>OY660871.1:4330000-4830000 GCA_962446985.1 Xyrichtys novacula | reverse complement strand
CCATCCACGCGCTACACGCTCAGCCGCAGTCGCGCGCCTTTTCTCCCTTGTCGAGATTGTCTTCGGTAGCCGCAGAGGCTAGCTGGATCAGGAGAGCGTTGGGGTTTTCTTTGCTTGTTGATTCTCAGAAGAATCCTCCATCCTGTGTTTTCGGTTTTTCAAACTCACCTTCGGTGTTTTCCCCTCCTCAGGATCGTCTTGGACTGTAGCCGCAGAGGCCGCCCTCTCTCGGGGGGGGAGACGGCTTTGTGTCGCTCCTCTCCGTTGATTCGCAGACGAACCCTCGATCCCCGGTTTCCATCCGCGCGCTACACGCTCAGCCGCAGTCGCGCGCCTTTTTTCCCTTGTCGAGATCGTCTTCGGAGAGGCTAGCCGGATCAGGAGAGCGTTGGGGTTTTCTTTGCTTGTTGATTCGCAGAGGAATCCTCGACCCTGCATCTCCATCCGCACGCCACGCGCTCAGGCGCAGTCGCACAGAGGCCGGACGCTCTCCGGGAGATGTAGCCGCAGAGGCTGGACGCTCTCGGGGAACAGCGCTTTTTCTTGCTCCTCTCTGTTGATTCGCAGACGAATCCTCGACCCTGCGTCTCCATCCGCGCGCCACGCGCTCAGGCGCAGTCACGCGCCTTTTTTATCCTTGTCGAGATCGTGTGTTTCATCGTCGTCCTCTCTCAGCCGCAGACTGCTCCTTTTTCTCGAGATCGAGGTCGAGATCGTCTTCGGCTGTAGCCGCAGAGGCTAGCCAGATCAGGAGAGCGCTTTTTCTCCTCTCCGTTGATTCACAGACGAATTTCCTCCTTCTTCGCTCTTCGCTGCGAAAAGGGTCTGTGCAACTGTGCAACTGCGCTGTCCTCGCCGCTCAACAGTGGCTGTGTTTTTAGAAACTCAGACGACGGTAGACGCAGTCTTTAGCAATCCCGGCGTCCTTGACACGTGTGTGTGCGTGTGGATTCAAAGACTCGTTTCTGTGTCATGTATTTGTTATGCTCTTACGGATAGACAACCAAAAACAGCTCAGTCCGATTGAAGCGAATCGTTCAGTCAGGAAGGTGAGCTAACGAATGATTGAATGCAACTCAGCGTAAGAGCAGAGCAAATTTACAATTCACGAAACAGAGAAAGACCAAAACGACTGCACAATTCAGTGGTCGCGGAGAGAGACATCCATTTCGCTCGGCCTGCAAAGCAGAGAGAGAAATGTGGCTTAGGGGATACGGAGCTATCACAGTGATCCCCACCTTGGTTTAAAAGCCCTGAAGGTAAGAAGGAAAACAAAAAAGAAAAAGCGTATAACTATATATCTATCTATATACCGTTATAGATAGATAGATAGATAGATAGATAGATAGATAGATAGATAGATAGATAGACTACTTACTCTACTCTCTCCTCTACGATCCTTTTTGTAGATGCGTGTCAAGACTTCAACTTTATTTGTTTTGTTTTTTTTTCCTCTTTCTTCGCTCCTGCGGATCCAGTGCCCCCGTACTGCGAAAAGAGTCAGTGCAACAGAGGAACACAGCAAAGGTTTTCAGTCAACCGTTTTCACGACAGCGTAGCAGAGGTGAGTTTTTAGATAACCATTTTGACAAGCCGAAAGAGCTGAGGGTGAGTTGACCTCCGCCGCGCTTTTTGTGCATCACGGGTGGAGGGCGTGTGTGTGTGCGCGTGTGGATACAAAGACTCGTTTCTGTGTCATGTATTTGTTATGCTCTTACGATAGACAACCAAAAACAGCTCAGTCCAATTGAAGCGAATCGTTCAGTCAGGAAGGTGAGCTAACGAATGATTGAATGCGACTCAGCGTAAGAGCAGAGCAAATTTACAATTCACGAAACAGAGAAGGACCAAAACGACTGCACAATTCAGTGGTCGCAGAGAGTGAGGGGGGGATAACTGAGCCAAAGAGCAAGAAGTGTCACCATCCCCATATTTTCGACGAGAGATCCATTTCGCTCGGCCTGCAAAGGAGAGAGAGAGAGAAATGTGGCTTAGGGGATACGGAGCTATCACAGTGATTCCCCCTTTGGTTTAAAAGCCCCAAAGGTAAGAAGGAAAACAAAAAAGATTTTTTTGTTGGAGCTATTACAGCCATTCCCTTGCTTTAAAAGCACACAGAGTAAGAAGATGAACAAAAACAAAAAGCAAATATTTTTATGTCTTTACATAGATAGATAGATAGATAGATATAGAATACTTACTGTACTCTGGTCTGTCCTCTACGGTCCCAGTTGTCGGTCTGCAACACTTTTGAGAAAACTTTTCTGTTCTTTCCTCCTAGGCAATAACCGAATGAAGCGGCCCTGTGGAATGCAGCGCAACTGTGAAGGGAAACAAGTTCCAGTAACCGCATGTTGAGAGAGAGAGGCAAACTATATTCTTTGACTGGATTTCTGAGTTGATCTAAAATCCGAACAGATTTTGTTTTTCTAGGAATTCACAATATCCTACACGACTGCCCGTTCACATTTTTTTGTTGGAGCTATTACAGCCATTCCCTTGCTTTAAAAGCACACAGAATAAGAAGATGAACAAAAACAAAAAGCAAATATATTCATGTCTTTACATAGATAGACAGACAGACAGATAGATAGACAGACAGACAGACAGACGACAGACAGACAGACAGACAGACAGACAGACAGATGGATATAGAATACTTACTGTACTGTAGTGTCTCCTCTACGGTCCTTTTTGTCAGTGTTCAACACTTTTGAGAAAACTTTTCTGTTTTCCTGTTGGAATGGAATGGACAATGGAATGTCATGTTCTGCACATTATGTGTTGTAAACACGTTTTTTTTTTTGTTTGTTTGTTTGTTTGTTTTTGTCTGTATAGAACCTCTGTTGCAGGTCTGCCCCGTCCAGGGTGAGGGGATCTCTCCTGTGTTGCTCACCCTGAGGTTTCTCCAATTTTTTTTTTGTTTTATTTCTCCATTTTTCCTCAGTTGACGTGAGGGTCTAAGGGCAGATGATGTTGGCATTATAATGCTATGTGAAACTCTCTGAGACAAAAGTGTGTGTAAAAACAAAATCCCCTTGCCTTGCCACTGTACTGCCTTTATTTTGTGATAGGTTGTGCTCATCTGTATGAATTAGGTTGTGTGGCTGTTGTTATCTGTATTTGCAAGCTCTCTGACACTCTCTAAGTTTCCCTGCCGTGATGAATACAGTTTTCACTCTATTCTACTCTACTCTTGTGATGGAACTTTTGTTGATACCATCATCCTTTCCTAAAAATTATTATTTATTTTTTTTCCAGTCCTCCAAGTTTCCAAGTTTTCTTAGTCTCTATATGTAGTGTAGCCTTGGAAGTAAAACCTAGAGCTTTATGTTTTTACAGTCCTCATGCTGTAAAATACGGGGGGTCCTCAACGCCACCACCACCACAGGATACTTGACTGGATGAGCGAGAATCAGGTCCAGGGGTGTATGCTGTTTGAGATGCGCGCTGTTTGAGTCATGAGTTCAAATGAGTAAAAATAAATAAATAAATAAATAAAAAAGTCTATGTACACCACGGTGGGGTATATTTGACCCTGCCGAGGGCAGGGGCGCGAGTTTACGATTCTCAAATCCATACTTGACTGGGGTCTATTCGACCCAGGCGGGGTAAAACAATCAGGAGTCATGGGTTATCTTAGTCCACGCTGACTGGAGGCTAAATTCACCCCACTAGGGCAAGGGTATACCGACTGGGTCTTTTTGACCCTGAAGGGCAGCACAAGGGTTATGCATGCCATAGTGGAGCCTTTACTTAAAAAGACAGGCTTAGACCCGACTATCCTAAGTAATTTCAGGCCTATTTCTAAGCTGCCATTCTTGTCAAAGATCCTCGAGAAAGTGGTCGCTGAACAGCTGTAATTTTTCCTGGATCAATGTAACATCCATGAGACGTGTCAGTCTGGCTTTCGCAAACATCACTCTACGGAGACAGCCTTGCTGAAAGTGTCCAGTGACATCATGATGTCTGCTGATTCAGGAAAATGCACTGTTCTAGTTGTCTTAGATCTGTCCTCAGCCTTTGACACTGTCGACCACCAGATCCTGCTGAGAAGATTGAGGGATGAAATAGGACTGTCAGGGTCAGTTCTACATTGGTTCTTGTCATACCTCTCTGGGCGTAGTTTTAGTGTCACAGCAAACCTGTTCTTTTTCTGTTATATCTGATCCCCTTGGGAAAAATCATCCGCAGATTTTCTGATGTTTCCTACCACATTTTTGCTGATGATATCCAGTTGTACTGTTCTTTCAAGCCTACTGAGCTCCATAGGCTAAATTCCTTAGTCCACTGCTTGGCAGAGATTAAAAAATGGCTAAGTGATAACACCTTGCAGCTAAATGTGGACAAAACAGAAACACTGGTTATTGCCCCTGATGACTCCATTCCAGGGATTAGTCAGTACTTAGGCGACTTAGGCCGGCCTATTAAACCGAGCCTAAGAAACCTGGGTGTTGTTTTCGACAAAGACATGTCATTAATGCAACACTGTAAACAGCTGACCAAAAATTGCTTTTTTCAACTGAGGAAAATCTCTAAACTTAGGAAAATGGTGTCACATAATGATTTGGAACTGATCATTCAAGCATCTGTGTCTTCACGTTTAGACTATTGTAACAGTTTGTTTTCCTGTATGAACAAAAAGGAGCTGTCTCGCCTGCAGTTAGTACAAAACTCTGCAGCGAGAATTCTGACCCGCTCCAATAGGAGGTCACACATAACCCCGATACTTAAAGCCCTTCATTGGCTGCCTGTTTCTTTTAGGATAAATTTTAAAATTCTGGTTTTAACTTTCAGAGCCTTGCATGGTCAGGCTCCATCTTACATCAATGACCTGATCCAGCCTTACACCCCAGCCCGGGTTCTGAGGTCTGTGGGTCAGAATCTTCTGATGGTGCCTCATACTCATTTCCGGACCAGAGGAGACCGATCCTTCCAGGCTGTTGCTCCCAAGCTCTGGAACGATCTTCCGCCTGCTCTGCGTTCGATGGAGTCTGTTGACTCCTTCAAAAGGGAACTAAAGACTTTTCTATTTGTTCAGGCTTTTCCCTAACTGTCTTGGGGCTGCTATGGTTGCTATAGTGTTGTTTTTGGCCTTTTAAATTTTAGCTTTGTATGTATTTATTAACTGTGTATTGTTTTTGCTTTTTGCTTTTACTGTAAAGCGCTTTGTGACCTTGGTCTGTGAAAGGCGCTGTATAAATAAAGTTTACTTACTTACGTACTTACTCTTGATGATACTGATGTTACAGATGCTTCCTTCATGACCTTGACCACACAGTCAAATGTTACAGCTTGTTTAAATTAAATATCTGCATTGTTTCTGTCTTCAGACCAGCCGACACTGCACATGGACCTCGGTCCTTGTGCACAGCTCTGACTGGTCCTGTCCCAGGCTGATGCTCAGGAGGGTCGCGGCAACAGCGAGCTCTTTTCTAGCTCCAACCTCTCCTCTAAATTTGGCTGAAGTAGAAATATTTTTGTGTTGTTTTGTAATGCGGCATTAGTTAGCCTCCAGCTCCTCTGCAGCTCATCCTCTCCTCCTCCAATAGAACCCTCTGGTACTAGTTTAAGATGTTGACAGTTTGGTTTGGATTCTTAATGACCACCATGACCACGACTCATTTTTGATCAAATGAGCCCAAGTCATGTTATGAATCACATTATTTGGCTCCCTTAATAACTTTCGACTTCATTCACCATTTCGATCATCATTTTTGTTCAAAACCTGTTCAGACTGTTGACTTCCAGATGTTTCTGAGCTCCTCGAGTTCAATGTCCAAAGACTTCAAATCTGTTTTCTACTATTTGAGGATTATCAACATATTTGTCAAAATGCTTTTGCCATTTCGGTTGGATTGTTAATATTTTTCTCCAACTACAGTTTGCAGATGAGTGTTTTGACAACACAGAGAATATTTTCCTCTTTCTATAGTCCTCTTTCTACTGAAGTGAAGAAGATATTTTGGCGCACAGCTAATGTGATATTTTTAAATTAGATATCTTTATGGCCTTTTTGGTGCGTTATAATAGGCTATGGAAAATAACAATTATCAACTTATAGAGTTTTTCAAAACAGGGTTACAAAGTGCTTTACAGATGTAGCTACTGCTCTAAAATATTGATATGATAGGATTATATGGGCTATTTTTAGTAGCCTATATTTTTTTACAAGAAAATCTACTGACCTCAGATGTTGTGAAAAACATATTTAAAGGTATAAAAATTAAATATAAGTACAAATATTTAGTGGAAATTATAATTAAACACAAAGTTTCCAGTTTTTGTTGGATTACCTATGAAACATACTAAGATATAGTTTTCAAAAATGGGTAGTTCTGTAAAGAAATAACAAAGGTTTCTGATTTAATATGCTTTTTAAACTCTTTGACTAGTTGACAGAAAATAACCTCAACTTTACCTCAAGAGATATTTATATTCCTTTGAGTTTAAAGTGAATTAAAGTTGATATTAAACTTTTAGATATAACCTACCAGTGTAAGTGTTTTTCTAAAGTAAACAGCATTTTAAATCTCCATGGTAACCTGTGACGATGTAAAAACCTTAAATCATTACAAGTCGATAAAGATTGGTCATTTCTGAAGATTCAATCTGAAGATCGACACAAAAACTTCTGTGGCTCACAAACTTTCACCTTTTGACAGCTCCATCGTAAATAAAACCTCCCCAGACGACTAAAGACTCCAACTCCGACAAACACCTGAACAGAGAGGACAACATCAACGACATGGAGACCGTAAGATTTCATGACAATATTATCATACAAACTTGTGTTATCGTTGAGACTTTGAGAATAGTTAGTTTAAAAGGGATGCATTGAATGATGAAGCTAAAGTCCTGCCCACCACTGACCACTGTGGTCCTGTCCTGCATGTTTAACAGCAGAAAAGTTCATGTTACTGTGAGAAATCTCTGCGTTTAGTTTTTACGAAAGATGTAAATCTATTTAAAAACTTACAAAAACAGACAAAATTAAGTGAAAAGAAATTTCTTATCTACATCCTTTAAAATTAAGAGTTTGATAAAGTTTCACTCAAATATGTTTTCATGTTTCCATGAATCAAGTGTGTGTTTTCTACCACAAAACTTCATTATGGTTTCTCAGATATATATACACACACACACACACGCAGATATATATATATATATATATATATATATATATATATATAGTCTGCAGCAGCTGCTCCTGTAACTTTGAAATAAAATAAAGATACATCTGTCTTGCCCTCCTTCCTGTTTGCTGAAAATGGTCTGTTGTAGATAAATGCAGGGTAAAAATGTCCTTATTCAGAATCAGGGAAATTAAGGACATAAATCATCTTATATTTGTAGTAAATTTGCTTTAGGTACTGAATTTGGAGATGATACTTTTAAGGCAAGAGAGCAAATTGTCATACTACTGCAACAGACTATAGAAGCAGTTTAAGTTATGTTCCTCTCAGATATCTTGGTCAGAAGCCATCAATATCTGGACCACATTTTGAAGGTCTGAGTCTTCTTACAAGTACAGCATCTGCTGCTTTTATGGTAGAGAGCCGATACCTTTGATTAAGTTCAACCCACATGATGTTACTCAGCCAATCAAAGCTTTACGGAGATCAGCATTACAACTTGGGTGTATGAGATTAATAAACATTTACAGAGGAGTCAGCCAAGAGCAGCATCACTGAGTGGGAGAATAAAAGTGAGTAAGAAAAGCAGAAGCCTGGTGCACTGTAAACTGACAGCAGAACAGAGCTCTGCCTGAAGGATGGACAGATTCTGATGGGGTGGCAGTGGTAGAGTCGGTCATCCCCCTATTGGAGATCTAGGTTTGATCCCTTGTCCTGCAGGCCCACATACTGATGTGTCCTTGGGCAAGACACTTGCAACCAGTGGTGTATAAATGAAGTTAGTCAAAGCTGATGAGAACTTCACAAAATGGGAACTCATGAAGTTGCTTACAAATCTGCATTTTCTAATATTTGATTATACTTTCTTCTCTTATTTAATCATCAGTCTTTGATACAGCAGCCAGGCTTGTACCCTGTACCTGAGTATCCTGACTACTTTGTTCTAATTATTTATCTAACAGAGCCCACCCGTTTGTTTATTTCAAATGCCAAAGGTACAAAGCGACTGAATCTCAACATCATGCTCTTGCTGTTAGTCGGTGACCCTGACATTAACTAGAAGTTTGCAGAGCTCTCAGAATTGAACTTAGTGTGGCTGAGCCAGGCTGAGTGTCTATGCTTCGTGCTCATCTTGTACAAAAATGGCATCAGGGTGTGGAAATTCTTGTAATATTCAGATTCTTAACCAAAGAAAAATCCAAAGAAATGGTTTTGATGTCTGTATCCTCTTTTCTTATATTTGTTGATGTTTTAAAAAGACCTTATCAGCCTTAGGTTTGACTTAAAATTGTGCAAAAACTCTGAAATGAGTCTGAGTTAAGCTGTTAAAAAACATAGGACCTTTTTAGGCATTGATGGATTACTGGGTAATAAAAAAGTCAAACCCACAAAACTGACTGTGCAGCCATCAATACATCTATCTGTGGGAGCATCAGCAGAAAAAAAAAAAAAAAACAACACCAGACATTTGGGAAATTAATTAGTCAATTGCCACTTGTACTAGAATTCACAATGTGTGAGGTGCTAATTATATGCTATATTACAGGAGTCATGCAGGAGCTCAAGCTTTGCATCTAGTGGTCACAGTATCAGCCGAGGCCCACCCCTGAGTTTCATTTATAGTGAATTAAACTTAATCCACCAACAAAAAAATCCTCTGCTGTAACCTCAATCAATCACTCATTAAATCTTTATTTGTGTAGTACCAATTCACAGCAACTGTTATCTCGAAACACTCAACACAAAAGCTGGTCTAGACCAGACTGATTGCCAAGACCCAGTGTAAAGATGGGATCAGACCGAGCCCCATTCTGTTAGATCAGACCCACTACCATCCCATCTTCAACTACATGGGCGAAACACTTTACAGCATTTATCAAGTTACAGTGGAGAGAAAGAACTTCCTTTAACGGATGGGCAGAAACCTCGAGCAGAACCAGACTGATGTTAGACAGTCATCTGCTGAGACTGAGCCGGATTTAGAGAGAGAGATGGAAAAAAAGAGAGATAGACGGAGGAGAGACTGATGTTTGTAGTCAGAGGCAAAAACCCTTTTTATTGTTGTGGGGACAATAAACAGTGAAATTTCAGGGAGTCATTCTGGGGGAGGAGGGTGGGGTTTACAAACAAATGCAATGTTTGTTTTTTATTGCTGCGTTGTCTGATAATACTATGTCTTAGATAATGATGTTAAACAATAACTGTAATTTTGTCATTATTTCTTATAAGTCCATATTCTTTCAATCCACAGGTCTGTTTATGCTCAGTCAGCAATTCCAAGAGTGATATTGGGTAGTAGGTGTATGTGACCTAACGGAAGGCTATGCTCACCATCAACACCGGTTTGATTATCACTACAGCAGCATTGTCTCTCCATGCCCAGCTCTGTAATTTGACCTTGGAGTTATTAAACATTTCCATAAGCATCTCGTTCCTATAGATGGATATTTTTTAACAAACCTCAATATCATTGGGCTCTTTCTACTGACTTGGTGTTTCTGTTCACTGGAAAATGACTGAATGTCTCTCATTTTTCTTTTCTCTGCCATTCAACTGACCTGGCTACACACACACACACACACACACACACACACACACACACACACACACACACACACACACACAGATTTATGAGAGAACAACACCCAACTACAGAAAATATGCCTAATTAGCCTACATTTAATTTTCCCTTCGTAAATGAAAAATATTTTGGCATGAATGTGTAGGCTAGGAGTCCACAACACTATGAACTAGCTGAAGGATGGTAAGAAGTGGAAAGTCAGTTTGAATGTAATAAGAAACTGGATCTGTTGAAGTGAACATCTAAACCAACACATAACCATCTCTCAATAATTGTTAATTGACCCCCCCCCCCCACACACACACACACACACACACACACACACACACAAAGTTTTTGAATTTATGACTTCTGTATTGAGTGTCAAGACAAGAGAGACATATTAGAAACTGAAGACAGAGAGCCTTGTGCACGCGTACTCACCTGACCAAACACAAGGGGTTAACAACATCCGGAATGCCTCTTTTCCAAACATATGACTTGCTGTGAGCTTTTGTTTAATTTTATTTATTGATTAAGCAGTTTTACAGTAGGCCTTGTAAGAAAAATGTTCTGTATTTGGATGTGTACGTGCGTGTGTGTTTGTGTATGTGTGTGTGCGTGCGTCCGCATGCATGTGCGCGCGCGCGCGCGCCTTGGGGGGGAGGGGGGGTCATGTGATGAAGGAGTGCAGCCTGGCGTGCTTGTGATGTAAGACTGTATAAAGGCTGTATACAACATGTAGCACCTCGTCATATGACTGCTCACAGCGAAATCTGGACGTGACGGGGGGACAACGAGCGTCTGCCCCTCTCCCTGTCTGTGCACCAGGAGGAATTTATCAATGCCTCCCTCTTTTTGGATCCTCTCACATATTAGCGTGGACATCTTCTAGCTCGGGCCTCCTGCGCTGAGATAATGTAAGGATGACCGATCACCGATGCAGGAGCTACGGAGGAGTGAGCGTCGCTGCAGCGGGGGAGCAGAATCAGCAGCAGCATCCAAACATGATGGACCAAGCAGAGGACGCAGGTGCGGAGAGCCTCTCTTTGGATGAGATACTAAGGCTCTATAACCAGCCCATCAATGAGGAGCAGGCTTGGGCGGTGTGTTACCAATGCTGCAGGACGCTGGCGAAGGGAAACACGGGCAGAAGGAGAACCTCCGCTGCTGCCGGAGCATCGTCAGCAGACACGGCTGTATGGAGAATTTCTGGGCTGGGGGATGTGTGGATACAGATAGACGGGTCTGTAAGGGTGAAACAGCAGGACTGTAAAGGTAAACACATACACATGTACCACTTACACACACATACAACACATACACATATAGCCTACATACTGATAAATGAATACATATTTATTGAAGCAATAGCCGAAGTAATGGTGAATAATTTCACTTGACATCAAAAACTCAGCGTTAATAGGCATTATCAGATTATCAGGCTCAGTTTGAAAGCTGGTACAAAGTTTAATTTAATTTAAGGTTTAATAGCCTACCATTTGAATCTGGAAACTGTAATTCACTGGTTTAACACTCTTTGTTGGCTTAGTAAGAACTGACTGTCTTTACCTCTAGGTATTATCTATATATATGTGTGTGTGTGTGTGTGTGTGTGTGTGAAATTGACTTATGATACTGAGACATTGATAACTTCCTGGTGTGGCTGAAACTATTCCTAATATCAGCTCCCTTTTGAAAGGAACTTTATTTCTCCTTTCACATTGTTTTATAAAAAAGAAAATCAGAGTTTCTACTTCATGATTAAGACAGTTTTTGTTTTAGGCTCATCAAGGGCCACCCTCCCCACTGGGGCCCGATCACTGAATAGATGCAAAGACTTAAGTGGAATTCCTTAATTTAGCCTACTTTGTTAATTATTTGTCTTTCTTTCTCAAAAAAGTGTGAAAGTTTGCATAAAGTCTGGTGTTAACATGTGACATTTTATGGATTATTAGCGTTTGCAGAACGACCTGGCTCAAATGCGCCCTCTACAGGGCTTTAAAATACAACACCTTTGATGGAGCAAAGTGATTTTTTCATACACAGCTTCTTGAGACTTAAAAAAATCTCTTACAGTAGTAATAACAGAAGAGGGGTCATTTGAAAAAACTGATAAAATCACCTCTTTACAGTAATTGAGTTCCTGCACAAACATAAAAGGGCGTGGTTGTGGCAAGCCCCCAGAATTTGCAGTTTCACCATTAGACAGGAAGTAGTTTTTCCTTGGTCATGCATACTCCAATTTGACCCATACTCACCATGCAGTATGAGGGTGAAGAGTTAAGCACATTTATGTGAAAATATTTTAATCCAGTTATAGTGCCTCCTGGTTGCAGTAGGAAATGTCATGCTGTTCTTTTATGAACTAAATCTCCAAGATCATTTAACACATCTGCATCGCTATTCTGCTCAACACATCCTGGAGGTGTTGACTGTTATGTGTGCCATAAACTGTGAGTTTTTGATAGAGAATGTAACCAGCATGGCTTTGCAGAGTTCATGTTGACATGATGTCTTGTCCTTACATTTTAAACTGCCCTAGCTCAGCCCAACATCAAATCCCTGGACTAATTAGGGAGCCCAGCCTGAACACATCCATCTTTAAAAATTTCAAAAACCACAGCACTACCTACCAGCAACAGGAAGTTACTGCCTTCTCTGATAAATCCTGAGACATTGCCAGACACTCTTGGAAGTAGTATTTTTAAGAACGTAAAGTCCATGTAGAGTCGCCAAACATGGTAAACAGGGAACCTGGGGGAGCAAAGACACAGTCAATGCAGGTATAGTTGGGGGGGGGGGTTTGGTCAATAACCACAAACCCACACATTTTAATTTTTGGTAAAAATTAGCTAATTTTCCAGGGGTGAGACTGACTACTCCTCATGGGGTAATCAAAACTGTCTGTTCTTTGGTCTTCAGGCAGAAGACACCTAAGAAATGAGAAATGTCCACTGACTTCTGAAAAAAAAAAATTAATAAAAAAACGTTTCACAAGGTAGGGCCAGACATGTGTAAGAAAATGAACAGGGGGGAGAACAAGAACAAGAAAATATGCTTCAACAAACATAACACATCCTTCCCTCTGTGGGTTATGTAAAGCAACACTCCTTTGATATGATTCTACTATCTGATAGAGATTAATAATCAAAATTTTTTAATCTATAATTTGCGTTTATATTTGGGTATTTCATTGTGAGTTTTGTGCCTCATTAACACAGACAGTGTACTTTTAAGATGCCGGGGGAATTAAATAATCTTATTTTTGATTCGGGTTAAGTTTTAGAGAAATTTAAACAATGTCACTCTATGGCTTATGACTGCTCAGTCTCGTATGAAACTTTACTGTTCATTAACCTCTTTAACAGACCCACCAAAAAGCAGTAGATTTTTTTGGGGGGCATTTTTATAGCTTTTTGGTGGGGCTGACAACCGCAGTCTTTTCGTCAGACCCTTTAGTATTTCAAATATTGACCTCTACCAAAAGGTAACCACTTCATGGTTAATGTATGAAATTTCATACAAATAACACAAATAGTGGAAAAAGTCATGTAAAATGCACATTAAGGAAGAAATTTAGAACACAAAAGAATTAAGTTAATTGGACAGTCTCTATTTCTGCAAGTATGACACAAAATATTGAGCGATTTCCTTTCAATAAAGAAAAGTATGGCATCAAATAATGAAATACTGTATTTGTAAATTTTTCATATTGACTAAAGTGCAACAACACAAAACTCTCACATTCATTATACTTGTGATTAGGCCTGGGCGATTTGGCAAAAAAAATGATCACGATATATTTTATCATATCGTCCGATCTCAATTTTCATAACGATTTTTTTTAACTGCCTGTTTTGAAGCGTCTGTACTAAAAACTAAAGAAACTAGAGATTAGTTCAACATTTTATTAACATACAAAGTAAATAAAGCAAATTGAATAAGATACACTTAGTATTTATCTACATTTGTTGTACTGTTGAGTTAAAATGTTTTTTTTATATTTTTCTAAGTAATACAGTGAACTAGTTTACAGTCCTGAGTATTTTTGCAGGTATGCAGGACCCAAAATAAACAAATCGCCCCCTCAGAGATAATAAAGACGCCTTAAAATGTAAACATTAGATGATGTAAACATAGATGATACGATTAATTGCTGCCTAGGTCTGGTGGCTGCACTGCTAGTTGTGGCTAAACTGCTAATGCTACTCATGCCATCAGCAGTGGCAGGCTGTACAGACTCCACTCACATTTTCATGCTTTCCACATAATCATTGGCAAGGTACTTCTTCAAATGATTAAACAGATTTGTTGTGTAGCCAGTTTTTGAGGGCACCGTTCGCCGACATACCTTGCTCATCGCCTTAATTACTCGACATCACTTTGGAGATACCCGAACTACCGCCACACAACCAACGTTGAATAACTTCTCAACAATAACATCTTGGGAGAATGACTCAAAGTCACGGCTGACAACTATCTTGCTGCCCTCAACTTCGCGTTTAGCTCCATGTTCAGTCATTCTGTTTACTTCCCCTGTTTACTTCTCCAGCAACTCACAGAAGTGAGCTGGAAAAGCTCGACTCTGATTGGCTGTTGTGACACACATTTCCGCCATGTTTGATCAAGTAAATATGCTCTCAGCTGATCACCGTGATTGAACTGAAATTTATCACGATCATCGATCACGATCACATAATCGCACAGTCCTACTTGTGATTGAATGCTGCAGTGCAAAGCATTCATTTTTCCATTGAAAAAACTAAGAGAAGAAATAGTGAAAACCAAAGGAACGTGTATATCTTGAATATGTCATCTCAACACAACTCAGCTGTGGTGGTGCAACATGCTAACGTTTTTGAGGCTCAAGATCCTTATTTTTAATGGGTTGACTGAACTAGTCTTGCTGGTTTCTGTTTGACCTTTGAAAAAGACACGGCCAAATAAGATAAACTTTCTATTTCCATTCTCTTCACCCCAACACACCTCATCTGTATGACTGTGTAACAGCACAAGTGCTTTTTGAGCATTAGACCGACTTTACTTTTGGTGATATGCCACAAAGCATTCCTGGTTTGAGGTCAAACACAGGAAAACATTGCATTTCTGTCGTCTCCACCTTGACGTACACTTTGGACAGAGGTTGCATCGTCCCTGCTTGTCATTGTGAAGAGGCCAGTGTCTGAAGTTGTTGTAGTGCACATTTGGTTGTGGTTTGGATAGTGAGGGTCTAGGTTTGTAGCCTTTCCTCAACAGTGGGGGAGAGAGCTCAATGATAATTGGCCAACTTTGGATGCTGGCTTGTTGACTTGGTTCAAACTGAGGGCGGCAGCCAGGCAGAACCTTTTGAGAGACATTGGTTTCTGCTTAAGTGGGCCACAGTCTTTCTTGTAGACCAGCCAGAAATAAGTGATGCACAGGTCAAGGATGCATCTGAACCATCTCCTCTGCTTGGGGTCTTTAACAGGTGGACCAGCATGTCGAAAAGATCAGTTCCTCCTATGTGCTCAGGGATGAGTGATAAGCATGGGATTTCAGTCTTTTCGATGGACTCTTTACTCTGCTGTTTGACAGATGAAAGAGGCGTGATCCCACAGATATTGCTCAGAAGGTTTACACATTAGTTGTAAAACCATTTCACTGCAATCTCCCCTTCAGCAGACCTGTAATCATAGGCACCATGGCCCCTCTTCATCAGGTCTTTGTCTGCAATTAAGGGAGCTACACCAGTGGGGTTTGGTCGAACTAGTGGACCGATGCACTTGATACCCAAGGAGCTGTGCAAGCTCTGAACCAGGCCAAGACTTTTAAAGAAGCTGTAGCAAAGGACAACACACAGCTGAGGGTGTTTTATGGTTTTGCATAGTGTTGTCACCACTTTGGCTCCTAGAGGTAGCTGTTCCTGTTCACTAAGGGCAACATAAAGAATGCCCCTTGATGGATATTCTTGTGGATGATGATGCCAGATGAGCTTGCTCAGCAGAACAGTGTAAAGCCCCACTTATTTTGCTTGCTGGCGCAGAGTGCCAGCCCTGGTGCCCAACATGCTACCATGACCTTATCAACACTGTGCTTCTAAGTGGATGCTGTCAGAAGAAACTGGTGACAAAGCCTCTCAAAGAGGGGATGGATTTTCAAAGATCAGTCTGGACTCTCATTGATGTGTTGATTATCATCTGTTGAAACAGGACTCATTGTGCCACTAGTCCTCCAGCAATGGGAAGTTGAAAACACCCATAGAGAGAAGTGTAAGGGTGCCTAGCCCAGGTTCACACTTGAAAGAATGGAAGGTCCACACGAATGGTCAGTTTGACAAGCTTTACTGGTTGCAGATCTGGGTTACAGCTTCAACATGCCACAAGTGTAACAAAGATTGGTCTAAGACCATTCAAGTATATATATAGTGGTCCACAACTCTAAACATACTGTTGATATTTAGTTGACCCTAAGAAAAATCTGTGTACGGTAAGAACAAAGGACAACATATTTTAAGAAGCCTTAGGTGAACATGTGGAGGGTCCAAAGAAGGAAATACCATGGCAGAACATATTTTGGGGACTTACATGATGTAAATAATGTGTACAGGGTTCTTCGGTCAAGGATGGTTGTCAGAGGCCCCCGGCTCCAGCAATCTAACACCAAAGTATCTGAGGTATTTGAGTGACACAGCTCCAACACTCTAAAGGCTACTATGACTGGCTAAAGAAACTCATCCTAAAAAGAAGGATTGCTAAGGGTCAGGGTCAGGAGTCTTCTGTCTGCTTCAAGGAAACTGTTTTTAAGGTGTGTTTCCTTTTTCTGCTCGTCTTACAAGGTGGCTGTATAGATGACGTGCTTGTTGAAGGAGACGGTTCTTCATCCAGGGTTTCAAAAGAACTGTCACATTCACAACTGTTGCATCCTCTGCTTGTGTGGGCTGATAATCAGGATACTCTATTGGGTGGTCACTGTCACTCAGATCTGCGTCTGAGTCTTGAGGATTTTCTGCTACGAGAGCCAGAGGAATGTTTGGTCTTGTACTCTTGAATGTTTTAGTATCCATCTAGTAATTGTAAAACATGAAATTATAATTTGGAACTTTTATTAATGGTAGTAATATTAGCATTGCAGCTTGTGTCATTTAGTTTGAAGAAAGTAAGTAGTGATAATTATGATTTCCATGAGAAAAGAGTCATAAAGTTACCTGTTGTTTCAGAGGAGAGTTGTTAAAAATTAGGGCCATGGAGCATTTGAAGGAATTGTACTGAAGTATAGGTTTCACAAACAAGGATATACTAAATTCTAAATCAGCATGACATCATCATAAGTATAAGGTCTTTAAAAAGAGTATATGAGATCTGCATCTTTTCCACAGAAATAACAGGCAGACTTGGAGGAAATCGCTGCTTTTGTGGAGGGGGAAATGGATATGCAGAGGATAAATCCATCAATCCAGCTGTTAATAGCAATGGCATTGGGCTTTAGTTTATGGTATGAATCCATATGCTATAAGGTGTTGGTGCCTCTGCGGGTGTAGGTTACCGCTGGTGTCAGAGACGTGGTGCTTGTTGGAGCTCGACTCCCTCTGGATCACAAATGTTGATCATCAGTTTAATATTTTCTTCAGAAACCACAAAATCTCTCTGAATGGCCCACTGATACATCCACCGATAACCCTGCAGTTGCCCAGTTCCAGCCATTTCCCCCTCCACAAAAGCAGCTTTATGACTTTATTTACTTTATGACTTTATTCTCCTAAGTTTCCAACTTTAATCCAGAAGTCCTTTAAAAAAATCTTGATGTGGCCCTGATACTCTATCGTAGTTTTGGCAGCTTTCTTATTTCTAATGTTTTTGATTGTGACAGGACAACCTCAAAAGAAGTCTTACAACTACAAATCCAAGTATCATGGCGTATTACAATTTTTTTGTGAAGTAGTGGAAGAGATCCAGAGATGGCTGCAGACAGTAATGCCACATGATGGTGACAGAAGGCAGCTCCTCAAAAAGTGTCGCTGTAAACGCTGCAAAGGACGCGCTCCACACTCTCTTATACAAATAAACACAGAGGGATTTGGTGTGTGTAATGTTGTACCCACTGGTAAGACAAACATCCTTTTCCACAAATAAAGACACTCACACTAAGTTGCATATATTTAAACCTCACATGACAAAGGTGGGTTGTGCGCACAGATCACAACATAAATTCCAATAATGGCATTAAAATCAGAACCACCTGTGTGTAAATGACATATCGTGCTCCATGGCCTGGCTATTATAATATTCGTATGCGGGCCTAACTCCGGATTGAATATTTACAGAATCTTAATGATGTGAGAAAATCAGATAAACAGGTAATTTTGAGTGAAAGGTTATTTTATTTTGTATTCTTATTTTTTTTGTTCAAATTTTCGAAGTAAATAATCTGATCTCAAAAATAACTCATTTGGTCAGCCGTTCCACAGCAGCAGCAGCAGGATGGGGAGGGGACAAAGAGACATGTCAGGTGTTGAGCCATAGAATGCACCCCTGCCGTTGAATGCACCCCCTGACGGGAGCGCGGTTGAAAGTAAACAACAAGGCGAAATAATCCAAGTTATCCTTAGCGTTGGATAGATTCAAAAGCGGGTGCCTTTAATGGTTTCATTCAGGCTATTCAGATATGCCGAAAACAATAGCCCTCTGATTCGGAATATTTGCTGCCCCGAAAAAATAATAATGTTCTCTACCTTAACAGCTTACTGTACAGTTTATATACCCAAGTACACCTCTGTATGTGCATTTTTTAAATACCTAAAAACAGAACGAAAGTTTGCTGCTCTATTTGACATGTTGTCATGATCCAATACTGTTTTTCTTTTTAATATATATCACTTTAAGAAGCTAATGAGTGGATGGGATGCAGGGGATGCAATCTGTGCCAGGGGTGCATTCTATGGCACAACACCTATCGAGCTGCGTGAGGAAGAAGGAGGATAAGTGAGGAGACTAGTTAAATATCTTGTTAACTTCATCATGTGTGACTGTTTACTGGATATTTAATTTAATGCGGTTTCAGCTGTGTTAATTCGGTCAGGTGGAGTGTCCAAACGCATGCCAAACACGCTCATCAGATAAGATATAGATCAGAATACATCTATAGATATAAATGTATGTGCTAATTCAGATAGTTGCACTGAATAGTGGTTGTTGATGATTATTTATTGCACTGAAATGTGCCTGACACTGTGGTAACCTGCCTGTGAGGCATCGGTGACGTATGCGCAATACGATGCCAGTCTACCAAAATACCACTAGACCAGCTGCGCTCCACCTGCGCTGAAAGCTGACCAGGTTTGAATCGGCGAGCTTTCAGCGCACTTTTGACGCCAACGGCGAGCATGAAAATGTAACTGCGCCAGCTGATTCTGTCGACACCTCCCCCTACCGCGCCACCACTCCCAGCTTGGTGGACGTCAGCGTGCCTCAGACTATGAAAATACTGAACTGGCTGTGCACTGGGCTCCGCTAGACGAAAATACCACTGCGTGCCGTCTGCCGTGTCGCCGGCGGGCATGAAAATAGAGCCCTGTGAGTGTGCACTTCCATGATTTTGGCAAGGGGAAAAAAAAAACCATTCTGGCTAATAAAAGGAATGGTTGATACCGAAAATGGTCAATTGGAGGCATTTCTGAATGCAAATGACCCAAACTTTGCATGAGCATGGTTGTAAAGAACAGATGGGATTTATCATCACCGATTACTTACTAATGTGCGTAACCGGTGTCCACATGTTTGATAAATACAGATTTTTTCTGTACTTACGTACATTCTAAATTTCATTCCTACGCCTGAATTTAGAACCTTTTCTTCACACGGTTGATAAATTAGGCCCCAGGTGCAGATTTTAGTGAGTTAGGAGAGCATGTGCTCATGGAGCCTGTGCCTCTGTCGGCGGTGTGGCGTAGGCCCGACATAAGTCAGGTCCGCCATGCCAGTTAGGCGTGCCCAAGCACACTTTGGTATTTTGGTGAGCAGTGCAGCCCGGCGTAAGTACCCCCTTTCCTAACTCAGCTCCTCCCAGCGACGTAAGTAGCAAAGAGGGAGGGGATAAGGCGTGGAGTGGATTTAACACAGCGGAGACCTGTTTTTACCAATCACATCAGTTCCTCTCCTCACCTTGAAATGTGCCACCGGCAAGGCGTATTGCAAATTTCATTTAGTAGTCAGAGATGACTGAGGACAGCAACGCCACTCGATGGCGACAGGAGGCAGCCCCTCAACAAGTGTCGTGGTAAGCACTGCAGGGCATCCTCCAAATAAGCACAGAGGGATTTGGTGTGTGTAAGGTTAGACCCCACTGGTAAGACAAACACCCTTTGCCACAAATAAAGACACTCACATCAAGTTGCATGTATAAACCCCATGCAACAAAGGTGGGTTTTGCACACAGATCACCTTATGAACAAATGCTAATAATAGCATTAAAATCGGAACCACCTGTGTGTAAAGAATATAGATAAGAAGATAGATAAGATATAGATCAGAATATATCTATAGATCTAAATGTATTTGCTGACTCAGATAGTTGCACTGAATATTAGTTGTTGTTCATTATTTATTGCACTAAAATGTGCCTGAAACTGTGGACACTTGCTGGTGAGGCATCGGTGATGTATGTGCACTATGCTTCTAGTCTACAAAATACCACTAGACCAGCTGTGCTTTGCCTGTGCTGAAAGCTGACCAGGTTTGAATCGGCAAGCTTTCAATGCACTTTCCACGCCGACAGCGGGCATGAAAATGTCACTGACCCAGCTGATTCTGTCAACACCTCCCCCTACCGCGCGACCATGCCCAGCTTGGTGGACCCCAGTGTGCCTGAGTCTACGAAAATACTGGCTCCATTGAACGAAAATACTACTGCGTGGGGTCCGCCACCATCTGCAGCGCTGCCGGCGGGCATGAAAATAGAGCCACAAGTGTTTTTGGATTTTCTTTGAAGAGGCGCTCCAAGCAAGTCTGATATATTACCTGAAATATGCAGCTGTGCAGTGGCACGCAAAATTTGGGGATTACAAGGCCACAACGTGTGTATGAATGCAAAGTCAAGTGAAACGGGGCACCCTTATCGCTGTGTGATGACAACACGCACACTGAAAATCCGCACTGTATTGATTGATAACAGGGTGAAAGTACACACCCTGTTATCAGTCTTCCTTGGGCAACAAATGCATATCTTCTGGTCACACTTCTGAACTGAAAAACATCAGCTATAAAATGCATCACAAGCTGCAGGCTACTACACAGTGACTGGCTCCTGAGGATCAGGGATTGCTGGAACCACGTCCTCTCTGTGGTGCAGAGTGGTGTGTGGAGGCTGACCATCAAAGTCTCATGTCTAGACAGGGTGTTGGTCACATGATACACCAACATCCTCCTTTTTCTACCAGCTTATGTTCTAGATCAGACATAACTTTAACAACACCATAGGGGCCCTTAAAAACTGGCACTATCTTAGCATCAAATTCAGCAACTGCATTTGATCTTGGGTGAGATTTCAGGACCACAAGGTCACCAATCTTGAAGGTTACATGTCATCCTTTTTTGTTATTGTGTTTCATTTGTGAGTCATGACCAGGGGCCATGGCCAGACGCACATGGTCATAATCATACCTCTGTAAAGAGGTCAAACTTGTGACTGGTAGCCCTCCATGGGTCAGTAGTTACAAACTAGGCTTCAGACAACTCGTTACTGTCATACTGCCTGTTTATTGTATGGAGGAATATTAAAATATTAAATGTGTGTGTGTGTGTGTGTGTGGGGGGGGGGGGGGGGACTTTAACAACTATACATCCTCAAAAGGTAACAATCAGATATCGCTTTAATTAAAATACCCTGTAATTTATGAAAATACTAACCCACACGTATCACTAAATTGTTTCTTCTGTTTCTTTGGATAATTATTGCTATTAAAGAGTACATTACCAATATTGAGGGTGCAGCTGAAGATGTGAGACTTTGTGAGGTTCGGTAAACTTTGAGTGGTAAAATTAGAATAAAACTTTTTACTTATATCTCAGTTGATATTTATTGTAGAGTTTTAAATGTTGCATATTTAAAAACAAATGCATGGAAGATATTAATGGTCTGTTGTTACAAGTGAATACTTAGATAATGCACATTTGTTGCTAAGAGTATTATCCTCTCAATAGTACATACTGTCAGTTATTGAGCAGTTTACATGTGGGGCCATACGTTTATGTAAACTGCTTTATTCAAAGAGTTATATCTACCCCTCATAACAACACCTTTTCTTTTTTTCCATCAGGTGAACACAGCCCTTGTACAGCAACAGAGGTGAGTCAGTGCATTGTATTCAAGGACCTATAATGTCTAATGTATATCAGTGGCGGCTGCTGGTCTTTTGAAGGAGGGGAAGCTCATTTTTCTGGCCTACATCATAATTGTGTTTGTTTATTAGTATGTAACAGAACAGAGTCGCCAAACACAACGGCAGTCGTTTAACAAAGACAAAAGTCGCTGAGGATCGGTAAAGTCTCTGGAGCAGTTAAGAACAACGGAATGAATAACTTGGAAAATGCTCTGGTAGATGTTTTATTCTTCAAGATCGCTGATTCGCTTGTTTAGCTGTCAATCAAAAAAGGATTTCACCTCAGACAGCTCATCCAATCATGGATGCAGAAGCTCAGCGTCCTCGAGAAAGTTGGGACCGCCCTCTCGTCATAGAACTCCAGAGACGCTGAGCGTCCGGTGGGCGGGACAAAGCCCAGCATTTATCCAATGAGCGTCTAGTTTCACTGCTGGAACAACCCACTTTGAGCTTCCACATTGAAATCAGCAGACTCTGAGCGTCCGGCTGTGTGAAGCACTGAGGCGCTGCGAGGATGATTGAGAACGAAGTTATGCAGGTTACCTGTGATTATCAGCGTCTTATCACAGTGTGATAAGAAGCTGATTCTGAACAAAAGATGAAGGCTTTCTAGCCCGTATTTAGGTAATGAAATGTACACACAGCAGTACGTATTTCACCACTTTTTCTTTTTTTGGGGGGGTGACATTTTAAGGGAAGCTGAGCTTCCCTTGCAGTCTTAGAGCAATCGCCACTGATGTATAGATATGCACAGTATCACACTGTACTGTTACTGATGATGAATAAAGAAAAACTAATAATTTTAAAACAATTATTTAGAGAAAATCAAAGCTTAGGCATGTTTTATCTATAAATTCAAGTTCTTTTGAATAAAAACAAATACTGTGGTCAAAAGTGTTCAGACCAGGCTTTGGTGTGTGCAGCAAAAACAATCATTGTGGAGAGCACAAGCAGACTGACACTAATGTTCAATAATGACAAGTATCATCAACAGTGATCTAATGACACTTTATTTATCTCTTTACACAGGTGTTTATATGTAAGAGCAGCTAAAACTCTGTTCTGGGTCAAAAATGTTCAACACGAGTAACAAACCTTTCAGTAATGTATAGAAAGTCAGTTAGCATTGGGGTCTTTGGACTCCTTGAAGTGCTGGTCCCAGAGTCTGTATGAAGAAGATTCATGGAAAGTTGGCTGATGGGAAAAGTGAAGGAGGAAAATGAGACCAAGAAACAGGGATGAGAGCAGCCTGGAGAGGATTGCAAAACAAAGAAGTTTCAAGAACTTAGAGGAGCTTCGCAGGGAGTGAGCTGAAGAATGGTCAAAGAGGCCCAGAACCCAAGATGCTTGAAGTCCAGTGTGAAGTTTCCACAGTCTGTGATGATTTGGGAAACCATGTTATCTGCTGCTGTTGGTCTATTGTCTTTTAGTCCAGAGTCAATGCAGCCTAAAGTCTACAGGAAGGTCTTAGAGACCTTTATGCTTCATCTGCCGATATCAGTTAGAGGTAAAGCTGTGTAGACTACATAATAACACCTCATGATTGTCTTCAGTCTTGTTTTGAGTTTAAAGTAATTACTGCAACAGACTAGAGCTAATGGGTCAAAATAATGCAACCTTATTGGAGAGAGATGTCACTTAGCTGGTACTGCCTTGTTCATGTTAAAATTAAAGCTGGAGGGGGGAAACACAAACTGCCCTAACAAGAAGAAGCTGCAGAAATTTCTCCTGAGAACTTTTGGACCTTCAGTATACAATATATTGCTCTTTATATTACACTTTAATACACATCTAAAAGCATGTATATATTTTTGAGCTATGCATGTGTGAAATAATTGTTTGGTTGTCTCATATGCTCCTGCAGGTGATAGAGTCTCTGGGCATAATGGTCTACAAAGCTCTGGATTATGGGCTAAAAGAAAATGAGGAGAGAGAGCTCAGCCCTCCTCTGGAGCAGCTCATCGACCTTATGACCAACATTGCAGAAGCTGAGAGAGATGCCTGCCCTGATGAAGGCTATGATGCCACAGAGGAAGAGGATGAAGCAAAAGATGACCCTGACAACCTCTCCAGTATTCACTGTTACAGAGACATCCTCAAGGTACTGATTTCAGGACTTAACTAGTGAATACAGAGAGTTCAAGTGGGCTGACCAGGATGTGATGCACAGAAAGACTGGAAGAATTAGATCTCACAGAGTCTGAGTTACATGGCACAACACACAACAATAACTGAGACAACACGCTGAGTGGGATTTCCAAGCTGAGTTTTTGCACCTGCAGATAAAACTGAAGCTCTGCTGGGACATAATTATCTGTGGTTTCTGTAGACTTAATTTCATTTTTTGAATTTTGAACGAAGAAAGTCATTTCTCCACCTGTTTGAACTTTGGTTAAGCATCTCTCCAAAAGATACCTTTATTTTGATTATTACTTCACTGAGCTTTACTGGTGGGACAATTGGGAGAGTTAAGATTAATGCTGACAGTCAAAGTTATTATAATCCCAACAGAGAAGTTGAATCAGGTTTTTTAGGCGATAAGTCACGATTGATACATAAAACAAAAGGGAAAGGGACCCAAGGCAGGTCTTCAGGATATATTAAAGAAAAATGGAACAAAGAAAACTCAAGCTGAAAACTCACAAGACAGGAATACAAGGGAACAATAGAGAACAGAAACACTAGAAAAAATACAAAACCAGGAAAAAATACATACAACAACATATCGTGACACCTTTTTAAGTTTGCATCGATTACGATCAACAGGGCAGTTGTGTACAAACCTATACTCCAATGAAGTTTGGACATTGTGTAAAACTTATATTTCACCTATATTCAATTGAATCTTTTTATGACTTTGTGGACTGTAGATGATCAAATCACTATATTCCTGCAGTTTTACACTGAGAAACATTCTTAAACTGTTGGATTATTTGCTCACACAGTTGGGTTCGCTACTTAGAAGTAGTGAACACGGCCTCATCCTTGCTTGTAAAGGATTGAGCCTTTGGGGATGTTGACCCTGAACCAATTTTTTTAGGAATGTGTTACATCATTAAATTCAAAATAAGTGAAAAAAACAAACCAAAAAAAAAAAAGTTTATCAGTTTGAACATTAAGGGCTCTATTTTTGTGCCTCACCGGAGACATGCTGCAGGCACGGCATAAGTCAGGTCTGCTGTGCCGACAAGGCGTTCCCAAGCACAATTTGGCATTTTGGTGAACAGCGCAGCCCGCGTAAGTATCCCCCCTCCCTAACTCAGCTCTTCCCAGTGGCGTAAGTCGTAGCGAGGGAGGAGAGAGGGCGTGGAGTGGGTTTAACACAGCCGAGACCTGTATTAACCAATCACACCAGCTCCTCTCCTTGCCTTTAAATCCGCCACAGGCGAGGCGTATACCATTTTTGTGAAGTAGTCAAAGAGATCAAGAGATGGCTAATGACAGTAATGCCACAAGATGGCGACAGAAGGCAGCCCCTCAACAAGTGTCGCTGTAAGCGCTGCATTGGGCGTCCTCCACACTCTCTCACTCTCTGAGCACAGATGGATTTGGTGTGTGTAAGTTTGGACCCACTGGTAAGACAAACACCCTTTTCCACAAATAAAGACATTCAAATAAAGTTGCACATATTCAAACCTCACGTGACAAAGGTGGGTTTTGCGTACAGATCACAACATAAACTCCAAAAATGGCAATAAGATCGGAACCATCTGTGCGTATAGGACGCATCACGCTCCATGGCCTGGCTCTTTCTTTCATAGATGTTGGCATATAAAATAAATTTGACTCACAAAACTGAATATTATAATATCCGTATGTCGGCTTAAAGTAGATAACGCATCTGAGCACTGAAACGAATCATCTGTTCAGCCGCCGCTGCAGCAGGACGGAGAGAGGACATGGAGACGCTGCGCTCCGCCTGCGCTGAAAGCTGAACAGGTTTGAATGGGCGAGCTTTCAGTTTGGCCGATCTCGATTTGCCTCTGTGCGCCTCAGTCCACGAAAATACCAAACTGGCTGTACGCCGGGCTCCGCCAGATGAAAATACAACTGCGCGGGGTCGGCCACTGAGGCGCACCAAGATCCGCCAAGCTGGGCGTGGTGGCGTGGCAGGAGGAGGTGTCGACAGAATCAGCGGGCGCAGTGACATTTTCGTTCACGCCACCGGCGTGTAAAGTGCGCTGAAAGCTCGCCCATTCAAACCTGGTCAGCTTTCAGCGCAGGCGGAGCGCAGCTGGTCTAGAGGTTTTTTGGTAGACCGGCTGCGTATGTGCATACGTCACCGATGCCTCACCCGCAGGTTCCCACAGTGTCAGGTACATTTCAGTGCAATAAATAATCATCAACAACTAATAATCTGAGTCAGCACATACATTAAGATCTATAGATATATTCTGATCTATATCTGATCTGATGAGCGAGTTTGGCACGCGTTTGGACACACAACCTGACCGAATCATCACAGCTGAAGCCGCGTGAAATTAAATTAAATATCTAGTAAATAGACACACATGATGAAGTTAAAAAGATATGTAATTCGTCTCCCTCCTTTTCTTTCTTCCTTTTCCTCTTATTTCTCGCGCAGCTCGACCCGGACATGTCTCCATGTCCTCTCCCCGTCCTGCTGCAGATGCTGCTGCGGCGGCTGAACAGGTGATTTGTTTCAGTGATCAAATGAGTTATTTACTTTAAGCCTACATACGGATATTATAATATTCAGTTTTGAGAGCCAAATTTATTCTATATGCCAACATATATGAAAGAAAGAGCCAGGCCACGGAGCGCGATGCGTCATTTACGCACAGATGGTTCCGGTTTTAATGCCATTTTTGGAGTTTATGTTGTGAGCTGTGCGCACAACCCACCTTTGTCACGTGAGGTTTGAATATATGCAACTTTATGTGAGTGTCTGTATTTGTGGAAAAGGGTGTTTGTCTTACCAGTGGGGCCAACATTACGCACACCAAATCGTAAATGTCATACGCCTCACCGGTGGCGGATTTGAAGGCGAGGAGAGGAGAGGAGCTGATGTTATTGGTCAATACAGGTCTCGGCTGTGTTAAACCCACTCCATGCCCTCTCTCCTCCCTCGCTACATCGCACGCCACTGGGAGGAGCGGAGTTAGGGAGGGGGGATACTTACGCCGGGCTGCGCCGCTTACCACAATACCAAATTGTGCTTGGGAATGCCTTGTCGGCGCGGCGGACCTGACTTATGCCGCACGTGCACCATGTCTCTGGCGAGGCACGAAAATAGAGCCCAAAGTCCTCGTTTTTAATGATCATGATATCCAAACAACAAAGATGATTATAGCCACGAGGTTTAAAAACACACACACTTACGTATTGTATTTACTGTGATTAGAGGATGTCTTTTTTTCTCTCCTCCTCACTCTCTTCTTTGTAGCTGTGCAGAGTTCATCTACCCAGTCCATCAGATGCCACCACTCACTACCAGGCTGTTTGTCGGGCTTTGTACACGGAAACCATGGAGCTACATACCTTCCTCAAAAAAATCACGAGTGCCAAAGAGGCAAGCGATATTTTAATTTTTTAACAAAATTCTGTGATTGTGATCATGTTGAAGTTTAAATACAGGTATTTCCCATTTAAACCTTGAAAAAGACAACATTTTAATGTCTGTGATAACTGTTTTATGCTTCTGTGAATGAAAGTTTTCAATTTAGGAACCATCAGAGGGTAAAACTCATATTCAATAAGTGAAGGGCCATTGCTTTTGAGAGGGATAGCTGGATTATATCATGAAATTATATTATAATAAAGACACACAGAGGCTGCACTGAGTGTTTCTTGTCTGAACTGTTGCCTAATCCTTATCAATGACTTTGATAAGAGTTAAAACATAAATCTTTGTTAATCACTTGTATCATCATTTCACTATTTGTCGAGACTCATCATCAGAGTAAGGTTCAATCTCATCATAATCTACCAAAGCACTTTGACACATTTAACAGTGGCATGGAGAAAATCATTTAAATAGTCAGAAACTATAAACAGAACCAGACAGTGAACAGCCATCTGCCAAGACAATGGTAGGTTTTGAAAAAAGACTGATCATGTGAATACAAAAACAACTAGGAAAGCACTCAGAGAGCGCAGACCTCTGCCGAGCAGCTCATGTCCCCCCTTATATTGTGATTCACACCAAAACTTTTTTGTTACGTGTCTTTTATTAACTTTTATTTGTGTTTAAACTGGTATGTTCACTGTTCATAATGTTCCTAAAACAAGAAATGCCCTGACCTGTATTTGAATCCAGGACCTTCTTGCTGTGAGGCGACAGTGCTAACCACTACGACACTGTGCCACCCATCTACTCCACTGTGCCGCCCAGTGGTTATCTTTCAGCATTGAAAATTCCAGCGACACCCTTATTTTTGTGTGTTCTGGATCACAGTATCCGGAATTTTGTCTGGATCAGGATCAACCTTTGACACCTCATAAAACTCATTGAGATCCTTTAGTGATTTTTTTTTACTAAAGATTCTGGCCATTTTTATAGAGTTAAATGCAAAAATTCTAAAATTTGCCCTATCTCACAATGATAGAGAATACTTCAAAAAATTCCTGGATCCAGAAGGCGATCCGGATCACCACCAAAATGTGGGGGATCCTCCTGGGGCTGAGACACACCTCTGGTGAAAATTTCAGGTCAATCCGTCTGTAACTTTCTCCGTAGAGTTGCTAACAGACAAACAAACAAACCAACGCTACCGAAAACATAACCTTCTTGGCGGAGGTAACAACAACAACAGGCACTCAACACACTTAGGGTCAAAGAATGCTGGGCAATGAATCACATCTCAGTTTCAGTTTCAGTCAAGCTCCTGAAAGATCATTAAACTGCGATGATCAGGATTAAAGCTTGGGAGCAAAAGCAATTTGCTGATCTGGCTAAAGTCAACAGTGGGTGGAGGTATCCTCAACAGGATGTTAACAGCATTAATTTGTGAAGAAACTGGTTTTAGACGTAGACATTGCCAGAAAACGGTAGTTGATTTTGGTCAGATTTCTTGAAAGATCAAATGATGAGTCACTGGTTCTTTGAAAAATATATTAGATATTTACAAAATATTTAGACTGAATTTTGGCCTGTGTCTGGATTAAAGAAATAATATGTTTAGGGCTGAAGCTGTCCCCAAAGTAACTTGATCACTAAAAAGCCTCAAGGCCAGCTGTTGATGCCTCATTTAAATCTACAGTAAATAAATGTAATATGTTTTGCTACATCACATGGCATGTTAGCAGGATGGAAATACCTTCTTCACTTTATCCTTATTATGTTATGGGGGATTAGGTGCTGTGGGACATGTTATATTCCTGAAGATCTTTGATCCTCCTTCTCCAGCAGGGACAGGAGTGAACTTTCTTCCTTGAACAGAAGTTGAAGTTCAGCTGTGTGTCCTTTTTGTTTGTCTGCTACCACTAAGAGCATCCATGTCCTGGTGTTTCTTGTGCCACTTTGTTAATCAGTAGATATGATGAGGGACATTTGGGTAAAAAAAAAAAACAGTGAAGGTGCTTCACTTTACAGCTGCAAATTAAAATAATACTGATGATACTAAAGGCTCCCACTGGTCACTGAATAGTGTTACATTAGACTGAAGGGCCTGTAGGTTAGTGCATACAAGACAGAAAGAGCAGGTTTGTCCTTCATGGCACTTCAAGTGAAACACTAAACTTTATTGGCTGTCATGGACTCGTTAATGTCTAACTTGGCCTTAATAATCAAGGTCTCTGTTTCTCTTTCATCAGAACCTTCGTAAGATGGAGGAGGAGTCATCAGTGGACTGCAGTCAAGACCTTATTGAGCTACAGAATGCTGACTGGGTAAGTTAATTGACACTTGACCTTGGACCATCCACCTCACTGATGATCTAAATCTCTAACAATGACCAACTCAAAAAGATATCCAAGTTTAGACAACACAAACAACAATAATAATCAGATTAACCACAAGCAATCGTGATTTCAATAGCATTTACAAATAATCAGGATTTTGTTTCTTACCATAATCAAGCAGCCCTAGTGGACATACAGTTTTCAGGACTCTGTGGCTGTGTCTCAATTCAAGGTCTGCACACAGCTAAGTAAACTCCTTCGTGCACTGGCCTTTGATTGCACCCTGAGTACCCTGGGTGAGGTGATTCGACTGTTGTGAATTAGGACGGTCTACCCTTCGGAGGACTTCCTGGTTGAGTCACCAAATGTCCCTGCCCTCAGGCTCACATCACGACTGACTTGAAGAAAAGGTTGTTTTTAATTGTGCGACCTTGCATACATACAATACACATACAAAACAAAAGGCACAGACACAAAACAATGCATACATACAAGCACACAGGAGTTACTATACAACAAACAAGTGACAACCAAAAAGAGGAAAGGACTTACAGATCATTTCCACAAAATTCATCCAATGTTGGCATGTGTTTTGTACAGAGTATGAGGGCCACATTGAGAATGATTTTTTTTAAGTCTTTGATATCAAAGTCATGAATTTACGAGAATAAAGTCATTAATTTATAAGAATAAAGTCATAAAGTTATCTGTAATTTCAGAGGAGAGTTGTTAAAATTAGGACCATGAAGCATTTGAAGGAACTGTGCTTCAGTATAGGTTTCACAAACAAGGAGATACTTCATCCTTTGGCACATCAGCATTACATTGTCATAAGCAGGCGTTTTAGAAGAATATACAAGAAATGCATCTTCTCCACAGAAAAAAACAGGCAGACTTGTAGGAAATCACTGCTTTTGTGGAGATTGGATGTTTCTTCAGAAACCCCAAAAGCCCTCTGGATGGCCCGCTGATACATCCACCGATAATCCTGCAGTTGACCAGTTCCAGCCGCCAGCCCCCTCTAATGCTCTAATATGTTAGAGCATATTCACTCATATGTTAGAGCATATTCACCCACTATCATTAACTTAGTGTTCCTAGCCTGATTCAGATTTTTTTATTATTATTTACCTATTATTATTTATCCTCATTATTATTTATCCTCATTATTTTATCATCATTTATTGCATGTATGTTGTACCATAATTTATCCTGTAATAAACAGATCATTATTCTTCTAATCTCCTGTCTGTTAGTGTTCTTCCAGAAGTGGAGTCCCTGAAATGAGAATTTCGGTGTAAGATATGAGATTGAGTAAGTTAAGATTGACTTAATGTTTGATTTCTGAATTAAACTTGTTTTCCTTTATTTTCCCACCATTAAGGATGGGTGGTGCCCCTTTCAACGAGTGCATAAATGTCATAATTTGAGATTATTAATCTTCAGACATTTATTATAAATTCAAATCGCTACGGCGTGTAGCTGGAAAGTTTTGGTCAGAACTTTGGTTGTAATGTTTCTTTGCACATTTTTGAGTGGGTATACAGAAATTTGTGTACTTTACTCATGGGTGTACGGTGTAGGCTATACCTGTGTATTACATAGTTCTTTTCTAAATGGTATACTGTTCGGTCACCAGGCGCAGATTTGAGTGAGTAAAGAGGCAGCAGTAGCTCAGGAGGTAGAGTGGTCATTCAATAACCGGAAGGTGGTTTGCGGTTTGATTCCCCCTTATCCTGAGTCTGTCTGTTGTGTCCTTGGGCAAGACACTTATCCGTCCTTGCTCCAAGTATGTGTGTCCTCCACTGGTGTATTATTGTGAGTGTTGTGTGGTGGTGGTCAGAGAGGCCGTAGGCACTAACAGCTGTGACTGCTAAGGTAGTTTACTGCTTTGAGATTACTGACGGAAAGCGTCATAAAATCTGATGCATTATTATTATTATTATTATCATTATTATTATTGTTGTTGTTGTTGTTGTTGTTGTTGTTATTAGAGCCTGAGCTGACTGTTGTGTTCTTGGATTTTCTTTATTTTCTTCAAAGAGGCGCTGCGCCTCCAAGTGAATCTGCGGCACGCAAAGAATTCTGGGATTTCAAAGCCGCAAAGTGTGAATGAATGACTGCTTGAAAAAGGGGCCAGGGCAGGGTGGGGGCAGCATGGTTTTATGTGCACTCAGAATCGCAGGCGATATAGGACGTGATGACGTCACATGCACTGTAAATCCACACTGCTTAGTGTGCAGACCCTGAATAAAGACACAGCCTGTAAGCATGTTCAAGCCCTAAATAAAATCTCAAAGGAAGTTCTATGAGGTCCTTGTACGATTTTAGTGCTGGGGCCTGTCTATGGTCGGTTTCTGAATTTTCTGCTGCAGCTATCATATTTTATCATCTAGAACAAGAGGGCAAAGCTGCAAAGAAATCATTCCAAATAAAATGTTTGTTCTAACTCAATAACTCCATCTCCTAGTACCACATGGTGCTGAAACCTGTTTGATACACTGAGGTGGGGACTTAGCGGGATCAGCATTCTCAGTAATGCATCTGTTTAAATAATGAATAAGGAGATCTACAACACCACACTGCGATATGCTGTACAACTTTAATAAACCCTTTCTCTGTGTGTAATCACAGTATTTTTTACTTTCTTTTTTCCCCTTAGGCTCGATTCTGGGTTCAGGTCATGAGAGACCTGCGTGAGGGAGTCAAGCTGAAAAAGGTCCAGGAGCGCCAGTACAATCCTCTGCCCATCGAGTACCAGTTAACACCCTATGAGATGCTCATGGACGACATAAGGGCCAAGCGCTACAAACTGCGTCAAGTCATGGTGAGAGTCACATGACCTCTTCAGAAGAATCCACACCTCTCACAGAGTTATTGTTGAATCCTCAGAGGAAGGGTTCAATAGAGCTTTTAGCACAGCAGCATGTTAATTGAGCAAAGGGGGGGGTGCTTTAAACTACAAAATAGTTGGTAAACTGTACATAAAATACACACCTGAAAACCATACATGATTATTGCAAAAAAAAAACATTGTAGACATGAAAAGATAACTAAAGCTGATAGCAGCATTAAGCTGACCCTTACAATCAGCACTCTGACAAACCACAATTTTACACCTCACATATTAAGAAAATGGCTATTTTGTCTCTACCTTTCTGCCTGTGTTAACCTCATATATATTATTTTTATCCTGTTTCTGTTTTCAGGTAAATGGAGACATTCCACCAAGGTTAAAGAAGAGCGCTCATGAAGTAATTCTGGACTTTATCCGATCCAGACCACCTCTCAACCCTGTAAGTGTAACTTTAATGGACTTGGGAGGAACCCTTGGTTCTAGTAAAAACCAAACCTCCTTTTCCTTGAGTTGTTCTGAAAGACAATAGAAGGAAATGTGTATGCCAAACTGTCTCATTTCTACTGGTTCATTGTGAGCTTAACCCCACTGTCCACTGGCTTTTCACTATATGAAGTGTTACTGAAGCATTCTTCGTGAAAATCTGTATCACCAAGAAGATGCCTTGTAATGTCACCAATACAACACCCCTTTATAAAACCTCACTGGTCATGTGTATCACAGAAGAGCAGTACTGGTGGTATTCAAATTTTTGTAATTTACAGGATTTCTGTCATGCTCTACATGTCTTGTTTGATAGCAGTGGGATGATGCCTTTCTTCTGTGTATCTGATGATACTCTCTGACTAACCATCATTACTTTGCTTTAGGTGTCAGCTCGTAAATTGAAGCCTCAGAGTCAGGCTCCTCCGACTCTGCATGAGCGTATTCTGGAAGAAATCAAAGCAGAGAGGAAACTTCGGCCGGTCTCACCTGAGATTCACAGGAGAAGGCTTGGTGAGAAAACTCAATAGTGAGAGGAAATAGAAAATGCACTGATGGTTGATGGTTTAAATTTTAGGGGAAAAGTTATCCAATGCAACCTGGCCCTATGTGAAAAAGTAATTACCCCCTAAATCTGATTGCTGGTTCTTTCACTCTTGGCAGCACCAACTGGGATCAGGCATTTGTGATGCTGAAAGCAGGTCTTTCTCTTGGCTGTGGAGGAGTTTTGACCCACTCTTTTTTGCTGAGTTGTTTTCATTCAGCCATACTGGAGGGCTTTCCAGCATGATGGCCGAACCTTCTCCTTCAGGATTTTCTGGTATAGAACAGGATTCGTGGTTTCAAAAGTTATGGCGAGTGGTCCAGGTCCTGAAGCAGCAAAGAAGCCCCAGACCATCACACTGCCACCACCATGTTTGACTGTGGGTCTGATGGTGTTTTTCTGAAATGCTGTGTTAGTTTGACTCCAGATGTAATGGGATGCAGATGCTCCCGAAAGTTCCACTTTTGTCCGGTCAGTCCTCAGAATATTGTCCCAGAAGTCTTTGGGGTCATCAGGATGTTTTTTGGCAGATGTGAGACAGGTCTTTGAGGTCTTTTTGGTCTAGAGGGTTTTGGTTTTGTAGCTCTCCCATGGATGCCATTTTGGCTTAGTCTGTTTCTCATTTTTGAATCATCAACTCTGACCTTAACTGAGCCAACTGAGGCCTGCAGTGCTTTAAACAAACAGTAAAAAAGACAAAAACAACCATCTAAAGAAACAAACAAAACCAAAAGAGGGGAAAAAAGAGAGACCAAAGAAAGACAAGGGTAACAAAAGCTGCAAGCAGCTTTGAACAGACCTTCGCACCATCGCACACCATAGGGTCCACAGGAGAAGGCTTGGTGAGAAAACTCAATAGTGAGAGGAAATAGAAAATGCACTTTTTAAATGATGGTTTAAATTTTAGGGGAAAAGTTATGCATCACACCATAGGGTGTGATGCATGTTGGTGTTTGGGAAATACTAAAAAGAAGTGATACGTGGACCTAATTGTAATTCCTAAGAGTAGTATTTTTCTAGTATGGCCTGGACCTCTGATGGCCTAATGTGTACAAAAACTCTTGAAACTTCAGATCATCAGATCAGATCTGGCGGAGAATTTGATATTTTTATGGTTTTGGACATGGGTATGAAAATTAGCTCACTAGTGCCCCCGAGAGGTTTTCAACAGTCCAGCCCCTTCCAGCATTTTCATGACAAAGATTAAATTTTTAGCTGCATCCTGTTAGCTTAAGATATTTTCATGATATTGCTGTTGTAACGGGTATTGTATGGACCCAAATGCAGTACAAACAAGGCACAGAATCGATGTTCAGTCAATAGATTTATTATCGAGAATCTGGCACAGAGACAGTTCAATGGCTGGGCAGGTGGCTTGGTCAGGGCAGGCAGAAGTTCAAAAAACGGGAGGCAAGCAGACCAGGCAGCCAATCGAAAGGGGGGCAGGCAGAGCTCATAGTCAGGAACAAAAGGCTGAGGTAATTTACCAGGAGGCAGGCGAAGCAGGCAGGCCGTAGACAGGCAGGGTCGGCATGGGGAAGACAGACAAACAAACAAACAAACACTGGAAAGTCTCGCGTAGCAAAGAACAATCTGGCAGTGAGTGAGTGTGAGTTTGGAGAATATATACTGAGCAGAAGGCAGGGGAGCTGATTAGTGAGTGAGGGCAGGTGTGTGATTACTGAGTGAAGGCAGGTGTGTTATCAGTGACTAAGAGTGGGTGTGGTAATCAGGGAGTGGGTGTGGTGTGAGCAGGACAGTGGAAAATTACTGAGTCCATGGAGAAAGGCTGTAGCAGACTGTGACAGCTGTGAGATTGTACACTACGTAAGTGACAGTAACCATACATTAGCCTTGCATTAGGCTAGCTGTTCTGATATGTAACACGTCAACGTAATGAACTAAAAGGGAGTCATGTCGCCACACTTGATTTGTACAAAAGTTTCATGGCTAACTCACATTTGTCCTTTGGTTTCTACTCCCTGATGACCCTCTTGTGTGTGTTTTTCTTTTTTTCAGATGAGTTTCATCCATTCTTGGGAAGGCGGGTGTCCAGCTCTCTGTCTTTGATTAATGGATCAACATCTCCAAGGGTTGAACCATCAGGTTCTCAGTCTGTACCTCAGAGAAAGAGGCTTCTTAAAGCTCCCAGCTTTACAGAGCTGGACAGCTCAGATTCTGATGTTAGTATGAATATGTGGATCTGTTAGGACTCACTTCCTCTTTGTAACAGTTTGTAATAAGAGCTGTTGTATATATCACTTCTTTTTTTCTTTCTTTTTACCTAGTTTGTATTATTTTTTGATTTACTCCTCTTTTGGATTCTATTTTCTACTCTTACTCATATTGTGTTTCTACTCACTATGTCTGCGTTACATCTTCTCATCTGGAGATCAATACAGTATCATCTTATCCTGGTTACTGTCACATGTATTGATCAATTTTGTATTCCTTTTAGGATGACATCGCTGGGTGGCATTCAGCCAGCAGCTCCAGTATGGCCACATCCATGGTGGATGACACATCTCCAGAGTCTGTGCTGGGGAAAAAGAGTAAGAGTTTGTTCATCTGTTTTTTTTACAGCTAATTCCACCTCCGGCCTCAAGTGTTCACAGCTTGTGATAATTGACTTTTTAAACAGACAGCCTCAGCAGCCACTGTCTCTTGAGATGTTACTCTTGGCTGCAGTTTAAGATCAGAATCAACTGATGGGTAAAATCCTTTTAATGAAGCCAACTTGTTTCCTGTCCTTTACTTGTCTTTTTTCCTTGTTCCTAGCTCCCCCTATGTTCCTGCCCATTTCCTCTACACCCCAGCCAGAGAGGCGTCAGACCCAACAAAGACGACACTCTATTGAGAAGGAAACTCCCACCAATGTTCGACACTTTCAGCCACCGTCCAAACAAAACTCCAAATCCCTGGTTAGTTTGATATTGTTGCTCACTGTGTACTCTATGAAAAAAAAAGCCACATTTACAAGGATTTGATCCAGCCCACAGACGCTGGTACTGGAGTATAAAGAATTAGTACAAAGGACATCAGAGATACTTAATCATAATTTCAGGCATGCAGACATTTTGTTTGGTAACTCTTAATGCCAACAGTGTCACATAAATGTGTTTCAGAAGTTAATAAATTATGATATTAATATTTCATACCTCCTTTAAAAAGTTGGGCACCACCTCCATAAAGGAGGCATCAGATATTTTAATGTTTATCAATTGGATCAATGTCATCACTTAAGTCAGTACATCCTCTCTCAACTTTAGACAAAGTTACACAGACAAAACATTTGGGTTTATATGAATATTTTAAACACAAAAATGAGGACACAACAGGTGAATGGGTCTACTTTGTAACATCAATAAATGATTAATACCTGAAGTAATAACATGAATAGGCTAACTAAAATGACTGAAAGCTTACACAAGTAGTAATAGAGAACAGAAAGAAATGGCGTTAAGCCATGACGGGATCAAGTGTGCAGTAAAGGAATACAACAATGATCACAGCAGCTGGTAACATTTCGGGGCAGGGGGTGGGTCCAAATTACAGCTCACAGCCTGTGGCGTCAGCAGATGGCACAGGGTTGGAAATAGCACCATGTTTTTCAGGCCCTTAATTACTCACCCCAGTGAACATGTTCAGGAGATAAAGGGCTCTATTTTCGTGCCCGCCGGCGGTGCAGCGGACGGTGGTGCACCTCACGCAGTGGTATTTTTGTTTGGTGGAGTCCAGCCAGCGCACAGCCAGTTTGGTATTTTGTAGACTGAGGCGTACTGAGGTGGCCAAGCTGGGCGGAAGTGTCGATAGAATCAGCTGCCGCAGTGACATTTTCGTGCTCGCCGCTGGGTGGAAAGTGCGCTGAAAGCTCGCCGTTTCAAACCTGGTCATCTTTCAGCACAGGTGGAGTGCAGCTGGTCTAGTGGTTTTTTGGTAGACCGGCAGCGTAGTGTGCATATTTCACCGATGCCTCACAGGCAATTTCCACAGTTTCAGGCACATTTCAGTGCAATAAATAAGCGTGTTTGGCATGGGTTTGGACACTCAACCTGACCAAATCAACACAGCTGAAACCGCATTACAAGATATTTAATTGGTCTCCCCCCTTTTTCTCCGCTCGCGCAGCTTGACCTGGACATGTCTCCATGTCCTCTCCCAGTCTTGCTTCTGCTGCTGCAGTGGCAAGACTGACCACCGCGTTCCGATTTTAATGCCATTCCGGGAATTTATGTTGTGATCTGTGTGCACAACCCGCCTTTGTCATGTAGGGTTTAAATATATGCAATTTAATATGATTGTCTTTATTTGTGAAAACGGGTTTTTGTCTTACTGGTGGGTACAACCTTACACACACCAAATCCCTCTGTGCTCATTTGAGAGAGTGTGAAGGACGCCCTCTGCAGCGCTTATAGCAACACTTGCTGAGGGGCTGCCTTTTGTCACCATGTGGCATTGCTGTCTTCAGTCATCTCTTGATCTCTTCAACTACTTCACGAATATTGTAATATGCCTCGCTGGTGACGGATTTAAAGGTGAGGAAAGGAGCTGATATGATTGGTGAAAACAGGTCTCGGCTGTGTTAAACCCACTCCATGCCTTCTCTCCTCCCTCTCTATGACTTACGCTGCTGGGAGGAGCTGAGTTAGGGAGGAGGGATACTAACGCTGGGCTGTGCTGCTCACCAAAATACCAAAGTGTGCTTGGGCACACCTTGTCGGCGTGGCCGACCTGACTTATGCCGCACCTGCACCACGCCACCGACGAGGCACGAAAATAGAGCCCAAAGTGTCACTTGTTGCAGCACAAGACATCAGTTGAGTTTGCTGCTTCAGCTGATGAAAGGAGGTCCTGGTGACTATTGCATTTTGGAAATTATGACTGAACACATTAACAAACAGACTGAATAAGCAGAGGCAGATAAAAATGATCTAAGAGGAGAGGCTGGCAGCAATCAGCTGAGGCTGGGAGGCTATATAGGGACGATTTCAACTCTGTCAGTTGACAGTCTATCATGAATATTTTATTTGAATTAAAAGAGATTTCTGTATTTGGTGCCTTAAACCAATTATTATATCTTATGTGATCTTGGACTCACATCTTGTTGTTTTGGGGTCAAATCTTTTCTTCATCATTTTGATAGACTTAGTGGGTGTCTTTGAGGAAGTTTCATTTTCCACTTACACCTTTTGGAAGATAAGATGGCTCATTTTTGATTTAATCCAACAGTCATCTGTGAAATAATCAGATGTTTCTCTTTCTCTAGCATATTGGTGATCTTTGGATGTTAATATGAACCAGAGAGTGGCTGAATACTAATGTAAACTGTGGTCTGGTGTCCGCTGGAGGGCTGTCAAATGTTTTTTTTTTCTTTCTTTTTTTCTTTTTTTTAACTTGAGCCAAATATGACCTGATCTCTTTCCTGATTATCTTTGTATTTAGTCTGTGAGGCAGTTCATTTATCAGGAAGCTGTGAAATGACCAAAGTTAGTAAGAATATATTACGACCTGGAACACCAAACACCAACTAAGGTCTACATTTTTACTCATTCTTCCATCACCTTCACCTCCATGCATACATCTGCATGTAATAGGCCAGGTCATAACCAATCAGAGAGCTTGTTTCATGGCTTATTTGCATTGCTTTATCTGACTTCAAAGAAATGTTTTTATAACAATATCTGTGACCCTTGCAGTCCATTATGAGCAGGTCTCCTCTCCATTCAGAAACTGTTGCATTTTTCCAGTTGGCTTGGAGATGTGAATGCACTCATGATCATTGCACAATCCAGTGTGCAGTGTTTCATGAACTCACTGTCATTCATTGTTTGAAGGGTATTTCTTCAGTCTTAATGTCTCTCTACCTTTTTGCTGGAGAAACTCCTAAGCCTCTGAAAAGTCCTTCTCAGTTCTTCACCATGGGTGCTAGTTTGAACTTTGTGGAGAAATTCAAATCCAAGGTCATTAAGGGTCTATCAGTTGTACACTAGGAAAAACTCTTTTGAACACAGTTATTGGTATTGTTATTTTGAGAGGCAGATTTGATCATGCAGATACTGAGACATACAATTTATTAGTCACTCTACTACAGTGGCTCATATTTGAACTGTTGAATAAACTGAGATATACAGTTACCTTGTAAACTGTAGAGGGTCACTGTGCCTGTCTTTATATTAAATCATAGTCACTGAACCTTGCGTGCTTGTTCTGCTGCTGTTTGTGTCACTGTCTGTGTGCTCTTGTTTACTTGTTTCTCTACAGGAGGAGTTTTGTTTCCCTGTCGAATGTCTGTCACTGACAGTGGACGAGGTGATGCACATAAGACAAGTTCTAGTTAAGGCAGAGCTGGAGAAATTCCAGCAGTACAAAGAAATCTACAACGCTATGAAAAAAGGAAAGGTAAGTGTTGTGGTCTTTGTTGTAGGAAAGAGCACGATGGGGTGGCGTTCAGACAGCTCACTCACAGCAGCTCCACCAGTATAATTTTCTCAAACATGCTGATGTCTGTAATACTTTATTTTCATAATGACCTGTTTTTTTTTTCTTTTGGCAGCTTTGCTTCTGTTGTCGAACCAAAAGATTTTCCTTTTTTACCTGGTCCTACATCTGTCAGTTTTGCAAAAAGTAAATAAACTGACCTGAATTTATTCATTTTAAATCAAAATCAGAAGAAAGTGTGTTTTGTGTTTTCTCATTCACTCTGCTTTCTGTTTTTTTATTCTACTCTCCAGGCCAGTGTGTTCACAGTGCTGCAAAAAGGCAAGTTAAACAACTGACTCACGTTCCTCTAAAATATGGTTTCTATTAGGTGAAATGACAGAAAGAAAGTCACATTCAAGACATTTTCAAAGCAATCTCATTACAGTAAATGAGCTTAAAATACTAGAAATAGAAAAGGACATGTTCTAGCTGAGAAATATCTGAGTCAGAGGCAGCCTGATCTCCTTTATGTAGTATAGGGGTAGTAAGAGGTAAGAAGGTACAAGTTAGTGTTTTTTTTTTTTCCCTGGTAGTATATGGAAATCAAGAGTTAAATTCTTAACATCCCAACCTCAAGTAAATCATTACACTATTAACCCTTCACATGCCACACAGCTTATCTTAAGCAAAATACACTGTTTTCATTCCTAACAGATGCGTCTGCCTCCCAAACCTTATTCAAGTTTACCCATCTACTCTATTGGCTCAACCAACACTCTCCCCAGGGAGAGGTTAAGTTCTATGGCTGCAGTCGGACAGGGGCTCTCTGTGGCCGGAGGACCAGTGGGAGGAGCTTTGCCACACTCTAACGTGAAGGCACCACTGAAAGCATCCAAAGCGCCTGAAAGAGCCTCAGGAGCAGCAGCTGCAGCAAACTTGGACAAAAAAGCTTGCAGCAAACAACGCCAGAGCATTCAGAAGACCATGTCCAAGTGAGAGCTCTGAACACATTTATTCTGTCTGAGTGCACTTTATGTTGTATCAATATTATGAAGTGAACACCAAAACACCACAGACAACAAAAACCAGAGACACTGCATTTTCTATCACTGAAAGACCACATTAAATGTCGAAGCTGTTGAGATAACTGCAGTCAGTGCACTTTGAATTTAGACATTTAACTCTGCTGTATTGCTGTTCCAATAAAAAGATTTCACAGTGGAAACACACAGCAGGAGTTTTACCAGGACAGATACAATCACACACTCGGGCATGCACACACAAACAGGACTGTTATGTCCTGCTGGTTTCAGAGGCTAAAATCAGTAGTTTTTGAGTCCTGCTTGAGCCAAAGCTGTCCCCCTGTTTCTGTTTCTTTATTTCCAAAATTAAGAATAAGACCATGACACAATCATACAGGAAAAACAACTCAGGAATTACTGGCCAGTTAACGAAACAAATTGGCTGAACGTGTGCTTAACTGTGGCATCTGCACTAAATATACTTATAGTCATTACATGTACTGATATCATAAAAATAAAAAGGGTTACATTTGAATAAAGATGACACAATAAAGTAATCTATTTGAATCTGCATTAAAGGTCTGTTTCTGTCCCACACAGGTTGTCAAAGCATGGCTCCTTAAAGTCACATGAAGAACTGGAGCTCCCCCTAGAGCTGACTGAAGACTGGGCTACCATGGAGATCTGCGTGGACTGCAAGAAGTTCATCTCTGACATCATCGCCTCCAGCAAGCACAGCCTATCACTTGCCACCAAGAGGGCTCGCTTGAACCGCAAGACCCAGTCTTTCTATTTATCCTCCCCTCAAGGAAGGGAGGAGTATCACCCATCTGAAAAAACAATCAAGGAGATCTGAACTTCTAATCTTTGGCTGCCTGAAGCCATCATCAATGGGTACAATCTATACACTATACAAGTACAGTTCAGTCCAACAGAGCACTGCAGGATGGCTGAAAACTCAGAGGTTGGTGTTTCAGTTGAAGTTGCTGGGCCCAAACCATCGAGTTTAGACCTTAGACTGTATATACTATGGACGACGTGACTCCGCCTCCTGTCATTATATGAATTCAAAGCCAAATTGCTCTTGCTACGCAATCTTAGTACGCCCATAGGCTGTATCAAGTGCTTATCATAGAAAACACTAACCCCCCCGATATCCTTTAAAAAGGAGCTGCACAGAAAAAAGAATACTTAAGAAGAACTTTATTAATCCCCGAAGGAGCACAAACCAGCCTTACAATAACTGCGTGTCAACATCACAACCAAGGGAGAGAAAAATTTATATTCTGTGTAAATGATTTCTAAAGTTTGTCCACAGCTCCATAGGGATTGCTGGAGGAGGCGAGATTTATGACCTATACTGCACTAGAGGGTGCTGTTCTCGCTTCATCCAGTAAGGAGGCAGATAATGTCCATTCTATATACAGTCTATGGTTCAGCCCCTCCAGGTTCAGTCTGAAGGAGCTGAACATGATGGTAGACTTTAAAATCTTGAGTTGAGGTTTCTTAAAAATACTGTGATGAAATTTTAGCTGGTTACCAAAACAGACTAAAATTTCACTGATGTGTCCTTTCAACATGAGTGAATAAGACCACCAGTAAACAGACTGACAGGGTTTAACAGCACACAGACAGGAACAGCTTTTGTGTACTACTTCCACTTACAGACTCAAAGTAGAAACTAAAGTTGTTTTTTTTTCCTCCTGAGGAGCAACATCAGAGTTACTACTCTGAACTCTAATATTAGTGTCTTTCTGAGTCAGTCCAAAGTCTGCCTTTTATTTTATCTTTTAATGTTTCTGATGTCTGTCTGATTGGTATCATCATTACCTTCATCATTACTATATGGAGTAGTCATGCGATAAATAGAATATTTTATTGTATCAGTTTACAAAGTTGTGAAATCAATGTCTTATGCTGGTAAAAATGACATCCAGAATAGGTGTTGAACAAACACAGCTCTCCTCCAAGTACTCAGTGTGTTTATGAATTGGCTAACAGCTGTCACTGCTCTTCAGTCTAATGACAAACATTGAAGTCATGTCTCTAATTAAGCCCTTACATGTGTTGTCTGAATGAAACAAAACACCTGGAGACAACTGAGCATCTGTCAAAAGCTCCTCGGACCTCAACACTCTGGAGCAACCATGATGTTCTGTTCAGCTGGTAATCACCGGCAAAGCTGTTGTGCTTGTGCATGTTAGCGTTAGCTCACACCATCACTGCTTGGGTTATAAAGTACCTTCGCCCAAGTTCGCATGAGCATAAGCTCAATACAGTCACAGAGCAGCTGAGAGGGTCAAATTTACTTGACAGATAGCCGTGGAGTTACAAGACAGCACACCTTCTTGGACGAACAATCATACATCAACAATGCCTGCTGTTCTTCTTACTGTACGTAACACGCATGCAAAATTTTATAGACCTATGTATGTCAGCTGATATATAGGGTGCTCTGTTTACAGACAGCCACTTCTCCCAGGCTTATTGCACATGCCCAAATGTCCAAGTGTGTGCAGGAGAAAGAGAGAGAGAGAGCGAGCAGATAGGTGAGTGATTCATGCTGATGTGAAGTCTTGGTCTGTCCTGTACACAGACATTTATAGCATTCCCTGCGTGTCATATGGGGTTACTGTAAAGATATACAGTATATATAGAATACAAATAGCATTTTTCCACAGTACAAGTGCCAGATTTGCAGGAATTTAATCTTTTGTGCACAATACCTGCTATTCTGCACCAAAACTTAGGTCAAAGGTCTTCTGATCTTTTCAAGAAATCAGACAGGAGTGGATGTAATGACCTAATCATTGTCTTAAAGTTCAATGATTGCCCTTCACTCTATTGGCCGATATATAACTCTATATAACCCAACTCACAATCAAAAGTAAAAGCACAAAAGTATAAATATATTTTTAACTTCCTCATTTATAACATGGAGTAAAAAAGGGAATATGATAAATATATTTTATATCGGTATTAAATTTGGGTTTTATAGTGACTGTTTGATGATTGCTCTAAAGCTGACCTTTGTTTGTTTATTTGCAGTTTTCTTTGTCCGGTAATTATCAATCAGATACCTTAAACCATACAGCGCCTAATTAATATTTCTTTTCTTATTCCCATGCCACAAAATTACAGCAAGGATCTCTGTCTGCCACCATCATATTGTACTGTATCACTGTCTAATCAGCGTCTAATACTATCTTTTGCTAGTTAACGGTGTTCAGTCTAAGTAGGGTGCGAAGGAAGTTTAATAAGTCCCTGGATTAAAATCTGGGATGTTCAGCGCAGGAACGGTCAGCCCACACACCCTCTCCTCACTTACTAAAGGTTTTTCTTAACTGGAAGTTATTTGATCAGACTTTGTGAATATTCCTTTTTTTTTCAATCACAGTGTCAGCACTTATTCCTTTCAGGGACTTGGTCTGCCTGCAAACAGACACAACACTGTCCCACTGTCCTCCTGTAAACACAAACACATACAGGCCATTGTTGAAATATGTTGATGCATGTATTACTGTCAAAAGATCACTAGAGATCAGTCGGCCTATATGTACGGTTATTGGCCTTTCATAGCTATTGGCCCTCACGAGGCTGATATCACAGAGATCTCTTGAAAAATCCATTTTTAATCCCCAATGACAGCAAATCCAACTAAAAACAGTCACAGGCTAATGCTGACTGTAAACTCTGTTATAATGTACAGAATAATGTAGTCTGGTGTTGCTCCTGATAGAAATACCAGTTGTGTTTACTGGATGGATTTGATATTTTAACGTGTTTGCAATAATGGAGTTAAAGAGGGGGTATTATGCATTTTTTCAGACTCTATTCTTTCTCTTTGATTCTTTCTAATAGCTTAACATGAGCTTCATGATTTTCAGATCAAAATAAGCCTCCTGTTTCTCACTCTGGTGTACTAAAATATCATTATTTCAGCCTTTGAAACACTTGGTTTTAACTGCTGTCTCAACTGTGCTGGGAGCACAGATTAACTCATAAGGAGAGCCTATTGTAATGACATCATTAGTTATTAAGGCTCATTGAGATATCATGAGTTCTCCCAACAAACAGTTTTGAACAGTTTACATCTATTTCCTCGGATTATGATAACATACGTTTACCTCGTGATTTGAAAATTTACATACATCTTGTTTGGACACCAAACGTTGTAACTTTTCTCCTCTTTGATCATTTATCATGGCAGGATAGAAATCCAAAAGTCGCCTTGGCCAACATTTTACCAAGCCAAATTTCTGTCTAATTTGTTCACTCGAGCTGAGCACTTTTTTTTCTTACAAAAAACAAAAACAAGCAAAAAAAAGGGAAAAAAATCAAACAAAAAATTACACAAAAAATCTTTTAAAAAAAGATATCAGCATTATATATCAGCTATCGGCCAACTTGCTCTCATATTATGGGTATTTGTCTCATCTCGTGGAAAAACCTCAACCTCCATTAAAAACACTGAAGCACAAGTGTTTTTCTTAATCAAGAGTGGTGCTTATATTGATGCACAACAGCACAGATTTACTGATTACTTAAGTCAACATCAGACACATCGATCAGACTGGACTGTTCTGTGTGCAAACTATTAAAAAGGTAGACTGTAAATGTTTGTTTTTTTAATTTATCAAAGTGAGAGTACATGATGTTGGTCCTGGTCTTATCTGTAGCTGGAGTTTTTGGCCTGTGTGAGGCTGGAGATAGCAGCTGCATGTGATCCTCTTGCATATCCAAGCATTAGCCCCATACTAAAACAAGACAAAGAAAAAAAGCCCTCTGTTCCATAGATATCCAGATTTCACTGTATGTGCATATGCACGGCTTCTTCCTTGTGAATAAGGGGGCTGTGCTGTGTGCCCCCTTGTCTGTGCAGTAACAGGTAGAGAAATTCCTCTTGCACCTGTAAGATAGGCCCCATTTGCTTAAAAAAAATTCAAAGTCACACTAAGCACAAACTAATCCAAGAGTTTGCACCAAAGTGGTTTTACAGGAAGAAAAAACAACAAATTTACAGCTTTTGAAAAAGTATTAAGAGTTATCAATCTCAACGGATTTTAGACAAATACTGACTGACCTCAGAGGGATAAAAATCAATCCGGCTGTTCATAATAACTATCAACTGCAGAGGGAGGTAATAATAACCGTGAGAAGGATCCTGGTAGGACCTCAGGCTCATACAGAGTCAGCAGCTCACAGATTAGGCTGGAGCCGTTAAAGGCTTTCAAAACAAGCATCTTAAAACCGAAAACTCACAGGGAGCCAGTGAAGGCCGGCGAGGACTGCTGTTATACGGTCTCTTACTATGTGTTCAAAGCCCGGCTGCAGCATTTTGAATTAACTGTTGTCTTTGTATGTTGTGTTTGCTGACGCCAGATTAAAGTGCATCCAGTCTGGAAGAAATAAGTGCATGAACGGAGAAAGAAAGCCTTGATTCTGGCTAACTGTCTAAGCCAAGCAAAGCAATATGTATGGTTGTTTTTTGTTGTAATGACTGATGGAAGATCTGAAATACCTGTGTGAAATGAGAGATTGGTTTAAGAGGTCTTCAGATTAGATTATTCTGAGATTGGGTTTGTTTCAAGGGTTTGTTGCTGTGTGCCCATGTTTGCTATACAAACCTTTTGACAGGAGAACAGTTTTGTGACCTGTAGGATCCAAATCCAAATGCATGTATGTCTCTAGTCAGCTCTTTACAACAGGCAGTTCAAATGTCTTTTTCACCTTGTTCAAACAGTGTCATTTCATCTCAGAAGTACCCTGAACTTTGATTTGGTTCAAAGCAGCAAAGCAGCCACCAAAAGCACTGTTAAGTTAGAAACCTGCAACATAATGGTGTTAAGGTGTTCATGATGATATGAGTGTTTAGCATATGCTGACATATACTGTACAACTATACTGAGTAATGAAAAGAAGAAGACTGTACCACCTTGTGAAAAACTTACCATAACCCTACTGACAGTCATTCTATATTCTTAAGTGTAAATATAGATACTAGTTAATGAAGAAGCAGGTTAGAAATAAGTGTGTTTACAGAAGACATGCTGTGTGGTGTTTGAGGTCACACTGGGTAATCGTTTTCTGTAACAGATAGAAACCTCTGTTGTCGGGCAGGTGTTCTGCCCAGAAGGTTAAATCAGTTTTTGGTGCTGCTGGAGTTACATGTGGGTGCCAGTTCATGGAAAATGTTGTTAATGGACACTGTGAAGCTTTATTTTTGTGATAATAAATCAACTGGCTGTTCTACTGGCATATTTGACTTGGACTTTGATTTATCAGACAGGGTTTTTACAGAACGTCGGTAAGGTTAATCAGGTGCAGCACCTCAGTGGTTTATGTGTTGGCTTGGGCGTCTGAGACGGAGGCTATGTATTTGGAGCAGTGCATCTGTAGATCAACATCCTTTACAAATGTCGCTCTGGAATTGTCTGCTGGAGTGAAAACACATTAGTGAGGACACCAAGGACCTTTTCATGGCTAGAATATTGAACAGTGTTTACCTAAAAACAGGCATGTGTGTGAAGTGTAGTCTTAATGGTAAATGGACCATGTTTCATATGGTGCCCTCTCTGGTCTTGTGACCACCTCCTACATTACATGCCGCCAGCGCCTGACTGGGACGATTCTTCAAGCTAGGAAGTATAGCACAAAATGAGGTCCCAGCCAGGACACCTGTAATGTGGAGCAGAAGGGGTTGCTTGAGCTGCCTGCCTAAGAGAGACTTCATTTTCACCTTTGGAAAAATATCACAATCACTAAAACTGAATCCATTAAAACTTAGCACAAAAAGTAAGAAAATTGTTGTTTCTAGATTACTGTTTTTATTGTATGTCTTGGTTATAAATCGAATACTGTTGGAAATCCTGCTTATTTCTCTTTTAAATGGTGCCACATTTGTAAGGAACACATTTGTGGGATGAGCAGCAGAGTTGGGTACACTGGGTACATAAAGTATTCATAGCTCCTTAAATTTTTGTACTCTTAGTTAATTTGTAGCCATTTGCTAAAATCATTGACGTACACATGGCAGCCCTTTTTTTATCGAAAACACACGCCCCCAACATGATGCATACCTCATTGTGGGTAAATGTATTGGACAGGTGATGAGAGGTGCCTGGTTTTCTCTACCCAAAAAGTTCAGTCTTGGTCTCATCAGAGAAAAGAATCTTATTTCTTACAGTTTGGGAGCTCTTCAAGTGTTTTGTGTCAAACTCTATGCAGACTTTCACATGTACCTCAAGACCAAAGAAGAACTTGGTGTTGAGGTACCCAGTTCTTCTTTATTCCAAAGCTGCCTCTGAGTTCTGGAATTTCTTGACTGCTAGTGTTTCTTTTCTAGAAGTTGACATCCCTTAAACAGAAATCCCAGCTTAAGATACCAAATTGATTTCATGGTTTATCTTAATTTTCCCTCCTTTAGGTTACACAATGGCCTTTAACTGAAGAACAGGGAGCGAATCTCCTCCCTAAATGTGGGTGTAATAATTCACACATCATCCACAAACCCTAATTTAATGAAGTTGGGCGGTTGTAAAAAAACATGAATACATTGTTTTTTTTTAAATACACTAAAAAGATTTTTAATGTTCAAACTGAGATATGTATATATTTTTTTAAATATTCACTGATTTTGAATTTGATGTAACACATTCCTAAAAAGTTGGTTCAGGGCCAACATAAGTCTGGGAAAACTGAGGACTGCTCCAAAAACACCTGTTTGGATTATCCACAGGTAAAAATGATTCATTGGTACAGGTTCATTGGAAACAGGTGAGGGTCATAATGAGAATAAAATGAGCATCCCTGAGAGACTCAGGCCCCGTTTTTTCGTACCCGGTTATTTTTGAAGACGGAGACATTAACCATCCTTTGTGTAGATGCAAACAGAGAATTTGCCCCTAAAAACAGTGCTTTCTAAGAAATCTGTTGAGAGTGGAAATTTTGCACATTTGCACATAAATGGAGAAAATGGAGGAAAATTTGGTTAGCAGACGGCAGATTGTGCACAGGGAAGAAGGAAGAGACATCGTTGTTGTAGCTGCTGTGTGGGATTCTGATTGGCTAACATAGGCTAGAGCTTCTTGTTACGCTGCCACCTACATTTTGACAGCATATATACACGGGTTAGTGTAAACGAAAAGTAGTGGTGTGCATGCAGAGGGTGAAACATCCATTTATGAAAATAGCTTGGCCAGTGGTGGGCAGGACTTTAGCTTCATCATTAAATGCATCGCTTTTAAACGAACTATTCTCAAAGTCTCGACGATAACTATAAGTTTGTATGATAATATTGTCATGAAATCTTACGGTCTCCATGTCGTCGATGTTGTCCTCTCTGTTCAGGTGTTTGTCGGAGTTGGAGTCTTTAGTCGTCTGGGGAGGTTTTATTTACAATGGAGCTGTCAAAAGGTGAAAGTTTGTGAGCCACAGAAGTTTTTCGTGTCGATCTTATGATTGAATCTTCAGAAATGACCAATCTTTATCGACTTGTGATGATTTAAAGTTTTTACATCGTCACAGGTTACCATGGAGATTTAAAATGCTGTTTACTTTAGAAAAACACTTACACTGGTAGGTTCTAGCAAATCACTGGTAGGCCGTAGCAAATTATGTGTAACGTCACCTCCATGGTTACTCAGTTTGGGGCGACTATGAAAACACCTATTTGTAACCCTAACCGGAATTGATGAGTTAGTGGCGGAGGTGGGCGCAACATCCAATTTACAGAGACTATGTTCTTTATGAAAGGTTACATTGCTTTTAGGTTCTTTGCAGCCTAAAGTGGGTAATTGCGGAAAAGACCGATAGGGGGAGCTAGAGGGAGGAGTTGATGGCGCTTGATTGTTGTCATTGGACAGCAGGGGCATGACACCACAGGTTGGTTTCAGCTGTAAACTATATTTAATCAGTGTTTGTTGCTAAATGAACACTTCAATGAAAGGGAAACAAATGTGAGATATAATGTTTATGTTGATAGTCTCCAGTGATGACCTATGAACCCTCAGGCAGCACTGCAGTAAAAACCCACATTATTGTGTAAAGGATTTTACCATGTGGGCTCAGGAGGACTTGAGAAAACCATTGTTGGTTAACACAGTCCATCTCTACATCTGCCAGTTCAAACTCTACCATGTGAAGACAAAGACAGATATCAACAACAGCCAGAAACACCGCCAGTCTCTCTGGACCTGAGTTCATCTGAGATGGACTGACCTGAAGTGGAAAAGTCTGCTGTGATCATAAGTGTCAACATTTCAGTTGTTTTTTTGAAATCATGGACGTGGTGTGCTCCAGGCTAAAGAGGAAAAGGACCATCCAGACTGTTCTCAGGTCAAAGGTCAAAGCCAGTATCTTTGACATACTCCCAGCACTCCCGTTTTTCCCGATACTCTCAGACCTATCTCCCGTCCACCTCCCGTATTGTCATTTCTCCTAGGAATCTCCAGTAGTTTGATGGTCCACGTTCATTCATAAATCGGATCACTGTATTTGTCCAAAGTTTCCAGACACGGTAGAGCATGTAAAACATATGAGGACTTTAACACTAATATTAGTGGACTAAATATGTTCAAGGCATATCGTAGCTATTTTTTTTTTATTACCATTTGTTGTTGTTAAAAAAAAACTAAAATTATAGTTATTTGGATGAGCAATTAAATTACAAATGCTCTCATAATTAGCTCATATCCACCATACAAGGTAGCCCTAAAACTAAATGTTGGCGGGTATGATCTTTGATGGTCTGGGGGTGTGTGCCCATGGCTAACTGTCTATTCTGTCAAGGCTCCATTAATGCTGCAAGTTTATGAGCAACATCTGCTGCCATCAGAGCCCTGTCTTTTTCAGGGACGTCCCTGCTGATTTCATCAAGATAATGCAAAGACACATTCTGCATGAGTTACAACAGTGGGGCTTCAGAGTGAAAGAGTCCAGGTACTAGATTGAAGCCTGGGGTCCACACCTGTCTCTCTTTAAAAATGTGTGGAGCGTCATGAAGCTCAAAATACCACAACAGAGACCCCAAATGTTGTATCAGCTTAAGTGGTCCATCATTTAGAAAGACTTCACCTCTCACCTCTAAAGTTTCAACAGTAAGTGTCCTCAGTTCATAAAAACTTACAGAGTGTTGTTAAAGGAAAGGTGATGAAACAGAGAGAGACATGACCCTGAACCAGCTCTTAGGGTACATGTTATAGCATTGTGTTAAATAAGTGAATATTTACAGAAACACAATCAAGTTTATCAGTTTGAACATTAAATATTTTGTAGGTGAATGTAGGTGAGAAAGGATTTGAAATCATTGAATTCTGGTTTATTTCACTTTTCACACAACACTCCACCTTTATCAAAGTTTTGGGTTTTCACATCAAAAGGTCTTAGAGATCTCAGGATCAGTGCGGTGCAGATCATGTTTATTCCTCAATATCCATTTTTTAAAATAGTTTATAAAAGTAAAGAAAACTTTTGCAGGACTGAACGTCACCCAAATGCAGTTTGAACCGTATTGCATATGTTCAGTAAGCCTCCACAAGATGGCACTATCACCAGTATATTCGTCCTTATGCACAGCAAGTCAGAGAAGTGTCTGTTTTCTCTCTGCTGCCTTTTCACAGGATGTGTTCTGAAGTGTTTGTGTACATTTGAACACATTTTAGAATTTAGTCTTTGTTTCCAGCTTCAGGAGAATCTAGTTTATCACCTGTGATTGATGATTCACTATTTACCCTCTTTTTCTGATCCCTGTCTTTCGAAGTGACTGTGAGTTAATGTGACAAATATAATGAATGATAACTCAGACTAACCTCACAGACTCTGTCCTCCGTGCCATCTGACAGTCTGCAGCTGAGCTCCAACAGACTTTACAAAACACTGCAGGCAATCATTTGTTTATGTGGAGTCCTTATCAAAAAGAGGCCAGGTCAGGGTCCTCCAAGGTTGTAAACATAAAGTAGAGATACACTTCCTCTGAAATCCAAATAAAAGTTTTATTTCAGAATACCAACACATGCTCAATCACCTGTTTGTGACCTGAAGACTGAACAGAAACTGACTGTCTGTGCTATCATTTCACATTACAGCACCATTTTCTACCTCGATAGAACACTAGTCACATGAAATAAACATCTCGGTCCTTCCAATTAGCTCACAGTAAATTTCCTGAAGATGTGAGAGCTTGCTGCGATCTCACCTCAGCTTCACCCTGAAATGATTCTCGGGGGCTGGGAGGAATAACTCCAGCCAAAGTCAGAGAAAAAAATCATCTGCTCGGATCACAGAAGCAGCTCACTGAGGAGTTTCAGGAGTTTGGTGTGAGTGTGAAAGCAGCTTCAGAGAAACCGAGTAAACTGAGGATCATCTCTCAGCACAGAGCAGCCACTGTGTCTCTGCAGAAAGGAACTTAGAATAATATGAGTGTTGGACCACAGCCCACTTTCTCAGATGGACTGTACTCCGGGCTGAGGTCTAAGTTTCAGAGGAGTACTTTAAAAGGTCTGAATTCAATCAGAGTCATGGAGGAGAAGACAGACTGAACAATGAAAGTCATGAAATGAGATTTCCTGCTGTGATCAGGTTCCACTTTCAGACCTTATGCCTCTGAAAGAGGGAGAAGACGAGCTCTGAATCCTTCATGGCCTGGTCTGTCTTTGAAATGGAAATAGGTCTGAATCTGAATGTGATCCCTCTGCAGGATGAGTGGGGGAGGGGAGGCCTGTTGTGATTGGAGGGGTTCATGTTTATTCTGCGTTCAGGCTCCGCTCTCTGCTTCACGTTTCCTCTGGCTGGCCTGATCTAAGCAGCTCATACAGACGAGTTTCTGTCAGCTCCGTTCCCCCCACAACCAAACCCCCAAAAGAGCAAAGAAAACATGGCCGCCCCCGCAAGACCCAGCAAGACCCGAGTCAACGTGTCTGAGTCAATGGCCTCCTTCCTCAACCAACTCAGCAGCTGTTTTTCAAATCACAGGAAATAAAACTGACAGCAAACTCACAGTGCAAAGACTTACCTCTGAATAGTTCAAGAGATCAGATATCTAATTCATATTTTACACAGAGTGTCATGATATGAAAGGTCATATATCCACCCCACAGAAGATGGACATGATACTTGCTGGACAAACGCCAGTATGCGACGGAGGTCTAAGTTTAATGGCTGGCTTGTTGAAATGGAGGTCTAGGTACAGTGGAGGTCTGGGTATAGAGAAGGTATGGGAAAATGCAAGTCTTAGTATAATGGAGGTCTGGTTGTAATGGAGGTCTGAGGATAGCAGAGGTCTGGTTATGATGGAGGTCAAAGTACAGGTCTGGGTATAATGGAAGTCTGGCTGTAATCGAGGTCTGGATATAATGAGGGTCTGGGTATATTGGAGGTCTAGGCACAATGGAGATCTGGGTATGATGGAAGTCTGAGTCTGATGGAGATCTGAGCATATTGGAGCTCTGGGTATAATAAAGGTCTGGTTGTCGTGTAGGTCTTGGTATAACGAGTGTCAAAGAATAATGGAGGTCTGGTTTTAATGAGGGTCTGGGAATAATTAAGGTGTGATTGGTATTAAGGTCTCTGTGTTATGGAGATCTGGGTCTGATGAAAGTCTGAGTATATTGGAGGTCTATGAATAATGGAGGCCTGAGTCTGATGTAGGCCAAGATGTGTTGGAGTATGGTTATAATGGAGGTCTGGGCATAAAGGAGGTCTCGGTTCAATGAGGGTCTGGGTATAATGGAGATCTGGGTCCAATGTGCGCCAAGATGTGTTGGGGTATGGGTATAATGAAGTTCTTGGTCTGATGGAAGTCTGAATATATTAAACTTTACATATCTAAATTAAACTGTCTATCAGGTTAAAATCTCTCCTTAAAATGTGCTGCTCAGTATCAAACCTTGATGATTCAGTTTAAAGATGTTTTATCAAAAAACAAGGATCTTCAGCTTTTTGATTCAGTACAGTTTGATTTAATTAGACTGAAGAATAACACTGTTATCAATGTTGAAATGATAACAGCTCAAATCAAATATTTTCACACCTCTCACTTTTTCTCTGATTCTCACATAAACATTCAGGCAGCTGGTCGTTATTGTCACTTCCTCCTTAAGTTAATCTTTTAGTTTTCCCTCTTAGCTTCAAGGACATTTCGGTCCCAATGGGTTTCATGCTGTCTGACTGGTGTTCTGTAATTATGATTTATGAACCACAAGCTCATCACTCCTGTTTGAACAGAAGTTTTTCTGATAGTTTCGGGGAAGGGGGCACATTATGGGGGAATGTTCTAGTCGGTTGGACCAGGCTTCTGTAGGGGGTCTGGTCCTAGTGGGTTGATCAGGGGCTCTGTTGGGGGTCTTATGTTAAGATGGATCAGGGGCTCTGTAGGGGTCCAATTGGGTTGGAAATGTAGGGGTTCTGCTGGTGGTTGAACAGTGGTGTCTTTACACAGGTTTCTGAGAGTGATTAGACCCTCTGAGCCCCCTCTGACTGGCTAGTGACCTTGTGTTCAACAAAAATTCTCACCTTGAAAGGTGTTTTTTAAAAACCTTAAACACAGAGAGATTTTTTTTAATGTCTTTGTAGATCAGTCAAATATTTGTGTATATTTTTTATTTTCTGGGGAAAAACTTATATTTTTTTGTTTTCCTGTTGTTGACATTAAGATAGCTAGAAACGTGTAACTCTGACCATCTAGGTCTGACAGTGTTTGGGCTCTCGACCAGGTGAGTTCATACAGGTGACAGAAAAGGTAATCTCCCAACCCCCTCCCTCAACTTCATGAAGTAAATTAGGTGTGATGTCCTTAGAGAGTGACACAAAGAAAATGACAGACACTAAAAAACACACTTAAAAAAGAGGTTTATACAAAGACTCATACCACTGACAGAGCAAGAAATAAAAAGGGTGGGTTGGTGGTGGGGGGGTTCAGAGGGTCATGATGAGGGGGTGGAGGTTTCTGGGGGGAGTTGGGTGAGGATCCACTCTCTCAGGAGCTCGAGTTCTGGCCGATTCAGTTGGTGGTTTAGACCTGAGAATGTATGAAAGGAGGAAGACAAGCCACTCTTCATCAGCCGCTCAGACGTCTCTGCCCCCCAGCGATGAAGAACGAGTTCATCACTGTCGCCATGACACTGGAACAGACGGGGGAGGGGGAGGCCTGCCTGCTGACGCTCCTCCACAGCCTTCAAGACCCACAGACATCACACATCTGACCAATACTAAACAATACAGAGGCTGATCAATACTGATCAAAGAGACTAAATTTGATCAATACTGATCAATGATATGCTGGCTGGATGGATTTGGCTCTATGACTGATCTGTTTGTTATGCAGGTCTATGAAATATCGATAATTTCTTTGTTTAGTTTAAAAATGTATGTAAGAATTTGTATATTAAAGACATTTCCTGACCTTTGACCTCCAGAATCAATATCAGCTTTAATGAGGTGATCAATACTGAGACAAACACAGAGTAACGTCTGTTTTTTCATTTCTACCTGCTGCTAATTGGTCAGAAATCAGCCTATTTACCTGAAATGCTACAGAGTCTCTGTTGAGGAAACTTGACAGAGCAAAAACCCCGCCCACATCAGGATGGTGCCGACACACCAGGTGTAGAGCCATGGCCCCACCCATTGAAAACCCACCTGCACAACACAGGGACAGGAGCAGATGATTGTTAAGGGGTCAAACAGGAACACAATAAAAATGTTAACTCTGAATTTCAACTGCTTGCCGAGTCTGAGGTGGAAAGCTCTGGAGTGCAGAGAGTCTCCGTTCCACATCATCAGCTGTTTCTAAAAGCTGGAATAAATCTGGGGCTTAATCTCACACATCTGGGTACATCTGGGCACACTGTGTGCACATACCCATCATCCTGTCAGAGAAAGGGGGGGGGGGGGGGGACTGCCAGGGAAGAGGAAAAATAGACAAGGGGGAGAACAGGAGGCAGGGTAGGAGAGAGGGAGGGAAAGAAGTAAGGAAATCAAAAGACGAGAGGGAAAAAGAGATAAAAACAAACAAAAGAAGTGAAACATATAAATGTAATCTGCTAAAGAAGAAGAACAGAGGAAGAGTTGTAGTGTTGTGTTGGATTTGTTGTCTGGTCTTGGTTTCTGAAGAGGTCTGACTGTCCCTTTCAGCCTACTTCAAACCTGTCTGTCGAACAGACAGCTTAGACCACAGGCTCAGGTATTTCTGTACTTCTGCATGAGCATAAGTTTAAAGTTTGACAAAACCTTAACAACAATAAAACATCAGACTCAGCTGGGAGCGGTCCCCAGAGCAGCTTTATCATTCCTAGATTTAACAAGTTTTTAACATCAGTCCTGCACAAAGACACCAGCAGTTTATTATTTTATCTCCTCCTCTGTTCTCTTCTCTCTCCTCTGTTATCTCCTTCCCTGTCACCTCCTCTGTCTCCTCCATTATGTCATCCTCTGTCTCCTCTACTATCTCCTCCTCTGTCACCACCCCTGTTTGCTCCATTATCTCCTTCTCTGTTTCCTCCAAAATCTCCTCTTCAGTTTCTTCCATTATCTCCTTCCCTGTTACCTCCTGTTTCCTCCTTTGTCACCTCCTCTGTCTCCTCCAGTATCTCCTCCTCTGTTCCCCCATTATCTCCCCCTGTTTCCTCCATTATCTCCTGTTTTCTCAGTGATCTTCTTTCATGTCACCCCCTCTCTCTCCTCTATTAACTCCTCCTCTGTTCTCTCCATGATCTCCTTCCCTGTCACATTCTTTGTTTCCTCCATTCTCTCCTCCTCTTTTTGTCACCTCCTCTGTTCCCTCCATTATCTCCTCCTGTTCTCTCCTTTAACTAATTTCCTGTCACCTCTTTTGTTTCCTCTGTTATCTCCTTCTCTGTCTCCGCCATTACCTCCTTCTCCGTTCCCCTCATTTACTCCTTTTCTGTTTCCTCCATTATCTCCTCCTTTTTTCTCCATTATCTCCTTCCCTGTCACGCCCTCTGTTTCCTCCATTATCTCCTTCTCTGTTTCCTCCATTATTTCCTTCTCGGTTTCCTCCTTCATCTTCTCCTCTGTTCCCCCATTACCTCCTCCTCTGTTTCCTCCATTATCTTCTTTCTTATCACCTCTTCTGTTTCCTCCATTATCTTCTCTTCTGTTTCCTCCATTATCTCCTTCTGTTTTCTCTCTATTATCGTCTCCTCTGTTTTCTCCATAAACTTCTTTCCTGTCACCTCTTCTGTTTTTTCCATTATCTCCTCCTGCTGTTTCTCCTTCTGTTATCTCCTCCTCTTTTCCCCACTATCTCCTACTCTGTTTCCTCCATTATCTCCTCCTGTTTTCTCCATTATCTCCTTCCCTGTAGCCTAAATCTGCTACTATCTCCTCCTGTTATCTCCTCCTTTGTTCCTTCATTGTCTCATCCTTTCTTCTATATTATCTTCTCCGACTCCTATATCATCTCGTCTTAATTATCTCCTCCTCTGACTCCTCTATTATCTCCGTTGCCTCCATTATTATCCCCTTCCCTTTCTCCTTCATTATCTCCTCCTCTGTCTTCTTTATTATCTCCTCCTCTCGCTCCTTTGTCTCTATCTCTCCCTATATTCCCTTCATGTACACTTGATCATATCACCTGAGGCCTTACATGTAGTTTACGTTTGCTAGAACCAGATGACCAAATACATTATTCTTTTATTGGTTAGTTTGTTTTGCTGCTTCATCTCTTGAAAATCTACAGGTCCATGCTGCCAAAATATATACATATTCTTACACTGAGTTTGACTCACTCAAGGTTTAACTTACCCAGAGTTAAACTAAACTGTAGCTCAGGTAGGTTGTGAGTAGTGAATTTTAACAACCTAACCTCTTTTTTGTTTGTTTTTTAATCTAAAGATGTATTTAAATGGGGAATATTCTTTGGTAGGTCTTCTGTGTAAGTAGGAAAAATAACATGAAGATTTGAAGGATTTTAAAGAAGATTTATTTATTTTTTTTCCTGTGTTAAAAAATAATAATGATAAATACAATAATAATGATGATGATAATATAATTTTTTGACTTTCCATGTTGTCAGCATGAGCTGCAGCATTCATCTCGCTGACCTGCAGGCGTCACAGAGTTTCCTTGCTGTGACTGAAACACCAGCCGCCCTCCTAAAACCTTTAAACCCTTCCATGGAAACTTGTGGTGCTGCTGAGGTGCATTGTGGGTACACGGTGCTGCAGACTGACTGCACAGAGTATTTATAGTTAATGACCAAATGTTATGATTTAGTGAGATAATATTTCAGCACTTTCCCAGGAGCATGTGTTTTTGTACTCACTTTCTCCAGACACACACACACACACACACACACACACACACACACACACACACACACACACACACACACACACACACACACACACACACACACAGTCTCTGTACACTTTAACTCCTTCCTCTCTCTCTCTCTCAGCAGTTTCTCATGCTCAGGTGTAATGTTTTGTTTGATTTCATTAAGTTTTAAAATCAAGTATTTTAAAAAAATGTCAAGATGTCTTAACAGGCTAAGACCAAAACTATGGTAACAATGTTTGAGATCTTTAAAACGATTCATTGTGGGGCAAATGAGTGTTTCATTACGGTTGTAGACAATTAATTAAATCTTTATTGGTTGATGATTTATGAGTGTATATCTTTATCTATAGTTTTATCTTATTTCATTTTATTTAAATATCTTATATATTTGTTTATATATCGGGGGGGCAGGGGGTGGGGGGATGATATGGGGGAGGGGGTTGTTTTTAACATGTAAAGCACTTTGTGCTGCATTTCTTTTTGAATGAAAAGTGCTTTTTAAATAAAGTCTGATTGTAATTGGTATAAATGTTACTCTGATAATGTTTTTGTTTTTATGTTTATGAAGTATCAAATATTTATTTTGTGTTCATGTCTCGAATACTGAAGTAGGTTAATGTTTTAACAGTTTGTAAAGTTTATAAGATCTGATGTTTAAAAAAAGTGTATTACTTGACCAGATTAGCCACATGTAAGTCATGGATTTACATATAAATGCACTTGTTCACCTTAGCTTTTGACGGAGTATGATACTTGTATTGGTTATATTTATATTTATTTTTGTTTACATTTACATTTATATGTTACATGTCTTTTGTTGTTGCTGTTTGCTGTGTATGACCTGCTTTTTTTGCTACTGCTTCGTTATTGTAAAGCACTTTGGTAGGCCACTGGCTGTTTAAATGTGCTATACAAATAAACTTGACATTGACATAATGTTGACATTAATGTTCATTAATACATATTGTCCCTTTAAAAAAAATCTCAGATTTGAATGTTGACACTGTTTGCATTATTCATTGTTTTTGGATATTCAAAATATTTAAATGTTTGTTTACAGTCTTAATGTAAGCGAGTTCAGTTTTTATTTGATCTTTATTAGTAAAACGTTTGTGACGAAAAGCTTTTAGAGAAACTCCTGAAAACCATTTTACTGTCTGCTGGCAAAACATGAAACAGACGGAGAGAGAGGGGGCGGAGAGGGGGAGCAGGGACAGACAGAGAGAGAGTGTGTGTAGAGATAATGCATTAAAAGTCATAAAGCTGACAGTTAAATCCTGAGAGAGAAACTAATAAAACTTTTATTAAAGGTTAGCATGAACAGACACACACAAACACACACACACACACACACACAGCAGCTCACTGTATAGTTGTAGATCAGAAAAGTAGTAAAGTAGTACAGACTGATTCATTCCCTCTTTTTACTGCAGAAAGAGCAACACCCTGCTGATATCTTTGTTAAAATCAGGTACATTCATGTGAAATCGGGTGTTTCCAGGCCTAATAAGGTGTTGAAGGTAAAGTCAGGTATTGTCAGGTGTAATCAAGCATAATTACGTTAATTTGAGTGTAATCATGTGTATCTGGGATTTGGGTGTAATCAGGTGTTATCAGGCATAATCAAGTGTTTTTAAGTATTATAAGGTGTTTTTAGGTGTATTCAAGTGTAATCAGGTTTATTTGAGCGTACTCAGGTTTATTCCAGTGTAATCAGGTGTATTCGGGTATAATCAGGGTGATAAGGCGTAATCACATGTAATCAGGTATTATCTGGTATAATCGAGTATATTTCAGTGTAATTTAAGTGTAATTTGGTGTAATCAAAGTGTTATCAGTTGAAATTAAGTGTATTTAAGTGTGTCCAGGTGTTTTCAAGTATAATCTGATGTGATCAAGTCTATTCAAGTTTTATCAAGTGTAATCAGTTTCTCTACTGTAAATAGGTATAATCAGGTGTAATCAAGAATTGTCGACTGTAATTAAGTGTCATCAGATGTTATCATTAACTTAGGTGTAATCATGTTTTGAAGGCCTTGTCAGGTATTGTCAGGTGAAATAAAGTGTAATTAGGTGTTATCAGGGGTTTCCAGGTGTAATCAGGTTTTGTCAGGTGATGAGAGTTGGAAAATTCTGTTTTCATCTAATAGTGATATAAAACAATACCAATGACGATCCGGTGTTTGGGGATTCCAGCTTGGACTTGGTCTTGAATCAGGGACCCTAACGTCTCACACATGTGATCAATGGACTCAAGGTGCTCAGGACAGTCAGGCGAGATCTTGCGTCGGTCGAACCAAACGTTAGACAGAGCCCCTCTCATGGGAGTGTATGGCCTAAAGAAGGTCAGAGGTCACACATGACACAGGGTCAATTCAAACCTGTTCAGGTAAAATGTGCTTCCTAACTTTTATTGACTTCACAAGTCAAAATACTGTATTTAAATATGCAATTCCTACATCAATTACATCAATCAAACATAAATACATGAATATTTATTTGACACATAAAGTAAACTCTAAAATACAACCCTGTAATAAAGGCATTAGAATCAAAGCAACAGCAGTTGATTAACAGAATCTGATGGTTTGTAAATCATTAAAGCCTATATTCGTTTAAATCTAATTTACGGTGAATAGACAGCACATCAAGTGTTGGCACTGAAAATGTTGTTGTAAGAAAAATCTCTGCTCATTTTAAGTTTGATGTCAGCAACATGTTTCTAAAAAGTAGCTCAAGGTTCATGTTCTCATTGTGTGTCCTGAAAAGAATGTCACACTTTGATTCATCAGCCCATGGGACAGATTTTTTCATTCCCGCGGTCCACCTTAAATGGGCTCAGGCCCAGAGAGGTCTCTGGTGTTTTGGATCACGTTTGGATCTAGTTTCCTCTTTGCGTGGTTCAGTTTTAACCTCATTTCTGGATGCAGTGATGTACTGTGTTCACAGATGATAGTTTTTTAAAGTAAATTTGAGCCCATGCAGCGATTTCCACGACAGATTCCTGTTTGTTTTCAATGCAGTGCAGCCTGAGGGCCTGAAGATCAGGTCCATCCAGTCATAGTTTTGGTCCTTGTCCCATTTCAATCTTTTAATGATCCTATGTACTATAAATAATTAAATCTACTCATTCTTTAACATTTGACACGCAGAAACTTTTTTCTGAAACTGTTGAACTATTAGCTCACACAGTCTCTCAGAGAGTAGTGAATCTCCTCCCATCTTTCCCTCCGAGAGACTCAGCCTCTCTGAATGTCATTTTTATACCCAGTCAAGTTACTAACCTGTAGAAAACTCCCCTCGATAGTTTGAGATGTCCAGTGGTTATGAACATTGCACAACTTCTTACCTGTTTGGTATTTTTTTTTTTTTCTAAAACTGTTTGCCTGTTTGGTTGTTTTTTTGACAACTGTTTGCCTGTTTGGTTGTTCCTCTATAACATTTTACCTGTTTGGTTGTTCCTTTTACCACTTTTTACAAATAGGCTACATCACCTCTGTTTAGGGCTGCACGATTAAACTAATTAAAATTGTAAGTGAATTATTTGATTATGAAGAGGCTAAAAATATTAAAATCATCAAATCGAACACAAAAGTTTTTGTCATATCAGCATTTCATCCACACAGAAACTTTGTTTCGGGTGACTGTAAACGGTACTTTTTGTAAATGGGTCAGAGAGAGCATAAATCTGTAAACGACTACCATTTCATCTCTGTGTGGATGTCTATCTGCATCTCTCTTGAAGCGGTTTTGTCACACACAGTATAACTCTTTTATGGCGCCTGCACGTGTTCGGTCAAAACAACCTATATACGCATGCTCCGTACTCTTCCTCTGTCCTTGGCGCAGATCCTCGGCAGCTTTACAGCGCTACTTACTGGCTTGGGATATGCACTACATCATTTTTGGTGGTTTCGTATTTAGAGATGATAGAAAAACTTATTGTTAGAGGGAAGTTTGGTGAAGTTGTCATTGAATAAAAAATCAAAATCAAAATTTGAGTTTTCAGAGAGAAAAAATCAGGATTTTATTTTCAGCCAAAATTGTGCCACCCTACCTCCATTTAATTAAAATGATCAGAAGCTTTTTATCAAATAACACTATTTTTTATGACTTTTATATAAGATTTGTTGTCCTTTCCCTTAATTTTTTTAATAAATATAAACATAAGTGATTTTGAAACCATTGTCTTCTGATTTTTACAGTTTTCACAGCATAGGGCTGTAATTAAAAGCATCAGATTATGACACGAATAATCAGGAATAAATACACCTGTACCTGGGAGGGGCTGTAGGGTAAATCACTTGGATGTGACTAAAAACCAGATCAGGAACCAGAACTTCTCTGACCCATGACCTCAGTCCAGAACCAGTATCTCCTGAAAACCAGATCATCAAACAAACTGGTTAAACTGGATTGTCTGTTGGTTGGCTTGATCAGCACACATTTGTTTTTTTTTTAAAGTCATTTGTCATGAGGACAACAGCTAACATGTCAAACAAATCAAACAGGCACACCTGTCTGATATGTTAGATTCAGTTGATACACAAGAGTTTAATCTCAAGTCTGATTTAATCATTTCCAAGTAACTGTGACCATCTATTCTCTCATTTGATTCATGTATTTTTACCCTTTTTGCTGTCACTCTTTGTCTGTTTATGAAACAGAGCAGACTGTCTGCGTGTTGGTTTAAAGGTGCATTATAATTAAAGTCATTGCTAATTGTAAAAGGCTAGGTGAAACTCATTTTTTTCTACTACCAAGTAAATTAATGTCAGAGTATTTTACATATAGTCGGAGTTTCAGTTACTACTGTAATTTTCATCATTGTTTAAGTCTATCTATCAGCTGTTCTGTTTGTATATTTAATAAAATAAAACAGCTGGTGTGACAGTTTATCTTTGGTAAGTCTAAAACTTATGCGCTCACAGGCGCATTTTCATGACTTTTCCTCTCTCTGATCCACGGCAGCAACATTTACACAACAATACTTGTCACACATTCATCCGCAGCCTGCAACACACACACACACACACACACACACACACACACACACACACACACACACACACACACACACACACACACACACACACACACACACACACCTGATCCATGCAGGAAGATGACGGAGGCGGAATGTTTAGTCGTTGGAGAAACTGCACACAGTTGAAGCTTCCTGAGCGCAGCCATGACAGTCTGATGGAAGTCACGCGAGACTGTTCCGGATCACGACCAAACCTCGCGAGAATCTACTTTTTTTTTTTTTTTTTTTTAATTACCAGAAGTTGCGCTTTTTAAAAATAAATAAATAAATAAATGCGATCTTACCTTTCAGGACCAATGGTAGAAAACACCTTCAGTTTTATCATATAATGTTAATTTTAAAATACTTATCAGAGTTTTACTTGGAATAGGCCTTAACATTTGTCTGTGTGTGTACAGAAGGTCTTTCTGATGTCCCATGAATGAACAGATCTTCTCTGTGTGTCACACCGCTGCATATTCCGATGTGTGTGTGTGTGTGTGTGTGTGTGTGTGTGTGTGTGTGTGTGTGTGTGTGTGTGTGTGTGTTTGTGTGATGTAATCTGTGTTTATATGTTTTAGATGTGGGAGCCTCTCGGCACATACACAGGACGCTTTGTAAACCCATAAATGACACTTAAGTGAACATCACCCCTCTCTCTCTCTCTCTCTCTCTCTCTCTTTCTTTCTCTCTCTCTCTCGCTCTCTCTCTCTCTTTCTTTCTTTCTTTTGCACACACAAATGTGTGAGTGTGGAGTTTATGTGGTTTTATCAGTCTGTTGTCAGGTAAAGCTCTTTTCATGTAGGATAAGGAAATACAACTTTAGATAGAAAAAACAGACATAGAGCGATCTCATTCTCTGAGAGAGAGAGAGAGAGTGTGTGTATGTGTGTGTAAGTCTCCTTACTCTGACCTTTTTATGATGATATTGGTCACAGGTGTTAAAGCATTATTTAGGTGGGACCTGAGGCTCACTCACCTGATGATGTTTTTTGAGGGAAAGTCTGTTTTTTTGGGGGGGGGGGCTTTAATGTTGTTGCTTGTGTGCGTTTGAATGTGAGTTAGAATTTATGCTGATCACTGGTCACTCTTTATTTAACCTGATAAAAAGACGTCTCAGTTTTAAACACTCAGAGTTTATCCCACACCTGATTTAGATTAACCCAAGATCAGGCCTCAGCATGAGGTCTACAGGTAACACACACTCACTAACACCCACAAACTCACACACCTGTAATTATTTTTCTGACAGCTTCAAGATTCCTGAGCAGGTCTGAGCTCATGTCGGACTCAATGACCCTCTTCCACACCTTCATCATCATCCTCTCATCATCCTCTCATCTACACCTGCCCTGCTCCCGCAAACACCCCCTCTCCCCCACCCTTCCTCAGGTGTCAGGTGTGGTCAGTGTCTCCTATGTGATGATGGTTTAAGGCTGATAAAGAGTGAAAGCAGCTCAGCCCTGCAGCTCTCTGCTGTCTGCTCTGCTCACGTCCTCATCCCTGAGAGGTAGAGGAGGAGCACACCTGAGTGAGAGGGAGCTCAGATGGAGCCAGGTAGACTCAGGTGAGTCCCCCTGAGGCAGCTGATGGGCAGGTGAGCTGAAGTTTATCTGCGGTGGGAGCAGCTGAACATAGAGGAGCAGATTTATTCAGTGAAACCTGAGTACAGGTGAGCGTGCAGACAGGGAGGAGACTAGTAATGAAGAAGAGGCTTCATGTGTGAATCATGAGCAGGTTACCTCGAGAGGTCACTTTATGAAAGCAGAGACTCTTCACTGACCAGACAGTTTGTGTTTTTATTTAATCATCCAATGAAGAAGGCTGAATTAACACCTGAACACAGTGTTTATTCTCAAGGTCGTTAGTTAGGTACTAAGTTTGTCAGCAGGAACAGATTAAGGTCAGTCCTAAAAGAAGAAACACAATCAGAAATAACAATAATAATCTCTAAATGACAATAATAATCATAAACATGATTCAGGCTGTGATAGATAAACAAACACCCCCTCCCTTAGGTCAGAGGGTTCAGTCTCTAAAGGACAGGGACAGGTGGACAGTTGGACAGGTGGACTGATGGTTTCCTGGCTCCAAATCAAGGTCAGAGACACAGCACTCCATTCAGACAGGGGTCCATTCCTGAAGGGGGAGGGGGGTCACATTGCTCTATACAGACATGTGGGGGTGGGAGGGAAGGGAAACAAACACGCTTTCACACATGAACTCTGATATTTCACAGATCACACCACCATTATTTTCCTCTCACTTGTCTCTCTAAAACACCGTGTTGGGTTTATGGGGGGGGGTCTCTGTGGATGCTCGAGTTGAGGTCTCAGAGATGTGAATGTTTCTGTATGGAGATCTCTGTGGAGGTCTCTCCAGACGTCTTTCAGGGTCAAGTTTAACTCTTCTATCAAACCAAATCTGGAGTGTCTGTGAATATTCATATCGAAATTCAAACAGTGGGTGGATAGATGAGCAGAGATGATGATTAGAGGGATCAATGGAAGTGAAAAAACAATGTTTTAGTTCATAAATTCAGAGATCCATTCAGGTAACACAGGTGAATACAGACTACAGTGATTCTGGTTTAGGGCTCCTTTAGCTAAAGTTTGACCAAGACAGCCTAAGAGGAGTCTCATTTACCGATAATTGTCAAAATTAACCTAAATGTACATTGATTATTAAAGTTGTATGATTTTTTTCTACAAAGCAAGTGAAGAAGATGTTTTCAAATCTGAAGTGATTCTGTCCTCAAAGACTCCAGAAATTCCCTTCACCAGCTGTTTTAGTTTTCAGCTAAAGGGGGGCGGGCTTGGAGATAAGGACAAAGTACTTACAGGTTTGTGGCTCTAATCTATGATTTTTTTAACTGATAGATGTTTCAGCCTGTCAGAGCCATCCAAGCTTTAAGCCTTTCCTCACAGGGATGATAAACCCACAGTGAGGCGATGTAGGGCTGAGAGATGGATCAGGTAACAAATCATGTGATAGATTGATACACACATTTATAATTAGACATGCACAAAAACACGTTTGATGAGTTTATGAGACATTGTACTTTTATCTTTATTCTGGAATAAATCTCACAGATCAGTTTGTCCCAAACTCTTTGATGCTGAAACCATAAAAAGAAAAATTCAGAGGGAGCTGGATTTAGAACATTTCCAAGTGAAGAAATCGCAGACTTTCCCTCTAGACCTCCATCCAAAACCCTCCCCCAACAAAACCCTGGACCTGAACAGACTCATATTACTAGAGGGGGTTGGGGAGGGAGAGTGGACAAAAAGAGAGAGACAGACAGTCTGATAAAATGATTGGAGATACATCAAACAGCATTATGCATCTCTTTTTTCGATATAAAGAGTTTCCCTGAATTGTGTAAAGAACACTCATAAAACAGAGAAAGTCGTGATTAATGAGTAAAAAACCAAACATTGAACTGAACCTGACTGAGGCAAGCAGTTTAAATGTACTCACTCACATACATACGCACATACACACACATACGCACACACCTTTATTCAGTGTGTCAAACACAGAGACAGGGGGTAATAAAGAGCTCCTGTATCATTTCAGATGTCAGCCAACACTACTGCCTCCATAGGAGACACAAAGATCCAGACCAGGACAGTATCAAGTTCAGTCAAATTACTGAGAGAGGAATTCATGGATTGTAAGTATCCAAGCGCACACACACACACACACACACACACACACACACACACACACACACACACACACACACACACACACACACACACACACACACACACACACTGTCAGACTCTGTGCTCTGTGTGGAGATGGAGATTAATCCCCCTCATGTTGTCTGTCTGCTAAAATCAGTTTTCTGTTTTATTCTGATCTCTGGTTTATCCCAACTTCCTCCACCTGCTGATACTTCCAAATTAACATACAAACACTTTTATTTCTGCTCTGACATGTTGTTAATTTATCTTCATGGTTAACCTTGTTCGTCCACCTTAGCTTGTTAAGTAATATTGTCCTAAAAAGTTTAGTTTTTTACATTTTTGACTGGTTTAGCTTCAACATCGGGACTAGGACAACCCTAGAGGTTGTGGTTTTTTCAAAGTTGTGTTACTCCTACTGAGGTTACCTGTCCGAGCTTGTGTGAGTCTGTTGTCAGGTTAAATGTGATGCTTGTTATGTTAATTGTGGTTGAATGTACTGTTTGTTGTGATGTGCTGTGTTGTTTTGCCTTGGCACAATTTTACCTGCCCTTCACACCAATAATACATCATCATTTAATCTGTAGAGTTCCTCTCTACCTTCAAGAGACAGCTAAAGGCCCTGCTCTTTAGACAACACTATGTACTTAGCTAGACCATTCTCCACTGTTGTCTCCAGTGGTTGAATGAGCAACAAGCTTCAGCTACACTTGACTCGCGCTGTACTGCTCTACCTCTGGGATTAGAGCAGAAATTTAATTGATGGTGATGATGGACGGTCTTACATCATCACCATCAAAATACATCAAAATAAATAAAATTTATAAAATCCTGTTGTACAATGATCTATGGTTCCTCAGGTGTAGTTGCTCGTGATGGGAGCATCATTGTGTGATCACGCCCTGATCTCTCCTCCATGCTGCTCTCTCCTGATCTTTGAACTTAAAATCTTATCAAACAAAAAATATGAGCTTCTGTATGTTCTGGGCTTATTGGGCAGGAACGTTTTGATCTGAGCTGACTTCAGCAGGACCTTGACCTAAGCTGACAGGGGCAGGAACGTTTTGAGCTGATGTTAACAGGAACTGTTTGTTCTCATCTAACTTCTTCAGTAATTTTTGTTTCTGGCTGATTTCTGCAGGATCTCTGTATTCGGATCTGACTTCTGCAGACCCTTTTTGTTATGTAGAGAGGTTAGCATCTAATATTTGCAATGTGCAACTCCTGCAGGAAACTTCTTTTTTAACTGATGTTACCAAAAACTTTTGGTCCTGAGCTGAGATTAGCAGGAACTTTTTGATCAGTGTTGGTGTAAACTGTCTGATGGACACACAGAGCATTAACAGTGCTGTTGAAACATTATCTGTGTTTATGAGAGGGATTGTTCACAGTGTCTTTGTTCTCTGTAGACCACACACACTCTAACATTAGCATCAGCAGCTGCTCTCCTCTTTAGTCTGAATCCAACACAACTGGAGATCAGTTTGCATAAAACTGACTACAGGAGCAGAGAAGAAACCTGACACAGTCTCTGCGTTTGAACTATTTCAGTCTGAAGAAGAGGAAGAGGGGGCAGAGGAGGGTGAGGAGGAAGGGTTGAGGTGTTTAGAGGAGGATTAAGAAGCTGCAGAGATCGGGTCAAAATTCTTCTCAGATGAACAAACAGAGAAACAACAAATTTCAATAATTTATTTACCAGAAGATACACAACTGTTACATACGGCATGGGGCCTTCATCATCCTAAGTATCATCATCACCTTCATCATCAATTTCGTTATCTTCATCATCTTCATCATGATCACAGTCATCACCATCATCATCATCAACAAAACCTCATTATCTTCATCATCCTCATCATGATCATCATCGTCATCATTATTATCGTCATCCTCAACCTCATCATCTTTATCATACTCATTGTCATCATCTGCTGTGGGGAGTAACTAACACACTAATATGGTTATTAAAAACAAAACAACAACAGGAAATACCACGGTGTTGGACCAAGGTAATGACATCTGGCTGCTGATTGGCTGATGAATTTATTGAACAGAGGGTATGCTCTTTTTAATAAGGGGTTAGTTCTGCATCTTAAACACTGTGTTCCTTAGTCTCTGTTATCTGATATCCTCTCCTACATATTACAGTCACAACTGACAGGTGTCAGACAGTTAACCTGTCCGGGTAAACCCCTCCCCTACCCCCACTGTTGAGATGGGGGGTTGAAGTTATGCTGGGCGGGCTGCAGCACCAACGTAAACCCTGACTAACACACTGAGGCTCATAATGATAATAATTTGAACAAACACTGCACTCTAGCCACGTCATCTGCTGTCTATAAAAATAAATATCAATAAAAGCATTCACACAGTTTGTGCTGTTTGACTTCCTCTGTTTAGCTGATGATGTTTGACACACTGAATTATGGCTGATGCAGTCAGGTATAGGCTGCTATGATGTTGATATCGAATGAAACTTTAAAAAAATGTACCACCTTTATAAACATTAATAAAGAGATGAGTTTTATACAAGTATTTGGGATATTTTTTTGTGTTGGTTGAACTGATCTAATTTCTAACAGAAAAACAAACAAAAGGTTTTGTCTCTTTAACACTGGCACTGTGGTCAGCAGATGGTGGTGGTGGACAGGAAGACCAAACAACATCTTGAGCTGGTGTCTATTGAGGGAGCTGATGCGAGGGTGGTCAGGACTTATATCTGGGACAGCAGCTGGATGAAAAACTGAAGTGGTCAGCAAGTATGAGAAAGCTGGGATCCTGCTTCAGATGGTTTACCAGTCTGTGGTGGCTAGTGTCCTCTTCTATGTTGCTGGTGAGGAAGCAGCAAGAAGAGGGACATAGTATGACTGGACAGACTGGGAAGGCGGCTGGCCCTAAGGACCCTGAAAAAAAATGCTGTCCATGCACCCTCTGCACAGCAGACTCAGCAGGAAAAGGAGTGTGTCCCTGCCCTGCTCCACCAACAGACTCAGGAACTCAGGAACCCCCCCCCCCCAAAAGTAAAAGAGGGACACCCTGATCTCTAACATTTCTGCTCCATTTCTTATTGTTCAGAATTCATAATTTATTATTATTTTTTAACATGGTAATTATTACTGTACATTCTTCGTTTAAATTTTGTCTTACTTATGCACAAGTGAAGCTTGTATAAATGTGGCACGGCAGGTCTTGTTTTTCTTTAATGTATCAGATGTCATGTACATTGTTTTCTACTGTAAGTATACTGATCAATTAAGTATCTATCAATCTATCTATCTATCTATCTATCTTTTGTTCAGATCAATAAAGGTTATTTGTTTATCTCTGTGGTACGAGGTGTCAACACTGAGTGTGTGTGGTTAATTCACATATATACACTTATCTGTTCCAGTGTTTGTTTTTCCTTTGTGTCTGTGAGGTGTGTGTGTGTGTGTGTGTGTGTGTGTGTGTGTGTGTGTGTGTGTGTGTGTGTCTCCTACCTATTTTCATTCATCTGTTTGGGTCTATAGTCGTAGTCATCTATGACTAGTCATAGATGTTTTTAAACTATTGTGTGTATGTTTGTGTGTGTGTGTGTGTGTGTGTGTGTGTGTGTGTGTGTGTGTGTGTGTGTGTGTGTGTGTGTGTGTGTGTGTGTGTGTGTGTGCAGCAGGGTTAAAATAACTCATATATTATTGTGTCTTTGAATCCACCATTAAAGATTATTTACATCAGGTGTGTTCCACCAGTATGAGGTGAGTTCAGGTGTGCAGGGTCTGCTGGATCTTTGAGGTCAGCCAGGTGTGAAATAAGGCAGACATTTTACAGCCAAACACAATTTCTAATTTCTGAAGGACCTGTAACATACCGCAGTATTTTGTCCTCAGGTTTGTTTACCTTTGATTCAGCTGATGATGATGATGTCACATATGTGTGTACAGACAGAGTTTTTTGATCAGATCCAAAAAGTATTTTGATACCACCAAGGTATTTCAAACTGAAGTCTAGAGACCATCAGCAGTATTACAACTGAAGGCATTATATTGGCTTAGCTTCATCACATTCTGCATCCAGCATAGACGGTACCAAAGATGTGGACATGTCCTCATGTTTATACCAGTGAAATAATGCAGAGGTACCTTTCATGTCCAGCAGGGGGCGACTCCTCTGGTTATAAAAACAGGCCAACTGTGTCACAGTCTGTTAGGAACTGGTCCTCCTTCCCTGTAGCACTTGCAAATTATTTTAACGTCTCAGTCGCTTGTTTCCAGTCTTCATTGATACAGCATTACGGTCCTTTGGTGAAATATGGTCCCATCTAGAGTCACACAGACCAGAAAGCGGGGGAGGGGCTGGACCAGGGATACCTGGGAATGACCTGTCAGAGCTATTACGGTTACCACCTTCTCCAAAATCCAAACTGCCATTGGCCCACACACTGACGTTCAGACTTCAAAAAGGAAGTGGACATCCACTTTGCACGTGCAGTCAATATGTTTACTTCATCATTTAAACAGTTTTATAAGATGTCTCAGCAGCCGGATCCTAGACAGTTTCACTTCAAGATTTATAGAGCCTGGAAGTGTGGAGCTGCCAGGTCATGTTCAGGTCTGAAGATCTGTTCAGTATTTGATGTTTCTCCAACATCCAGATGTCTGCAGGAGCAGGTGGTAGGCTGTCCTCCAGGACAGTCAGTCCACTGGGCATGAAGACCAGGGAGTAAACTTGTCCTGAAAGTTTAAAAGTCAAGCCCTGAGCAGCCAGAGTTCATCATCAGAAGCTCAGGTAAGGTCCAGTTTGCTGTTTTGAAGCTGTCACAAACAGTGTAACTAAAGGAGTGAAGACTCTGCTGAGTGACCTGTAAGTCAGTGTTTCTGTCCCTCTGTCTTTCTGTCTGTCTGTCTGTCTGTGTTGTGGTGAGGGGAGGACAGAGTCCCCAGAGTGGATCCAGGTCCTAGCTGCACTTGCAGGACTTGACCTTCATGTTGGACAGCTGCTCTATCTTGGGTGTCTTTCCGATGTAGTAGAGAATGGTGAGGGGCTCCAGGTCCTGGGACACGCAGCACGGGGACGCTGAGGCCTCAGGGTTGATGGTGTTGTATAGACCTAAGACCTGGAACACAGAAACCAAAGTCTACCATGAGTAACAGAGATAAACCAGTGAAGATCCTGATCTCACTGGCCCACAGAGTGTGTGACCTTTGACCCCATTCTCATACCGTACCTTGGAGTGCTGGGTATCTGCACTCCACAGGTATGGACATGCCCCAGCACAGAAGTTGGCCTCGTAGCCCTTTGGCTCGTGGATCCACCTCCAGCCCAGGTCCTTCTTGAAGTCGATGTAGAGCGAGCGTAAGCAGCAGTTGTCCTGAACGTTCCTGCAGAGACATGAGGACATCAGGACTGAGACACAGAGAGACACACTGTTTTCACTGAGATGACCATGATCTCTCCAAACAGGTTAACAGGCTTTAAAACCAGGTGGAGAGGTACCTGGAGCAGTAGGCGGCATCCAGGGCCCTTCTAGATCTGTGGGACTTATGTTGCATCTGGGACTCCAGCCGGTATGAAGGCAGTAGCATGAGAAGCAGGTGAGGAGCCTGAGAGCTATGCCGCCGTCTCTTATAAACCTTCAGATCACTGCCATGGATGAAGCTGTCATCAATACCTGAAACAAAGATCACTGACCTTCATTCAATGCTAGGCTCAGGTTTCAGTCCTGAACCAGCTGAGCAATAGCTGTCTACAAAGGTCCATCCTGACAGACTAGCACCCCACCTTCTACCTATCCCAACAGGTAAAGACTCCTGTGCTGGACAATATGCTCATGCAGCTTACTGTTTCTGTCAGCTAAACCTCAGACCTGTTCTCCATCTCAGCAAACAAACCCAACCCTTCTGGTTCCAACTGCAATCTGTCAAGATCCCTCTTTGGACTGACAGAACTCTTTTTATTACTTGTCTGCTCGCTGCCAGGTGATTCAGGGTAGGACCATAAGGAGAGACACTGTATGACTGAACGACAGTCCGAGGTTTATACAGGTACATCACAACTGTCTGACAGCTGATACTCAGAGCCACATCACTCCTCTGTCATGTCCTGCAGACATACAATAAAACATCGTCACCATGTTTGGTGAAATCACCTGCAAAGCGTGCCTCCAGCTCCTCGCTCTTATTAGGAATGATGTAATTGTTGGACGGTACAAACGTGCAGCAGGGACAGTGCAGGCTGAGCTTAAATCCACTGTTTCTGTCTGTGGGCACACAAAGGTTGAGATTATTGAGCAGTTGCACAGACATGACTTATGGAGAAGTGATGAAGATGGGTCTTTTACCTCTGTGGTTCAGCCATTCGCTCACTGCCTCTGTCACATCAAATGACAGCCATTCTCCCTCCGTCTGAGTTCGTACCACTTTGCTGTCTATGTACCTCTGAGTTGGAGATGTCAGGTCTTTGTGTCCTAAAATCTGAAGACAGGACAGAGAAGTGGAATAGGATTATTACCTCCGCCAAGGAGGTTATGTTTTCGGTAGCGTTGGTTTGTTTGTTTGTTTGTTTGTTTGTTTATTAGTTTGTTTGTCTGTTAGCAACTTTACGGAGAAAGTGACAGACAGATTGACCTGAAATTTTCACCAGAGGTGCGTCTCAGCCCCAGGAGGATCCCATTACATTTTGGTGGTGATCCGGATCGCCTTCTGGATCCAGGAATTTTTTGAAGGATTCTTTATCATTGTGAGATAGGGCACATTTTGGAATTTTTGCATTCAACTCTATAAAAATGTCCAGAATCTTTAGTAAAAAATTACACAAAAGGATCTCAATGAGTTTTATGAGGTGTCAAAGGTTGATCCTGATCCAGACAAAATTCTGGATACTGTGATCCAGAACACACAAAAATAAGGGTGTCGTTGGAATTGTCAATGCTGAAAGATAACCAATGGGCGGCACAGTGGTGTAGTTGATAGCACTGTCGCCTCACAGCAAGAAGGTCCCGGGTTCGAATCCGGGTCAGGGCATTTCTTGTTTTAGGAACACTATGAACAGTGAACATACCAGTTTAAACACAATTAAAAGTTAATAAAAGACACATAACAGTAAAAGTTTTGGTGTGAATCACAATATAAGGAGGGACATGAGCTAGTTGCACAGTGTTTGTTCAGGCAGGTCACAAAGTCAAACTGTGCCCAGAGTTCTGAAGCTGATTTTAACAACATCCTTACTAGCTGACGGCTCGGCTGATAGCCTTCTTCTGTCCAACAAAGGTTTGAAAGAGTGTGAACCTGCTTAGTCTTCCTGTTTCTCTGCAAACCACCACCACACCATTCTTTGACGTGACTTAAGATGTTCAGATGTATGACTGAGAGTTTGGTGTTATTTCTCACGCTGTCATCCGGAGAGCATTCTGATGTATGGTTCTTTGGCCTACGAGGACAAGTGTCCCTTCTTTAATCGTGAACAGGACCCACAACACCAACCTCATCAGCAAAGTATTCAGCTTACTCCATACAATAAATCCACACATACTCCAGCCATGCAACTCTCTATGTCATAAGCGGCTAGGTGTCTCTCCCACTGCTACAGCCTCTCCAGTGGAAAACCATGTTCATGTCTCTACAAGCCACCATCTTAGTGATCCCTTCTTTTGAGCTACACAGTCCCTTTCTACTTCTGAGACACTTTCTGACCTAGCTCTGTGAACCACTCAGCATTTGGTAGTTCGGTGGTGATAGCGATAATGATGATGATGCTGGCAATGTCATCTTCATTTCATGTTGGTGATTGTTTGTTTTGGTTGCTGTCGTAATGATAATTCGATAAAACTAAAAAAAAAAACAGTCATTGCCTTTTCGCACTGCATGACAACACTACCTCTAATTCGTCTTGCAGCAGTGTGTGTATCTTCCTAATGTCTTAGCCTGTATTGTATAACACTCTGGCTGACTCCTGCATGGCTTCAGTAGCACGGTTCAGATGGTAGAATACCAAAGCGGGTGATTTTATAACCACTTCACATCCTGAACTTTTTAAGGGTTCATGTCCCGGTCTCCTGTGATACAGAGCATTTACTTTCTGATTGTCTCTGACCTCCTATACAGCCATTTTACCTATACCATCAGTACAAAATTAATCAGCCTTGCCACATGCCATATTTTTGTAACTGGCTTCCGTTTAAGCTGCATCTCGTCCTCCCCCTACTGGCACTTTCATGTAAGCATATAGTGGTCATTGAGGTTTGTAATTTCCGTGCATCTTTGCTGCTGCTCTCCCTGCCTTGGTGTCTCATATATGCACACTGAGCAAAGGGGAGGTGTGCTCTGATAGACTCAAGCTTTAGTTTTCCACACACTCAGGTGGAAAGGCAGGAAGCTCACGGAGCAGAGTGACAATAACTGGATTTTATATTTCTTATATATATATTATATATTTCTTTCTTATTTGTTATATGAAAAATATCATTCTCTTTGATGGAAAGTGTCCGTAACCGAAAGAGGTAACCCACCACAGTCCAGGTCAACTAGTCCAAAACAAAACAGATCATCTGGACATGAGCCGATTTTCTGGTCTGAAATGTGGTGCCAGAGCACTGTCACATTTGGTTATAGGTTTAAGGATGAAAAATGAAGATTTAGATGATCCTAACTAATAGAGGAAGCAGTAATCTGCTGGGTGCCTGCTGTTTGCTATGAGTGTTTATGGTATTTGGTCTGAGCGAGCAGCAGAGTGAGTAAAACTTGTGTTGAGCTCCTGTTGGTAAAGATGTGCAGACACTTTCACTTGTCATAATCAGCTATCCCCCTTCTTGGACACCATATCAAATTTTTCAACATCTCAGCCTTCAATAAAAAAAACTGCACAAACCACACAAACAGCAGAGTGTGCGCCTGCTCTCCTCTCTGTGATGGATGAGTCAGGTCTGGTTGGAGCAGAAGAGTGTCATATACATAATAGACACCTCATTACGTGCTGGAGTATAATCCTGCCATATTGGCTTGCACTAGAGCCAAACGGAGTCAATGGAGAAAAGCAGCTATACTGGTATTTTGTGCACCCTACAAAAAAAAAAAAAAAAAAAAAAAATCCATGCAGTATTGAAACCAGATCACATAGGATTACCTTTTACAAGTAAGATTAAAAACAAATTATGGTTATTTTTTATGTGTGAAAGTGTCCTGTATCATAGCTACATCTCTGCTGTGTTTAAAAAACCAACCCCTGTAAAAAAACAAAGTAAAAATGTAGGGAGTTATGTTTATTTTAGTTAGGAATACCTTCCTCAATAGAAACAAATGCCTTGAATGGGGGACCCATTCAAGATGGCGTTCAGGATGATACATCAGTGCTAATTGGGCAGCGTCAGTCTATGAGGCATCCATGTATATTATGTCTATATCAAAGTGTGAGCCTGCTCTCCTCTCTGTGATGGATAAGTCAGGTCTAATGGGAGCAGCAGAGGCTGTAGCTGCGTCCGAATTGCCAAGTAGTAGTCGAAGTAGTAGTCGAAGTAGTATCTAGCATGTCCGAATTGGCCACCGGAGCGAGTAGCATGCTACTTCAGATACTACTTCGGATACTAGACACGCCCACATTGTAGGTTGGTCTCGGTGCATCCTACGGGCATGCTACTGACCCAAAATGCACCACGGGCTTCTTCTTCGTCCTCTTAAAAGTTGTAGAAGCGCATGTGATGCTAGCGCCACCAGCTGCTGCCTTTTTAAATGTGTCGCGAACGCCGGCTGGCCACAGCAGCGCGCACCATGTCGGAGCAGCAGCAGCAGCAGCAGGCGGGACCGCAGCAGTACAGATGTAAGTTTCATGTAACTTCACACACTGTCCTAAAAAATGTGCGGTTGTATCTCTTTGTCATATCATGGTGTCATATTTGCCCAACTAATCATTTTATGAGCAAATATGTGGCGACATCATGGAGGTAAAGCTCACTTATTCCATCATTAAACTGCACAGCTGCAGTACTACAGCCAGGCCCGCAGATGAGGGGCTTCAGTTACCACTGTCTGCACGGGCGCAGTACCTACTCTCTGCCTGCGGGGGTCGTCTTTCCCCACCGCTCGTCTAGTGTGTCCGAATTGGGCCAACGTGTTTAGTATGTAGGAGTAGGATCTAGCAGTAGTATGTAGCAGTAGCATGTAGTATCTGAGCGGGCAATTCGGACGCAGCAAGAGTCTCATTTCAGAGACCGCAACGTCGAACGGCACATTTTCAAGTGTGCGTGACGTCATCAACGGTGTCCCATTTGGCTCGTGATTCTGAGGGCGCTTCAAATGCGGTCTCAAAACCACACTGCCCCTGTCCCTTTTTCAAGCGTGCATTTATGCACACTTTTGTGGCCTTGGTATCCCAGAATTCTTTGCGTGCCGCTGCACAGCTGCGCATTTCAGGTGAGAGGCCGGACTCACTTGGAGGCACAGCGCGTCTTCAAAGAAAATCACAGAAATTCAAAAACAGCAGGCAGTCAGCTCAGGCTCCATAAGCGCATGATCTCTTAACTCACTAAAATCTGCGAACCAAACATGATACTCTTCAGAAAAAACATTAGAAATAGGAAAGCTGACAAAACTACATCAGAGTATCAGGGACCACATCCACATTGAGAATTTTTTTTTAAGACTTACTGATTTAAGTTGTAAACTTAGGAGAATAAAGTCATAAAGTAAATAAGGTCTTAAAGCTGCTTTTGTGGAGGGGGAAATGTCTGAGGCTGGTCAACTGCAGGGTTATCTGTGGATGTATCAGCGGGTCATTCAGAGAGTTTTTGTGGTTTTTTAAGAAACAATCAAACTGATGATGATCAACATTTGTGATCCGTGGGAGTCGAGCTCTGACAAGCACCACGTCTCTGACACCAGCGGTAGCCTACACCTGCAGAGACACCAACGCCTTATTATAACATATGGATTCATATCATAAACTAAAGCTCAATGCCATTCACGGCTACTTACGGCTGCACTGACAGATACATCCTTAGTATATCCATTTCTGCCTCCACAAAAGCAGCGATTTCCTCCAAGTCCACCTGTTTTTTTTTCCATGGAAAAGACATATTTCTCATATAATTGTGGTGAGACGCCTCCATCTTGTTTTATTTTGGCTGGACTTCCTGTGTTTCCTTGTTTGTCTGGTCTGGCTTCACTCTTTTCCAGAGCTTCCTCCCCTCCCCCGGCGCTGAGGCTGAGTGAGACTACACACCTGCTCCACATCTCCAATCAAGGCACTTTAAGAAGCCTGCAGCCCTCAGCCTCAGGGCCTGAGTATTGTCTACCCTTCCTAGCGGTACAGACGTGTCTCCTGGCCTTCCTCGTGGTATAATCTTCAGAACTTTGCTCCCAGTGACTATTTTCATGTTCATTAACTCCTGTCTCCTCTGGTTTTTTCCTGCAGTGTCTCCAGCCCACATGACAGCCAGCCAACCAGCCCTTCGGACTTCCTCTGTTTGCACTATCTCCCCTTTTTTGGACATTAAAAGTCTCTTTAAGTTGATCTCAGTCTCTGTGTCTGCATCTGGGTCCTCACCACGAACCTGCCTCACAACAATAATCTTTTTAAAGTTCTTATATTTATGACAATGTAATGCTGATGTGCCAAAGGATGAAGTATCTCCATGTTTGTGAAACCTATACTGAAGCACAGTTCCTTCAAATGCTTCATGGTCCTAATTTTAACAACTCTCCTTTGAAATAACAGGTAACCTTACGACTTTGTTCTCGTAAATTAATGACTTTATTCTTGTAAATTCACGACTTTGATCTCGAAGTCTTTAAAAAAATTCTCATTATGGCCCTCATACTCCATACAAAACATGCAATCATTGGATGAATTTTGTGGAAATGATCTGTGCTGGTATGTATCTATTGTTTTGCGTCTGTGCAAGGTCGCACAATTAAAAAATAACTGCTGCGCTCCGCAGCTTTTCTTCAAGTCAGTTGTGATGCAACCTGAGGGCGGGGACATTTGGCGACTCAGCCAGGAAGGGTAGACCGTCCCAATTCCAATTCAGCTGTATGCAGTCTCTGAATTGAGACACAGCCAGAGTGTGGGCCTGCTCTCCGCACTGCGATGGATTAGTCAGGTCTGGTAGGAGCAGCAGAGTGTGGTCCTGCTCTCATCTCTGCGATGGATTAGTCAGGTCTGGTAAGAGCAGCAGAATGTAACCAGATGCTGTTTTCCTTCAGTCCTTTGACTCCATGTATTTGTGTTGGCTCCTCTCACACTAATGTGTAAAACACTTTTCCTGCAGCTCTGTGTGGGAAACTGACTGAGAGAGAGAGAAAGAGAGGGAGGGAAGGTTCTTTGTGTGTGTGTGTGTGTGTGTGTGTTTGTGGGGGGGGGGGGTCAAAGTCAGCTGATCTGTGGGACAAAGACTAAACTCTTTAAAAACTTACTTCCTGTTTTTTTTCTTCAGAAAAAGACCTGCACTGAATCAAATCGACCCGCAGACACCATTAAGACTAGAAGCCATGCTGGACCTGTGAGGCCAAAACTCCTTCGGTAGACCTTGTGTTGGAGACCTCCTGAGCAGATCCTAAATCTCTTAAGTTATCTAAGAACCTGAGCTTGTCTCTTCGTCTCTGAGGATGAACCCTGCAGTGAAAACATCTTTCAGCTGTCTGTTTTCACTGCCTCATACTGTCAGACTCCGCCCACACTTCTTGACTACAGGTGAGGTGGGACATAGACCAGCAGACTAATCTAAAGCTTGTCCTTCAGGAACAACCCCCTCTGCAACTGGATGGTCCTAAAACCATTCCACTTCACAGCTGGCTCTGCACAGACCTTGTTAGTGCCATGGCCCATTTTTCCCTCACTGAGAGGGGAGGGTTGAGGTGAGGCACAGGCTTGGTCCTGACTCAGAGGGGGGCACAGCCCCTAGAAGAGTTTCAGTCACTAAAGTGTTTACATGAAATATAAAATCCAGTTATTGTCAAACTTATGTGTTCACATGTATTTTAAATGGAAACTGATTCCCATAGTGTCAGTATTGGGAGAGCAATTGGATTTCATTTTGGCTAATTGAGAAAAACTTTAATCCACTTCCATAAGGAACAGTTTCTGAGAAAGTGACAGCTGCACTGCCCAGCTCTGGGCGGGGGATTGGTGCGGTCGGGAACATAACTACTACCGATTCACATTGACCTCAAGCTAACAAATAATTAAAGTAAATAACTGATGCTAAATCAAACAACAAGCCAAGGTTCCAGGAGAAGATTCATTAAATAACCCAGACTAACAGAACAATCCAAAGACTAAATCAGTGGAATTACACTCATCAGTCTGCTGTACCCTCTCTCACTCTGATTGACTTTTCCCAGTTTGATGTGTCAGATGATGGAGGTTTTACAGCAGTCACTGATGAAAGTGTATTCCACACACCTCATTGTGCACAAGATCAGCCAATAGAAAAATCACCAGATTGCAGTCACCATGAATATTTTTGAAACAATACAAGGAATTTCAAGACTTTCTTCTCAAATATAGATTCAGATCTGAATCCCTAAACACTGTCACTAAGTACAGTGCATCCAGAAAGTATTCATACCACTTCACTTTTTCCACATTTTGTTATGTTACAGCCTTATTCCAAAATGGATTAAATTCCCTTTTTCCCTCAAAAGTTCCACACAAAATACCCCGTAATGACAAAGTGAAAAACTTTTTTTTAGAACATTTTGCAAATTTATTAAAAATAAGACACTCAAATGTTGCATATACACAAGTATTCACACCCTTTACTCAATACTTGGTCAAAGCACCTTTGGCAGTGATTACAGCCTCCAGTGTTCCTGTGGATGATGCATCAAGCTTGGCACACCTGGATTTGGGGAGTTTTTCCCATTCTTCCTTGCACATCCTCTCAAGCTCAGTGAGGTTGGATGGGCAGTGTCGGTGCACAGCTACTTTCAGGTCTTTCCAAAGATGTTCAATCGGGTTCAAGTCTGGGCTCTGGCTGGGCCACTCAAGGACATTCAGAGACTTGTCCTGAAGCCACTCCTTTGTCTTCTTGGCCGTGTGCTTAGGGTCATTGTCATGCTGGAAGATGAAGCGTCACCCCAGTCGAAGGTCTCGAGCGCTCTGGAGAAGGTTTTCATCAAGGATTTCGATGTACTTAGCTGCATTCATTTTTCCTTCGATCCTGACAAGTCTCCCAGTTCCTGCCGCTGAAAAACATCCCCACAGCATGATGCTGCCACCACCATGCTTCACTGTAGGGATGGTATTGGCGAGGTGGTGAGCGGTGCCTGGTGTCCTCCAGACATGACGCTTGGCATTCAGGCCAAAGAGTTCGATCTTTGTTTCATCAGACCAGAGAATTTTGTTTCTCCTGGTCTGTGAGTCCTTCAGGTGTCTTCTAGCAAAGTCCAAGTGGGCTGTCATGTGTTTTTTACTGAGGAGTGGCTTCTGTCTGTCTGGCCACTCTACCATAAATGCCTGACTGGTGGAGTGCTGCAGAGATGGTGGTCCTTCTGTAGGGTTCTCCCATCTCCTCAGAGGAACGCTGGAGCTCTGTCAGAGTGACCATTGGGTTCTTGGTCACCTCCCTGACCAAGGCCCTTCTCCCCCGCTTGCTCATTTTGGCTGGGCGGCCAGCTCTAGGAAGAGTCCTGGTGGTTCCAAACGTCTCCCATTTCTTAATGATGGAGACCACTGTGCTTTTTGGGAACTTCAATGCAGCAGATATTTCTCTGTAACCTTACCCAGATCTGTGCGCCAATACAACCCTGTTTCGGAGGTCTACAGACAATTCTTTCGACTTCATGGCTTGGTTTGTGCTCTGACGTGCTCTGTCAGCTGTGGGATCTTATATAGACAGGTGTGGCTTTCCAAATCATGTCCAATCAGCTGAATTTGCCACAGGTGGACTGCAATCAAGTTGGAGGAACATTTCAAGGCTGATCAGTGGAAACAGGATGCACCTGAGCTCAGTTTTGAGTTTTATAGCAAAGGGTGTGAATACTTATGTATATGCAACATTTGAGTGTCTTATTTTTAATAAATTTGCAAAATGTTCTAAAGAAAAGTTTTTCGCTTTGTCATTATGGGGTATTTTGTGTAGAATTTCTGAGGGAAAAAGGGAATTTAATCCATTTTGGAATAAGGCTGTAACATAACAAAATGTGGAAAAAGTGAAGTGGTATGAATACTTTCCGGATGCACTGTACCTCCATGAATGGTTTATAGCTAACAAAAGGGGTCTTGAAGTAACAATTTAGTCCAGTGTAGTCAGACTGATGGATTTTTTTAAACAACAGGTAAACATATGTCAGACCCAGGTGTCTGTGCAGGGCTCACCTTCGACAGGTGATGGGTTCATTCACCTCAAGAGACACTATCATAGAGAGACACAGCTCACATGAGCTGCGCGCATATATGTGTGTGTTTGTAAGGGAGTGTGTGTGATTTATGAGCTGGATGTTATCAGCTCTCTGTACCAGTCTGGTCCATTCCCTGAAACACTCTCTTTCTCTCTCTCTCTCTCTCTCTCTCTCTCTCTCTCTCTCTCTCTCTCTCTCTCACACACACACACACACACACACACACACACACACACACACACACACACACACACACACACAAACAGTATTATGTGGGTGTGTGTGTGCTGTTTTTAATGATTGTATTAAGAATAAACTACCCTCTGTTTTACAGCCTAAGGTCTGTTTTCCTCTTACAAATCTGACCTCACTCTTATTTCTTCCACACTTAGCTCAGTCTATTAGAGTGAATCTGACTCTGTAGGTGGAAGGTATAAAGAAACCTGACATTTCACACTTGGCCTGTGCTTGACTCCTGAATCCAAGCAGCATATAAAAATCAGTTCATTCATCATCAGTATTGAACCAAGGTCAGCTGACAGCTGGAGTAAACTCACCTAACTGCACCACCATAGAGTAAAAAACATGGTGATGTTACCTCAACACCAGCCATATTCATTCATTTATTTCCTCACCACTGTTTTTGATCTTTAAGCATGTGTGTTACACATGTACAAAACCTTGCAGGTCAAAGGTCAAGAAAAAAAAAAACATCCGTAAACAGTTTGCATGGTTTTTGAATCCAAACCTGGGTTTAAAATCTCTGTGTGTGTGGATATAGAAACCTCATTACTGAGAGAAATCACAAATATCTACAGCACACACTAACGGGTACATGAGACTCAACAGATGCAGGTGCATTCGCCATGGAAACAACCCCTCCCTGACTGTCTGAGGGATAAAACCATGGTTACAAAACTGCGTCTGGATGGGATAAATTCCATGAGCGGTACCCAGGGGGTGCCATACAAACACTAGGACTGTAATATCTATAAACTAACAGACTAACTACCTAACTAGCTAAGTTAGTTAGTTAGTTCTAAACCAGTAAGTCAGACATAGAGCTTTATTTTTGTGCCTCTTCGGCAGGGTGGTGTCCTCCACACTCTCTCAAATAAGCACCGAGGGATTTGGTGTGTGTAAGACCCACTTGTAAGACAAGCACCCTTTTCCCCATATAAAGACATTCAAATCAAGTTGCATATACAAAACCCAATTCCATTGAAGTTGGGAAATTGTGATAAATGTAAATAAAAACGGATTTAAATGATTTGCAAATCCTTTTCAACCTTTATTTATTTGAATACACTACAAAGACAAGATATTTAATGTTCAAACTCATAAACCTTTTTTTTTGCAAATAATCATTTACTCAGAATTTCATGGCTGCAACACGTGCCAAAGTAGTTGGGAGAGGGGCATTAGCACTGTGTTACATCACCTTTCCTTTTAACAACACTCAATAAACGTTTGGGAACTGAGGAGACTAATTGTTGAAGCTTTGAAGGTGGAATTCTTTCCCATTCTTGCTTGATGTACAGCTTCAGTTGTTCAAAAGTTCAGGGTCTCCGTTGTCATATTTTACGCTTCATAATGTGCCACATTTCTTATGGGAGACAGGTCTGGACTGCAGGCAGGCCAGTCGAGTACCCACACTCTTTTACTATGAAGCCACGCTGTTGTAACACGTGCAGAATGTGGCTTGGCATTGTCTTGCTGAAATAAGCAGGGGCGTCCATGAAAAAGACGTTGCTTGGATAGCAGCATATGTGCTCCAAAACCTGTATGTACCTTTCAGCATTCATGTTGCCTTCCCAGATGTGTAAGTTACCCATGCCTTGGGCACTAATGCACCCCCATACCATCACAGATGCTGGCTTTTGAACTTTGCGTCGATAACAGTCAGGATGGTTCTTTTCCTCTTTGGCCCGGAGGACACGACGTCCACTATTTCCAAAAACAATTTGAAATGTGGACTGGTCAGACCACAGAACACTTTTCCACTTGAATCAGTCCATCTTAGATGAGCTTGGGCCCAGAGAAGCCGGCGGCGTTTCTGGATGTTCTTGATAAATGGCTTTTGCTTTGCATAGTAGAGTTTTAACTTGCACTTACAGATGTAGCGACGAACTGCATTTATTGACAGTGGTTTTCTGAAGTGTTCCTGAGCCCATGTGGAGATATCCTTTACACATTGACGTAGATTTTTGATACAGTGCCGCCTGAGGGATCGAAGGTCACGGGCATTCAATGTTGGTTTCTGGCTGTGCCGCTTTTGTGCAGATTATGTTTCTCCAGATTCTCTGAACCTTTTGATGATATTATGGACCGTAGATGTTGAAATCTCTAAATTCCTTGCAATTGTACTTTGAGAAACGTTGTTTTTGGGGAAGCTGATTTCATAGTTCCCAATTAGCCTGCTCACCTTTGGGATGTTCCAAATAGGTGTTTGATGTCGTTCCTCAGATTTCTCAGCATTTTTTGCCACCTTTCCCAACTTCTTTGTCACGTATTGCTGCCATGAAATTGTGAGTTAATTATTATTTGCAAAAAAAAAAAAGTTTATGAGTTTGAACATTAAATATTGTGTCTTTGTAGTGTATTTAATTGAATATAGGTTGACACGGATTTGCAAATCTTTGTATTCTGCTTTTTATTTACTTTATCACAATATCCCAACTTCAGTGGAATTGGGTTTTGTATTAAAATCCATGTGACAAAGTTACCTTTCTTTTGATACCTCCCCCTTCTGCACCGCCACGCCCAGCTTGGCACTCCTGGTGCGCCTTGGTCAACAAAAATACCAAACTAGCTGTGCCCTAGCCTGTGCTGCACTAAAATACTACTGCGCAGGGTGTGCCATCCTGTGCTGTGCCACTGGCGGGCAAGAAACTGGAGCCCATCATGTCTCCCTCTTTTTTCTCCTCTGCTTCTTTGTGCCTCTCACTGTGTTAATGGGTTCATGGTGTTTGCTCAGAGCTGGTGTGTGTCCTCAGGTGAGGTGCATACCTGGTACAGCTCGATCCGCTGCTCTGACACCCGAGCTCCAGGGTTCTGCAGTCTGAAGATCCTAAGCTCTGCTTTCACCAGGTTAGAGGCATTCTTCTCCAACGAGGACACGTCGAATGTCAAACGCCGAAAATACGGGTTTAAATGAGTTGGAGAGATGACATCTGCAGAAGGAGAGAGGGAGAGAGAGAGAGACAGAGAGAGACAGAGACAGAGAGAGAGAGAGAGAGAGAGAGAGAGAGCTCAATGAGTGATGGATGAATTTGGTCTTGAACAGACCTCTTGAAAATCAAAGACAGGGTTGTCATAAACCAAAGGTAGTCTGGTGATCAGCGTTATGTAATATTCCGGCTCATTTACTGCTCATGTCGCTGTGAATGACGCCAAGCAGGTATCAGCATCATAAACTCATTTTACTGCATGACTTTATATTTAACAGCCTGTATTTATGGAGCTCTCAACAATAATCATACTGTGACAATTCACACCACAGTTATTCTAAAATGTCAAAAATATCATGGTTCACTGAAATAAAAACTAGGCTTTATAGAATCATGTTAACTGAAAGTGTACCATACATAAGCACAAAACACAACCGGGAGAGCAAAAAAAAGAACCATCAAATCCACCAAAATACAAATACACACAGAAGATTAAACAAAACTGCTTTAACCCTAACACTGTTGCAATCCTGAGACACTGCTCCAGATGTGCGTTGGTCAATCTATTTCACATTGTGAGCAGGATCAATGCGACAGCTCTTGTGTTTTTAAACAAATTTTGGGGGACCACTTTGGTCCAAAAGTCCTACCCTGCTGTCCTTGTGTTTTTGCTTTCATCTCCTTGATCTACATCTGGAAAGCTGCCTCGTAGGTAGTAGGCATCAGTCTCTTGGCCTCTGCAGTCCGCTGGCTGTCCACAGAGACAGTGAATGGATGTCTCAGACAGAGCAGAGGATCAGCAGGGAGTTTAGAGGGGTTTCCAAAATATTCCCTGAAGTTCTCTGCCAGGCTGGTCAGAAAATCCTTCACTGCTGGGTTCTCCCACAGGTTGTGCTCCTCACAGTGCCTCTCTAGATGTGGGAAATCTAACTTACTTCCCTGAATGTCTTTCTCCAAAATGCCATGTTTCAATCTGAAGCACCAATCACCTCATACAAGTCTGGAACCATGTGGTTCTCCCCTGTTGTTGAAGGTTGAGTAGATTAGGATGAGATATAATGTCATACAGAAAAAAAAAACAAAAAAAACATACACAATACTTTTGTTGTTGCTTAGATAATGCAGAAATTCCACTGCTCAGGGGCTCTGCAGGTTGGATCAAAAACAAATTTGTTCACTGCGTAGGTCACAAACCTGCTCCAGCGCACGGCCCGTTGCTCAGCCAGCAAACAACATTATGGAGCAAAAAGATCTGTGCGTTCCGCTGACATTTCCTCCGGCAAAGCTCTGAAAAGACAATGTTGTGGGCTGGAACAAAGTTGATCAGTGTCATCACAGTATCCATTGTCTTCTTCATTTCTCCACTAAGTGCTGATTGGTGAAAAAAGCAATGGAATGCCGTGAGTCCTGGTTTAACGGTGACAAGCCTGCTCACCAAGCCCCTGTGTTGTCCCGCCATTAATGGAGACCGATCTGTGACAATGGATACAATTTTGCTCATATATGTGCCGTTTTCTCAAAGAACTGTGTCAGTTCATTAAAGACAATTCCCCCTGTTGTGAACCCTGGCAGAGGAAGCAAACAAAGCAGCTCTTCCTGAAACACCTGTCCATCAAAAAAACCTTGTAAACACAGATGGCTGTATTGTTACAAGAGGAGTCTATGGCTGGTGAAAAAGCTTCTGTTTCCTTCAAATCAGTGAGCAGATTGGGAAAAAACTCCTCAGCTAAAACCTCCACTCTTCTTGTTGCTGTGTTGTCCGGCAGGGGAATCAGCTTCAATAGCTTCACAGCCGTCTTCTTGTTTTTCTCATCGTGGCTGAAAACTTCTGAGACCATATCAGTTGCACAGTTTTAAATTAGCTCAGCATTAACAAAGGGCATTTTAGCCTTGGCTACATTCCATGGGAGAAGCAGTGATACAGCTGTTGTGCTCTCTTGTGCCAATGTCAATTTGCACATAGTCAGGGCAGACTGCTTGTATGTTGTTATCATATGTGCAACCTTTTGTTTGTGGTTATGGAATTTTGCAGGATACAGGGCATTGCATGCAGAGTGTTAAAGTGTCCCTTCAGGTTCTCAGTTTTGGTCCATGGTCTGGGTGCATGTCAAGCATGCTAGTCTGACATTGGCTCTTGCCAAATAAAACAGAACTGCTGAGTCCACTCAGATTTAACCTGTCCGTTTTGCTGGTTGACTTTGTGCTTCTTTGAGCTGGCCATGTTGTTATTTTGGCCCTTTTTTAAGAGCCGTTCCAGATTACCTGACGCTCACCATTAGCTTGCCTACTGTATTTGCTGAGCCAACTGGAGCATCGAAGGAGTGCGTAATTACCATGATAGAGCAGGTATCCAGTTAACTTTAAGAGTAAGGGGCGCCATGAGGTCAAGATACATTGCAACTTGCGCTTTGTATCATCCCATTTATTTCATACATTTCAGTTTATTAAACATTACACAGGTCATTGTGGGCCAGAAAACTGCTTCTTGCAGGCTGGATTCGGCCTGCGCATCGCCATTTGGGGATGGCTGACTTACATAAATACCATCATGCAAATCATCATCCTTTTAATCATTATTACTTTTACTACTCTCTTCATTATTTTTCGTATCACATTTCATTCACACCAACATTTGACTAAAACGTGAATCATTTTTCTGGTTTTTATTGCATTACTCTCTGCAGAGTCTCTCTTTACATAAAGATGTATACATGGATCATATTAGTGTTTTTTTTTTCATTTTCTTTGCTGTGTTTCTGTCTTTCTAACAGAATGTATAAATACTGTAAGTGTTCTGATTAAATGAAAATGTATGAATATAGACATTTTTTTTGTACTCAGTCTGTGCATGATAAGTACAGACTTATATTAGTATATTTTTATATTGAGAGTCTGTGAGCAGGTTTAAGTCCCTGCCTTATGAGCAGATGCAAACTTCCAGAGCAGAAGATTCACTCCGAGCATGTGGGAATGGAAAGTCAGACGAAGAGCTGGATCCTCTACAGGGAAACTATTTGACCTACTTTCAGATTGCTCACGACTGGGAGAGATGCTCCTCACACGGGAGAGAGGGTGGGGGGAGGGGGGCTGTGGGGGAGACAAGGGAGAGAGTGGCAAGGGGAGAGGATAGGAGAGAGAGGGGCAAGGGGAGTGGACAGGGGAGAGAGGGAAGAGGTCAGAGGAGAGAAGGGGGAGAGGACAGGGGAGAGAAAAGAAAGAGGACAGGGGAGAAAGGGGCAAGGGGAAAAGACAAAGGGGAGAGAGAGGAAGAGGACAGGGGACAGAAGAGAGGACAGAAGCAAGAAAGGGGAGAGGACAGGGGAGAGAGGAGAGGAGATGGGGATTACTCCTCTGAAGGTCTACTGTGAGATGTATTTTTTGATATGTTAAATAGTAATACCAACTCATGCTATACAGTCTGATGCAAAGATTTCATTTCATATCTGACTGATAATCATGCTATTTATATCTTTCAGTTTGCTTTTTCTTTTATCTGTTAGTTTTCTTCCTTAAAATAAACTACAATCAACTTTCTGTTTTCACTGGGATCAATGGACATAAGGCTGAAACCAGCTGGTCAGCTGCTTTATGTTGACTCCATGGGCTCTATTTTTGTGTACGCCGGTGAGGCGGCGTACCCCGCGCAGTTGTATTTTCGTGGACTGAGGCGCACGGAGGCGAACCGAGATCCGCCAAGCTGGGCGTGGTGCCGTGGCAGGGGGAAGTGTCGAGAGAATCAGCTGCCGCAGTGGCATTTTCGTGCTCGCCAGTGGCGTGTAAAGTGCGCTGAAAGCTCGCCGATTCAAACCTGGTCAGCTTTCAGCGCAGGCGGCGCGCAGCTGGTCTAGTAGTTGTAGCAATCAAGACAACCCTGGATGTGAAGCCCACGCACTCCTCACAGGAAAGTTCCCTTATCTGGTCCCAGGACACAGGATATAAATCTTTCCAGACATGTTTGCACTTTCGGGTTGCCTAAGTGACCCAACCGGAGGTTGACCAAACTTCTGACTCTTCACGATTGGTCAATTCGGAGAACAGAGACAGAGTTTTTATTGCCTTTTAAACTGACTCCATCACTGACCATCTAAATAAACATTGACATCTCAACCCAGATCTCCCATTTGAGATTTACCTTCTTAAAGTGTGTGAACATACGGACCCCAGGATAAGGGGGGACACTGACCTCCAGACCTCGGTCATAAAACCCTGCTCGACCATACACTGATAAAGACTACATTCCTTTGGTGAAAGAATACAAATGACTGATCCTGACATCTTATGCATTCAGCAATGTACTAATCTGTCTAATCATGAAATTTGTGTTAAAATGAGATGTTTCCTGTTTTTCTATGTGCTACAGAAGCCGAGTTATCACTGACAGAATAAATCCTTTATTCTTTAGTTTCTTTAGACCAACAGCTTTTCAGACTGTTTCATGAACTTTTAAGAGTTAAATTTATTGACTATGGATCATAACTTAACTCTAAGAACACAGAAATAGTTTAAAAATGTTTGGTTTATATTTTAGTTATTTATTTAGTATCTTAACCATTAGGTGGTTATAATGTCATTGAATAATCTGAATGTGAGTATTTAGAATCCATTATTAATCATGATGATGTTCATTCACATGTGTTTACTCTTTTGTTGTTCACAGTTTCCATGTGTTACTATCTGTTTCATTTCAGAGTAATTTAGCATGTTCAATGTGATACTTAAAACATAATGAGAATGTTTGATGTGATCCTACACTTCATTCATATGTGTTTAGTATCTAATTATTTATCATGAAACCAAGCATTCAATGATATTAATCATAGTGAGTGAGTATCAGATCTGACTCTTTTACCAGCCAAAAGAATAAGTTAGATCAAATAATCAGAGACCCGATGACCCCCTCCTCTTTCTCCTCAGACACTCCCAGTGTGAGAAGATAAAACCAGTGGAGTGGGGTTGCTCACTGTCTTATCTCTTATGCTCTTGTTCACTCTTATTCTCTCTAGACTCTTTTACCCTCTCTTCTGCCCACACCCTTCTGTGGTGCGTTTCTCTGTTTTCTCTTAGAACTTTTTCTTAGTCTTCTAAGTTTTACGCCACGTGTTGATTCACGTTGATTTTTCTTTAACATCGTCTTAGTTCAAGTTTTGAAACTTCAACTTTTTGTGCACATAGCAATTCAAGATTAAGCCTTTGATTGATTTTTCTTTAATTTCGCGAAGCCATTTTTGAAAGTTTTCTCTGCTCGGGTCTCGTTTTTCTGAGTTTTCTGCGTGATTCAAAGTCACCTCTGAACGCAACCCAGCAGGCCCAGGTCATCCTCTGTGCCAGAGTTTTTAAGTGAGACCAAAGAAGTACCCAAACGAGCATCCACAGGATCCACAGGCGCTGGCTTTGCTTCGGGCCCGAGTGCTGCAACTCCTGGCTCATCCTTCGGCTGACTTCAGTCGTCTTCTGAGCTGAACCGCTCGAACCGCCAGTAGCCCGGACCTTCGGAACCTGCTCCATCTTCTCCAAGGACCAGTCTCACTTAAGTATGCAAACCTCCAGAGCTCTAAAGAGGGCTGGTGCTGTCTCCTGCGTTCAACTCAGATATCCTCTTATTCTGGTAATCTTAGATTCCTCCAAATCCACATCCGAGTTTATCTCGACACCAAAGTTAGTGTAGGTTAATATGTTAGCGCATATTCACTCACTATCATTAACTTTAGTGCTCCTAGCCTGACTCAGAATCTTTATTTATTCACCTATTATTATTTTATCCTCATTATCTTATCATCATTTATTGCATGTGTGTTGTACCATCATTTATCCTGTAATAAACAGATAATTATTTTTCTAAGTTCCTGTCTGTTAGTGTTCTTCCAGAAGTGGAGTCCCTGAAATTAGAATTTCGACTTAAGATATGAGACTGATTAATTAAAACTGACTTGATGTTTGATTTCTGAATTAAACTTTTGTTTTCTTTATTTTCCCACCATTAAGGGTGGGTGGTGCCCCTTTCAACGAGTGCATAAATGTCATAATTTGAGATTATTCATCTTCAGACATTTATTATAAATTCCAATCGCTACAGTATTATTTTGGTGTGGCCTTGTGAGGCTCATTTCAAATCGCTACATATATTTTGGTGCGACCGTGTGAGGCTCATTTCAACCGCTACATAGTATTTTGGTAGACCGGCAGCGTATCGGCATACATCACCGATGCCTCACCGGCAGGTTTCCACAGTGTCAGACACATTTCAGTGCAATAAATAATCATCAACAACTAATAATCTGAGTCAGCACATACATTTAGAGCTATATATTCTGATCTATATCTGATCTGATGAGCCCGTTTGGCACGTGTTTGGACACACAACCTGACCGAATAAACACAGCTGAAACCGCATTAAATTAAAGTAAATATCTAGTAAATAAACACATATGATGAAGTTAACAAGATATTCAATTTGTCTCCCTCCTTTTGTTTCTTCCTCTTCCTCTTATTTCTCACGCAGCTCGACCTGGACATGTCTCCGTGTCCTCTCTCCGTCCTGCTGCAGCGGCTGAACAGATGATTTGTTTCAGTGATCAGATGAGTTATTTACTTTAAGCCGACATACGGATATTATAATATTCAGTTTTGTGAGCCAAATTTATTTTATATGCCAACATCTATGAAAGAAACTGCCAGGCTAAGGAGCGCGATGTGTCATTTACGCACTGACGGTTCCGATTTTAATGCCATTTTTGGAGTTTTTTAAGTGAGGTTTGAATATATGCAACTTTATGTGAGTGTCTTTATTTGTGGAAAAGGGTGTTTGTCTTACCAGTGGGTCCAACATTACACACACCAAATCCATCTGTGCTTATATGAGAGAGTGTGGAGGACGCCAAATGCAGTGCTTACAGTGACACTTGTTGAGGGGCTGCCTTCTGTCGCCATCGTGTGGCATTACTGTCTTCAGACATCTCTTGATCTCTTTGACTACTTCACGAAAATAGTAATACGCCTCGCCGGTGGCGGATTTAAAGGCAAGGAGAGGAGCTGGTGTGATTGGTGAAAACAGGTCTAGGCTGTGTTAAACCCACTCCACGCCCTCTCTCCTCCCTCTCTATGACTTACGCCGCTGGGAGGAGCTGAGTTAGGGAGGGGGGATACGTACGCCGGGCTGCGCCGCTCACCAAAATACCAAAATGTGCTTGGGAACGCCTTGTCGACGCAGCGGACCTGACTTGATCAATTCGGAGAACAGAGACAGCCTGCGGCACGTTTCCGGCGAGGCACGAAAATAGAGCCCCATGTCTGTATGGAGACATGTCAAACATCTCTCCCCACTTAAAAAATTGGCCATGCCCTTGTTTAGGTAAAAGCAGTCCATCCAAATTAGTCCAGGGTCATTTCTCAGATGACCTACGCAAAACAAATATCTAAACAGCTATGAAGAGCCCAAATCTGACAGCCTGCAAGGCAATTACACAAACCATTACTTATTCGATCAACAAACCAACCAATCAACTACCACAAAACAACATTCAACCGACCAACCAGCTGACTAATCAACCATTAATTAACCAACCAACCAATCATCTGACTAATCAACTGTTACTTAACCAACCAACCAACCAACCAACCAACTAATCAACCATTATTAACCGACCAACTAACCACCTGACTAATCAACCAATAATTAATTAATTTATTAACCAACCAACTAACTAACCAATCAACTTCTAATCCACCAACTAACCAGTCCACGTACCATCCAACCAACCACCAATCAATGAATCAAAGGCAAAAAAATAATAACCAATCACCCAACATATCAACAAGCAGACAAACCTGTGAACCAGCCAGCCAACTTATCACCAACTTTCTATTTTTGTTGGAGTACCTTGAGGAAAACCCATGATTTAAATTTAAGGACTGTTAAAAAAAAACTATAAGAGGAGAAGCAGGAGAGACAGAGGAAAGATAAGAATAAGAAGAATAAGAAGAACTTTATTGATCCCCGAAGGGAAATTCAATTGTCTGTTGTCTCCCAAAATATGTCTATAAAAGTTATCTATGATTTACGTAAGAGCTATAAAGCCTGATGGCTGTTGGTACAAAAGATCTTCGGAATCTTTCTGTCCTGCAGCGAAGAGAGAGGAGCCGTCCACCACCATTGGCCCTTAAGTCCACCAAGGTGTTATGAAGTGAGTAATCCATGTTCTTTAGAATAGTCTCCACCTTCCTCAGTGTAGATCTCTCCACCACATCCTCCACTGAGTCCAGCTTGAGTCCAACCACAGAGCCAGCCTTTTCACCAGTTTGTTAAGACGTCTTGCATCTTTATGTTTGATGCTTCCTCCCCAGCAGACTGCAGCGTAGAACAGAACACTTGCCACCACAGACTGATAAAACATCCGCAGCACTTTACTACAGATGTCTATTGATCAAAGTCTTCTCAGGCAAAAAAGGCGGCTCTGCCCCTTTCTGTAGATGAAGTCTATATTCTTAGACCAGTCCAACTTATTATCCAGATGTACACCTAGGTGTTTCTATGATGTCACCACTTCGATGTCCACTCCACAGGTGTTCACTGGCTGAAGAGGGGGTTTGGATCTATGGAAGTCTATGACCATCTCCTTTGTCTTTGAGGTGTTGAGGAGGAGGCAGTTTTTGTGACTCCAGTCACTGAAGGCTCTTATTAGATCTCTGTATTCAGCTTCTACATGCCACAATAGCGGTGTCATCTGAGTATTTCTGGATGTGGCAGGACTTAGTGCTGTATTTGAAGTCTGACGTATACAGTGTGAACAGGAATGGCACCAGCACTGTCCCTTGTGGAGCCCCTGTACTGCTCACTAATGTCCCAGAAACACAGTTCCCAGCCTGACAAACTGTGGCCTTCCTGTCAGGTAATCTCTGATCCAGAAAACACAGGAAGGATCCGCTCCCATCTCTGTGAGCTTGTCTTTGAGTATGGTGGGTTGGATGGTGTTGAATGCACTTGAAAAGTCGAAGAACATGATCCTCACATAAACCCCAGCTTCCTCCAGATGAGACAGGGCACAGTGAAGCATGTAGAGGACAGCATCATCTACTCCAATGTGTTCTTTGTATGCAAACTGCAGGGAGTCGAGTTTGTCTTTGACCTCAGACCTCAGAGGGTGTAGAATCAGCCGCTCCAGGGTTTTCATGATGTGTCAAGTGAGGGCCACTGGTCTGTAGTCATTGAGTTCAGCAGGACATTTTGTTTTTGGTACTGGCACAAGGCAGGATGTTTTCCACAGAGCAGGTACCCACCCCAGCTGTAGACTCAGGTTGAAGATCTTGTGGAGAGGTTGACACAGTTCTGCAGCACAGTCTCTAAGCAGCCTTGGACACACACCATCTGGACCAGCTGCCTTCCCAGGACAAAGTCTTCCAAGCTCCATCCTCACCCCTGTTTCAGTGACAGACAAGGACCGGTGTTCTAGGAGGGAGGCAGTTGAAGTGGTTGAGACATTTGAACAATAACAATACATTTTAATCGAAGCGCCTTTCACGTCACTCAAAGACACTTTACAGAACATAAGAAACAATAATAAAACACTATTAACAATTAAAGTCATCGATCATCAAAACAGTTAAAATTAACAAAGCAACATTAAAACATTCAACAGCAAAGGAATAAATAAAGAAATAAATAATACCAATTAAAATTAAATTAAAAAAGTGAGTTGGGGTGGTGGGATGGATAGGCCAGTTTAAACAGGTGTGTCTTGAGTTTGGATTAGAAGAGGGGGAGGGAGTCTATGTTGCGGATGTGTGATGGTAAAGAGTTCCAGAGTCGGGGGGCAGAGCGACTAAAAGCTCTGGCCCCCATGGTGCTGAGGTGAACAGGGGGCACAGTGAGGTGGAGAGAGGAAGAGGATCGGAGGCGGCGTGATGGAGTGGCGATGTGGAGGAGATCAAACAGGTAGGAGGGGCGAGGTTGTGGATGGCTTTAAAGGTATACAGGAGGATTTTGAACTGGATTCTAAGTGGGATCGGGAGCCAGTAGAGCTGCTGCAGGATGGGGGTGATGTGGTGGGATGAAGGGGTTTTGGTGATGATCCGGGTAGCGGAGTTGTGGACCAGTTGAAGTTTATGGAGAGATGTGTGAGGGAGACCGAAGAGGAGGGAGTTGCAGTAGTCCAGACGGGAGGTGACGAGACTGTGGACGAGGATGGAGGTGGTGTTGGGGGAGAGGGAGGGACGGAGACGATTGATGTGGCGGAGGTGGAAGTAGGCAGTCCGAGTGGTAAGGCTGATGTGGGATTTGAAGGAAAGAGTACTGTCAAGGATGACACCCCGACTCTTGAAGATGGAGGAGGAATGGGAGAAGTTGTAGTGGAGATTTGTTGCAGAGAGGAAGGTGGAGTAGCAGTGGAAGTGGGTGTGACAGCAGTGTCAAATCTGTTGAAGAACAGGTTGAGTTCTTCAGCTCTTTCCACATCATCCACCACTGGCTGTCTTTTCTTCTTGTTGCTGTGTCCAGAGATGGTACTGATTCCTCTCCACACTTCACAGATGTTGCTGTGTTGTAGATCCTTTTCTATCGTCTTTTTGTACTCCAGCTTTGCCATCTTCAGTCTCCTTTTCAACTCTTGTTGCACTTGTTTGAGTCGTTCTTTGTCACCATCTTTAAAAGCTTTCTTTTTCTGGTTAAGGATTGCTTTTATGTCTCTTGTGATCCAGGGTTTGTTGTTGGGGAAACAGCGAACAGTTTTTGTGGGTATAACTGTGTCTCTACAGGAGTTGACATATTCAGTAAAGCAGTTGACCTGTTAATCAATGTTCATACTATCCACATCTGTGTCCTGCAGCACATTCCAGTCTGTTGATTTAAAACAGTCCCTCAGAGCTTCACTGGCTTGAGGTGTCCATCTTCTGATTTTGACTTTGGTCACAGGCTGCCTCAGCACACAATGTCTGTAACAGATTTGCAGATAGACCAAGTTATGATCTCACTTGCCCCGTGGTGGTAAGGCAGTGGCTCTGTAGGCTTCTTTGACGTTGGCATACAGCAGATCCAGGGTCTTGTTTTCTCTGGTAGGACAGTTCACAAACTACGTGAATCCAGTCAGGTGAGAGGAGAGGGTGACATGGTTGAAGTCTCCTGATATTATTATTAGTGCCTCAGGGTGTTGAGTCTGTAGCCTGGCAACACTATTTAGCAAAACATTGCAACATTCTTCAGTTGATTTGGGTGGAATGTAAACAACTACTGTTACGATATGACTAAATTCTCTTGGAACATAATATGGCCGAAGAGCAACTGCCAACAGTTCAATATCTGGACAACACAACTTCTCCTTGACAGTTATGTGTGAAGGGTTACACCATCTCTGGTTGACAAATAAAGCCAGACCTCCTCCTTTCTTCTTGCCACTAGCTTGAGCATCTCTATCTGACCTTATGAGAGCGAACCTAGGTAGATCCACACTGGAGTCCAAGTTGTTTTGATTCAACCTGGTTTCAGTAAAACATAGGAAACTGCACTCACGGTATGCTTTCTCAGTCTTCACGAATATCTCCAGCTCATCGCTTTTGTTGGGCAGAGAGTTGACGTTTCCCATGATGATTGATGGAAGAAAGGGTTTATATCGCCACCTCCTTGCATTCAGCTTTGCCTTCACCATTACACCAGCATGGCAACCACGATAACACCTCCTGATGTCTTTATTTTTAGATGTCTTTTGCAAAATTAAGCAGGGCTTTGGTGTTATTCTTTGTAAGATAAGGCTTCTGTCTTGCCACCCTACCCCATAGCCCAGACAAATGAAGACAGCGGCAGATTGTTGTCACATGTACTACACAGCCAGTACTTGCCAGAAATTCCTGCAGCTCCTTCAGTGTTGCTGTCGGCCTCTTGGTAGCCTCCCTGACCAGTTTTCTTCTTGTCTTATCATCAATTTTGGACGGACGTCCTGTTCTTGGTAATATCACCGTTGTGCCATATTTTCTCCACTTGATGATGATGAGCTTCACTGTGTTCCATGGTATATTTAATTCCTTGGAAATTCTTTCGTAGCCCTCACCTGACTGATATCTTTGAATAGTGCTGGGCGATAGGACGATAGATATCGTGGGCACGATAGAAAATGTCTATCATGCCATTTTTATTTTTATCGTTTCGGGCGATAGGCTGTATTTTATCCATAGGGCCTGTGCCATCAGATGATTCATAGTAACAACAACAATAATTGCACATTCAGTAAGTGTATTTGGTGTCAAACGGGAACGAAAACAATATTTTCTTACAAAGAAAAGGATGCGTTGACATGTAGGCTTGCATTTCTCTTTCGATTTTGCGACATGACGCCGCTTTACGTGCCCTCTTCGTGTCCAGCGTCTCCCGCCAATGCGGGGTTACCTGGGTTACATACGTGAGGGGATCATGTAAGCAGTGCTTAATTTGTGCCGGAGCAAGTCGGAGCAAGCACCGGGACCTCTTCTGATCGGACCCGGGACCTATTTCAGCCGCTCTGGCACCTGTTTCATCTGCTCCGGGACCTTCCCTGTAGAGGATGACAGTTTTCGGGAATTCCCGTGGGTCACGTGATTCCCGCGGGAATCCCACGGGATGGGAGTCATTTTTTAATTAATCCCTTGATCGGGACGGGAAAAAAAGCAACGGGAGTGGGCAGGAGCGGGAACAACATTAAAGGATGATCATTTTCAGCCGTGTTAAACAACCAGATGAACAGGTGCGTCCATTTTTGTAGTCATCTCTCAGTGAGAGCCAACACTCTTGACCGCGCTAGCAACACAAAAGAACTACAACAGTGGTTTGACTTCCTGTCAGCTGGGAGCGCGGCTGCGCATTTCTACCCTTCAAGCCAGCAGTGAGGAAACGTAATTTTGTGACATTCTGTAGTTTTTCAATCATTTCTGGAGTCGTGGCGAATCAAATCACCTTACCTGTCTGCCCCTGATAGGCGAATAAAGCGCTCGGATTCATGCTCGGGTCTTCCTACGTGCCTCAAGAGTAAAGTAAACAATGATGGAGGCAGAGAGCAGCTTTGGAGGAGAAACATCTAGCAGTGTGAACAACCTCTTCAAAAGAGCCCTAAAGACCTACCTTTTTAATAAAGTCTTTGGTTAGTTTTCCTCTATGCTTTATGCTTTTACTACCTTGCCTCTTACATTGCAACTCTATATTTTTTATTTTTTTTAATTCTTTTTTTATGCCAATCTGTGACTGTCATTCTACTGCTTCTTTATTGTTGCTGCTCTTTTTTTACTGTGTACTGTAGCACTTTGAGATTTTTTTTAAATGTAAAGCGCATTACAATTTAAATTTATTATTATTATTATTATTATTATTATTATTATTATTATTTTTATGGAGTGCTTTGGCTCACACTATCAGCGTTTTCTGTGAGTGTTGCATCCCTTTGGGTGAGCACAGACATGAACGCACTTCAGCCACATATTTATTTATTCATTTTTCTAGTTTTAAGTGCTGGTCTTGTACTGGCACTGTACTAGTGCAGCTGTATACACTTAAATTTTTCATAGAACTGAAAGCATACCATAGCTATATCGTGATATATATCGTTATCGTGATATAAAATGATCCATATCGTGATATACATTTTTTTCCATATCGCCCAGCACTATCTTTGAATAATGAGATACCTCTGATGCTTTGGAAGCTCTCTGTGGACCATGGCTTATGCTGGAAGATGTGGCTACAAAAATGTCAGGAAAGCCTACTAAAACAGCTGAACTTTATTTAAGGTTGATCAGAGGCAGTGCGTGTCCTCCACTGGTGTATCAATGTGAGTGTTGTGTGGTGGTGGTCAAAAAGGCAGTTGGCGCGAACTGGCAGCCACATTTCCGTCAGTCTGCCCCAGGGCAGCTGTGACTGCTAAGATAGTTTACCACCACCAGGGTGTGACTGTGTGAGCGAATGAATGATGTATCCAGTATAAAGCACTTTGAGGGTCTCTGATAAAGCGCTTTATAATGTGATGCATTGTTAATATCAGCAATCAGACTGCTGTATAGTGGATGGCATGAGACTCCAGACAAACGAATTTCCCTTTGGGGTTCAATAAAGTTCTTATATTGTATTATATTGCATTGTACTGTATTTTATTGTATTGTACAGAATTGTATTGTATTGCATTGCATTGTATTGTATCGTATTGTATTATAGTGCACTGAGCAGGCCGTTTCACACTCCTGCACATCAGGGAGTGATACATGTTGAGGTTAGGCAAACGTCAGGTAATGGAACAATCACTAAATTTGTTGCTGCTGTGGTGTTTTATAGAAAAATGAGCTATCAAAATTATTCTGAAGCTGTGTGATTTTTCCTCCACTTCAGAGCTCTTAAGCAAATATTTAGTCACGCTCGAACATGAACTATTTTCAGGTCTGCCATGCCCAAAGCCCTTAATACTGCTTGGATACAAGAGGATTTAAGGGAGAGGAGGAAGACCAGAGAAGCAACATGTGAGGACAAGTGATATCAGCAATTATGAAGGTCATAACTGGAAAACTAGCCTCTATATTAAATATCAACTACTGATTGGATGCTGCAGTAATTTAACCTTAATTGAAACTTAGTAAGTTAACCTGTTTTCCCCAAAACAAAAATTTGTGGTTAGCTGTTGGTTGTACAACATGGGTCGAAATGAGTTTTTTTTAAAGCCTAATAAAGATCATCAGCCCATTCAGGCACATCTTTTTAGGGGAAACGTGTTTATTTTTGAGATTTTGATAATTGTGGATGGGTCAAATCACAAGTCTTACAGTAACTAAGTAACTTACAGTAACTATCATATCAACATTGCAACCATGGTGGAGAAAGGCGGGATTTATGACCTATACTGCAGCCCCTCACCAGAGGTGGCTGTTCTTGCGGTGGCTTCACTCAGCAAGGAGGCAGACGCAGTTCATTCTATATAGAGTCTATGGTAGCAACAAGTAGCAGAGAGTTACGGAGAGGTAACAGATTGTTACCAAGATAATGTTACCAAGGTAACATGGAGTAAAAGAGTTAACAGAGATCGCCAGGGAGGAAACAGAGAGATTACAGAGATACAGAGGGTGACAGTGATTTAACAGAAAGATATAAGCGGTAATATAGAGTTACAGAGGGGTAAAAAAGAGTAAAAAAATTGGTAACAAAGAACATTCAGAGGTTACAGAGAGTAACAGAGGTGTAACAAAGAGTTACATAAAAGTCACAGGGAGTTAACTGAGAGGTTACAGAGGTTCTCCAGAGTTGCAGAAGGAGTAAATGAGAGTAACAGTGAAGTTGCAGAGAGGTCACAATCAGTTACAGTGATTTAACAGAGAAGTAAAGGATGGAAACCAGGGGTTACAGCAAGGTCACAGGGAAATACAGGTGGGTAACAGAGTTTTATGAGATAAAAGAGCTACTGGTAAATAACAGAGAGTTACACATAAGTTATAGATGTACAGTCAGATAATCATGCGTTACAGTGATTTAACAGGAAGGTAGAGATGTAACAGGATTACACAGAGGTAAGATGGAAGTTACAGAAAGTTAGATTGATTTGACAGGAGTGTATACAGAGGTTACAGCTGGTCCAAATTGCTGAAGCCCAAGTACTGACAAGAGTCAAGAGAAGAGAGCACATCTCCCCTAAATTAGCTTTTCTACACTGGCTTCCCATTAAATTGCATGTTGAGACTCCCAGAGCACTGGGGTCTCAACATGCAGGCCTGCTTATCATACCTAAAGTTTCTAAAAGTGGTCTGGGTAGTAGAGCCTTCAGTTATCAGGATCTTTTAATCTGGAATCCTCTACCAGTCCAGGTGTGGGAGGCAAACACTCTCTCTACCTTTATGAGTAGACTTACACTTTGATAAAACTTATAGTTAGAGCTGGTTCAGGTCTGGACCAGCTCTTAATTATGCTGCTATAGGCCAAGACTGCCAGGGGCACTGGTACATTGAACACCTTTCCCTCCTTCTCTATCCTACTTCTTTCTGTATCATTATCTCTGAACCTATCATATCCCATTAGAGTCAGTAACACAGTCTTTTCTGGCAGTTCCTGACCTCCATCACGCTGTAGGTTCCTCTGGATCACTGTTGCAGATGTTTTACTGTCATGAACCTGCCTGCTTTCCAGCTGCTTCAGCTAAGTGCATCAGTCAGATATCATCTCGAGTCATGATGTCACACCTCCAGGTTTAAGGTAAGTATGTTTTAAACAGGGTGCTTTTTACTTTTATTTAAGTAGATCAACTGATCAGTAATTTCTCTTTTGTTATGTAAAATTTAATCACAGTACAAGACCTTTAACTAAGACAGGATATTTTAGCCCATCCCTGATATTAATTCAAAGATAAACATCCCATAACTCATTCTCTCCCTTAGACCTGCTTTGATCAAAGTTTTAGAGGTTCACGTCAGAGTGAGTGATGGACTCTGTAGAGTTCTATCTGGTGTTCATTTTTGACGGATTGACGGTAACTTCAGAAGCAGCAATGAAAGTTAGAGATGGTGTTTAAAACCCCATGGACCAGGTGTTCACTGGCTCTGTTTTCCAGGTGAGGGTTAGGGGCTGAGTCTCTGTCACCTGTAAGCTGTTCTGATCCTGGACAGACAGTACGTCCTGCCTGTTTTTCCACACTCTGATCTTGCAACTTGTCCAAGCTGCTAAAAAACATCTTTGCTCCAACTGTGGACACAGAGCCAATCACTAACAGGAGCTAAAACCACTTCTGATCCACTGACTGAGGATCTATTTATTACAAAACCACAGATCCAGGGTTTATTTATCACCCAGATTAACCAACATCAGCCCAGACACTCCTTCTCCTGCTGCGTCCCGTCAAACTATCATCTTACAAACTGCAGCTATAAACAACAGGCAGACAGACAGATGGACAGACAGAGCTGCAGCAGGACATGCTATTCTCCAGCCCTCCTTCTCTTTCTTATGTAATCCTGTTGGTCCACAGCTGACTGGTTCAGATTCAGCAAGGTCCAGGTCTTGCGTAAGTGAACAGAAAGCAGCAACAGAAATCCTGTGAGGAGGTCCGTCAGTCTGCTAATACCCCCAGATCTGGAAATATACAGCTTTGTGCAGCTGCTGCTTCATAGAAGCTGATCAATGCATGATTTATCTGTAATTACCTAGCAATTAATCAGTGATTAATCTGAAATCAATCTGTGATGTATCCATGATTGTTCAGCAATTAGTCTGAGATAAAACTAATTAAACTGTAATCTATCTGTTTTTATTTTGTGATTTTGTGTTATTGATCTGTACTTTCTTTGTGTTTCCTCAGTGCTAATTTGTAATCAATCTATGGTAACTGAATCCAGGAGTATCCAGGAGATTCCAGGAGTATCTGAGCAGGGCTGTGCTGTGGTGGTATTTATGCAGAGTGGATCAGGCTACAGTCAACTTTGGCAGCAGATATGAAGAGTGACAGTCAGTTACCATGAAGACTGTTTGCAAATACACAGAAACAGAGTGAGAAAGAGCATCCATCAGCCCAAACTTCAGCTAAACTAAACCCAGACCCACAGACAATCTGACTGCACAGCTCCTATAGGACCGTCAACTCTAACTCTGCAGGGCTCTAATAGAAACCACCAAAGTTATTATGACTAAGCTGTAAAAGAGTGTCCCAGCTAGTTTTCAGAACTCAAGAGAATGGCACACACACTTCATGTGGATTTAAACAGGTAAAAGCGGGTGTTGGGCCCTGGGGTTGACTGACTGGCTGTCTGTGGGCTTTCAGTCTGAAGGTCAAAGGTCAGACTGTCTCAGGTCAATCAGTTAATAATCAGAGAAGTGGAAGTACCCATGTCCCCTGACAGACACACTCCGATGACTTCCTCTTACTACTGGAGACAGCGACTCTGTAGTACTGCCCACATTACAGAAGGTTAGCTTAGCACCTGGAGGGCTAACAGGACTCACCTGAGTCCAGGGGACAGGCAGTTTTCTCACAGCTTCATTAAGCCTGTTAATGAATTAACTTTTAAGACAACTGTCGGCTCAGATCACTCAAAAAAAAGAGGCCTAAGGTCACCTGAAAAACTGTCAATTACCTCCACAGAGGGCTCAGAAAAGCCAGGGGACCAGAATAATTTGTACTGCTGCTGCTGCTGATCTGAGTGTGTGTATGTGTGTGTATGTGCACACTCCTGTCTTTGTGTGTTTTTATAAGCTCCACTGCACAAACCAAAGGCCGACACACGACTCAGTTTATTTAGAGAACAGAGGAGATTATCCAGAGATTCACTCTGCTGACCACACACACACACACACACACACACACACACACACACACACACACACACACACACACACACACACACACACACATACAGAGTTTTATCTCATCACACAAACAGAGGAAAGAAGAAACCCAGCAGGACTGAGGACTCAGAGGTGGTCTCTCTCTCTTTCTCTCTCTCTCTCCATCTTTCACAAACACACACTGATCTCCTATAAACTCTGTATTTTTCAGGATCATCTACTCGTGTGAACACAAACATCAGAACATCTTTAAGCTGTTGACTGTAACTAGTGATCACAGTCAGTGTGGTGTAAGTGTCATTCATAGTGGGCAGGGTGAAGGAGATGCTCTGAGTTTTATCTCTGTACAGGTGAATTCACAGACTGTCAGGTTCAGATTACCTCCTCCTTTTTTCAGTGGGATTAATGCTGGTCTTTTCAATAAGAACAAAGACACTGAGTACCCCAAGCTGTGACATTTAACACTGCTTCAAGAAATAACAAAATAATGGGGAAAAGAGTGGACCAAGAATCTTTTACAGTCAAAGGTTCTGATATACATATGCTCCATCCAATCACAAAGTGACAATCCAGTCACCCCTTCTAAACAAAATGTACACAAAACTATTCACAGGTAAGGGCAATTAAACTTCTACATGCCAGCTACATTAGTGCCAAATGATGGTAAGATGAACACTGAGGTCTCAACATGCAGGCCTGCTCATCTAAATAAAGTCTCTAAAAGTGGTCTGGGTGGTAGAGCTTTTAGTGGTCAGGCCCCTCTCCTCTAGAATCATCTACCAGACCAGGTCTAGGGTTTAGACACTCTCTCTACTTTCAGAGTAGACTTAAAACTTTCCTCTTTGATAAATCTGTGGGTGGGATATTCATCTTTAGGCCATGTGTAATTTGTTGAGTGGCAGGGCTGCATATACTGTACATATACATACTGAGTCCTAAAAAGCGCACAAAACATAAAATCTAGACTATTTGTGGCAAGCCACCACAGATAAATGAATGTTTCTTTCTTTGACTCCCTCTATCAGTCTCTCCTCTGTCCATCTCTCTCTTTCTTCATCTCCCTCTATTAGTCTCTCCTCTGTCCATCTCTCTCTTTCTCCATCTTTCTCTCTAAACCCAGCTTCTTCTCAGCAGATGACTGTCTAACATCAGTCTGGTTCTGCTCGAGGTTTCTGTCTGTCTGTTAAAGGAGGGTCTTCCTCTCCACTGTAACTTGGTAAATGTTGTAAAGTGTTCCACTCATGTTGTTGAAGATCGGTTGAAAGTGGGTCTGATCATACAGGATGGAGCTCAGTCTGATCCCCTCTTTACATTTGGTCTTTGTAAACAGGAACTGGTCCAGACCAGGTTCTTTGTTAAGCGTCTTGGGAGTGAATTGATGCTACACTACTTAAGATTTACTTATTGATTAACTGATTGATTGACTGAACCTGACTATGACATGACAACTATATGCTGTGTGTATTGTCCTCCTGTTTTCACATCTTTGTGGGGACCTTGGGCTGTAGTTCTGCAGGTATTCAGACCTGCATCAAGCTAAGGGTAAAGTACTGAGACGCTCTTTTTGTTCTGACAGCCATGATGACATCACAATGACATCATCAGGTCCCCACTTTGTTAACAGATATCACAGTAACGTGTGTGTGCCACATAGCCTGAATTCCTCCCCGACCTGTCATGTTGAACTTTTCAGACGCTGTCTCCTCACCAGCACACCCCGGCTGAGAGAGAGTGTATGTGAGAGAATGTGGGGATTTGGGGGGGGGGGGGGGCTTCCTCCTGTCTGAAGTGTCTGAATGACTCTGCTGCTGGAATTTTCCATGAAGGCAGTGCAGTCACACACACACACTGCTGACTTAGCTCAAATAGTCCACTGTGCTACCAGGGACCCCCCCATCCCCCCAAAAAATTTTGAAAAAACAAAAAAATACACACACTCCAGCCTCTCTGCCAGCCTCTCTGGTCCACATCAACGCCTTCCCTGGACTTCCTGGCGCCCAACCAAATAAGGTGTGTGAGTGTGTGTGTGCATCCGTGTGTGTGTGTATGGGTGTATGTGTAAAAATAAACAGAGCTGCAGTCAGGGGTTAACAAGTTTATCTGCAGCTCTCGGGACATGGATAATGTCACCTCTTCATAAGACTGGGACCAGTAACAGAGCCAGTAATAGACCAGTTTAAAAACCAGTAAAAATCCAGTTACCTAGCAAGTTTATAGACCAGCCAAAGTCCAGTTTATGGCCCATTAAAGGCCAGTTAATGGAGCAGTTACAGTCCAGTTTATGAACCAGTGAGAGACCTGTTGATCCACCAGTGATGGTTGAGTTTATACAGCAGTTTTAGCACACATAATGGACCAGATAAAGTCTTGATTATTGACCAGTTATCTTCCAGTTCATGGACCAGTTGTTGTCTAGTTAATTGACCAGTAATTGCTCACTGGTTTCTAAAAGGTTACAGTCCAGTTCATTCACCAGTTATAGTCCATGTTATACACCAGTTGTATTCCAGTTTGTACACCAGTAAAACTCAAGGGTCTAAAGCATTTACAGTTCAGTTTCTTAAGCACATACAGTTCAGTTTTATACCAGTTTTTGTCAAGTTTGTTCACCAGTTTAGTCATTTTCTACACTAGTTATAGTAATAATATTAATAATGCATCAGATTTCATATAGTGCTTTATCAGAGACCCTCAAAGCACTTTACATTGGATACATCATTCATTCACTCACTCACACAGTCACACCTTGGTGGTACTAAACTACCTTAGTAGTCACAGCTGCCCTGGGGCAGACTGACGGAAACGTGGCTGCCAGTTTGTGCCTACGGCCTCTGCAACCACCACTACACATCACTCACAATCATACACCAGTGGAGGACACACACTGGGAGCAAGGTGGGTCAAGTGTCTTGCCCAAGGACACAACGGACAGACTAGGGATAGGGGGGAATCGAACCACCAACCTTCCAGTTATTGGATGACCACTCTACCTCCTGAGTTTATGGCGCACTTAAAGTGGCCTGCGTTTGTTTGGTTAACACCCACTGTTTTTTAAATTTTCTGGTCCTGAACAGAACCTGTTCTTGTGTTCTTCACTCTCTTTACTTCCTCCATTACAGCTCTTTGACACACTGTTCGCCCTTGTTAATTAAACATCATCTTCCCTCATTTTTAATGCTCTCCATATATTTCCAAACTTGTTTCCCGAACTTGGTGCTAGTATATTATAGTATAATTTTATGTCTGTATCAGCTATGCAGTTATTGCACTGACTGTGGTATTTTCATACAGATGTTTTTTTTTATACTCTTTCTTTATGCTACTTCTGACCTTTTTTTTTAATCACTGCATTTTTAATTAACCCCTGGGGACATATTAAGTTATTAAATCTAAACCTGAGCAGGTGTTTATGTGTGTTGAGAGTTCCCTCTTTTGTCATCTGAATGTCTGCATGTTGAGCCTCACACCTTATCAGACGCCATCACTAGTCTTCAGCTGATCCAAAACAGCAACAACAAAAACATCAGACTACAGCTGATCAACAACGATAATAACATTAGTCACAGCTGATCCACAACAATAACAATTGATCTCCAAAAACAATGATATTATCAGATTACAGCTCATCTACAACAACGATAACATCAGACTACAGCTGAGGGATATTACATCAAGGGAGCTTAACAATGCTGTGCTTATGTTAAAAGTCTGGGCTTACACTTACGCCATCTTCCAATTAAGCCTTAAGCTGTTCCACCAAGGCACTGCAGCCTCATTAACTAAGGCTGGCTCAAGACAGACTTGCATAGTCTTGCTTCCTACATACATCTGGGATACTGAGGAAGGCACGGCACAAATCAGGTCCACCGATGGGGCCTGCCCAAGCACACTTTAAAAAATTGGTGAGTGGTGCAGTCCTGCGCAAGTACACCTCCTTCCCATCTCAGCCCCTGCTAGTCACGCAAGTTGGAGAGAAGGAGGGGAGAAGGCTTGAAGTGGATTTAACACATCTGAGTCCTATTTTCACCGATCACAAATCTCCTCACCTTTAAATGCACCACCAACGGGGTGTTTTGCAAGTTTATAAAGTGGTTGAAAAGATGACTGAGGACAGCAACGCCAAACTTCTCCCAGGAGGAGACTGATGTGAACAGATAAAGACACTCACATCAAGTTGCGTATATTTGAACCCCATGTGACAAAGATCCGTTGTGTGCACAGATCCCAACATAAACAAATGCCATGCATAACAGGATTAAAACTGAAACCACCTGTGTGTAAAGGACACATTACACTCCATGGCCTGGCTTTTGCTTCCCTTAATGCTTGCATGTGAAAGGAACTAGGCTCATGCAATTGGCTGCGTTGCACGCATGTAACACTGCATGCTGGTGGGCACAAATTTGGAACCAACTGAGAGAAGAAAACATGATCAGAATGCTCTAACAGGTGCAAGAGACAGGAAAGTGTGTGACAGAAGAAACACAGCTTTAGCAACTCTATGAAGAAAACAAAAAAGTAATCATATGGGGTCATGGAGATGCTGTGGTGAAATATTACAGATGGATGAAATGTGTATGTCGTAAAATGTAACACAGCTGTTTCATGTTACACCTGTATTTACTGTTTAACACAGGGGTGGCCAACCTTTTTGACTCACGGGCCACAATGGGTTCTAAAATTTGACAGAGGGGCCGGGCCAGGAGCATTTGGATGGAGTGTTTGGGCCGGACATACTAAAGCATTACATGTAGTGTGTGCAAACCTCATAGCACAGTAAGAACACTACAACCCAATTTATTAACTGTCTTTCAAATGTGAAAAATAGCCCTTATCAGTTAATAAGTTTGTCTCAAGGAATATGCAAGATATGGCGTTTACATACTATTTTGTACGATACTGGGAGGAGGAAATGTAAATAGATTAAAATAGCATACGCACTGTGATTTATCAAGATTGCGTCTGTTTTTAATAAGTTTTAATCGAAGGTGCAAAGTTAAAGAAATCAACATTTATTGAAAAATGGAATCACTTTCAACATTCAAAACATATTATTACACAACGAAATACTCAAGCTCAATAATATATACTTGTGTTAAACCCCGCAAAATCATGGATGGATTGTCCTGACCGCGCGCTCTACAAACTCGCCACGGACGCCCTCACCTTACAGTACACGTGTATCGTTGCCAAGCACACAGACATAGGCTGTATTAAATATCCTACCTGCAGCTGAAAATTGAAATTGAAATTAAGAGCGATGTGCGGCGTGTTAATTAAGCTACTGTACCGCTGCTGTGCGTAAATGCGCATTGCTCTTAATTAAAAGACGCACTTCCAAACTTTCCATATGCATTTTTTCATAACACAGCAGAAAAACTCACCAATTTCAGTGGGAACAGTGTTGTTGGTCTCCCTTTTTTGCCAGTGCATCAAAGTCTGGAGTTAGTTTTGTTGTGGCAATTCTCAGGACAGATCTGAGGTGTTGGTCAGTAAACTTGGATCTGTGATGGGCTTTGTTGATTTTCATGACGCTAAACGTCTGCTCACACACGTAGGTCGAGCCAAACAACACCAGCATCTTCTGTGCCGTCCTCCGGAGGTTTGGGAACGTGGTCTCGTTAAGTGAAGCGTAAAAGTCATTCAGTTTAAGAGACTTGAACTTCTGCTTTGAGACGGAGTCAGACTGAAGATCGATCAGTTCCAATTGCAGCTCCTGCGGTGCTGATACGGGGTCTTGTGACAGGGGCCAGGACACCAGTTGAAGTGACTTCTCAATTTTTTCAAAATCACAGAACCGACGGCAAAATTCTCTGTGCAGGTCGTCCAGTGATTTGCAGTATTTCTTCGCACATCGGGCGGCCTCTTTCTGCACGGCTAGTGTGGGAAAATGTGCGAAAGATTTGTTTGACATTTGCCTGGAGAATAAAACCAGCTTGGATTTGAAGGCTTTCACATTTGTGTACATGTCGTGCACAAACTGATCTTTCCCCTGTAGCTTCACGTTCAGCTCATTCATGTGTGAAAATATGTCCACAGCAAACGCAAAGTCACAAAGCCAGTTTGTGTCGCTCAGCTCGGGGAATTCGTCGGATTTCCCCATTAACTCCAAAAATGAGCGAATCTCCTCTTTGAGCTCCCAGACTCGTTGAAACACTTTCCCAAGACTTAACCAGCGGACGCGAGAGTGGTAAAGTAGGTCCTGGTGATCCGCATCAGTTTCTTCCAGGAACGTAATGAACTGACGATGATTAAGTCCCCTTGCTCGTATGAAGTTAACAAGTTTTACAACTGGATCCACGACGTGATTAAGCTGCAATACAGACTTACACAAAGACTCCTGATGAATGATGCAGTGAAGAAAAATAACATCCTGGTCTGGGTTTTCTTCTTTCACTTTATCCTGGATTCTTTTCAGCAGCCCGACGTTTTTTCCAGTTAAATTTGGCGATCCATCCGTGGTGACATTGGCAAGTTTACTCCAAGGTAGCTTCATTCTCTCGATGACAGCAGACACCTGTCCTCTCCTCGCGTTTTCCCTTTCAGTGATTCCATGCTCAAAAGCTCCTCCGTTATCTCAAAACTGTCGTTAATCCCTCGGATAAAAATTAGGAGCTGAGCACTGTCTTTTATGTCGTTACTTTCATCCAGTGCTAGTGAATATAACTTAAAGGACTCCGCCTTTTTGTTTAACTCGCTGACTAAGTCTTCGTCAATCAATTCCACGCAGCGAGTCACTGTCCTGCGTGCTAAACTGATTTTTTCAAACTTGGCTTTGCTCTCCGGACACAAGAGACCTGCTGTCTCTACCATGCACTCTTTCAAAAACTCGCCTTCGGAGAAAGGCTTTCTAGCCTTTGCTAATTTGAATGCCAGCAAATAACTTGCCTTGGTACTTGACTCTTGAATTGCAGTTTGTCAGTGAAAAAAGTTCTGTTGACTCTGTAAATTAGCTGCCAACCTCTGAGCAGTAGCCACCCGTTCTTGTGTTGACTGCTTGCTAGCATAGTTTGCATGCTTCGTGGTAAAGTGACGGCTGATATTGTACTCTTTGAAAACCGCAACAGCTTCTTGGCATATCAGACATACAGCCGTTGATCGGACTTCAGTGAAAAAGTATTTTGTTGTCCACTCCTTATTAAACACTCGGCATTCGCTGTCCACTTTCCTTCTCTTTGGTCCGCTCATTTTCACAATAGGGCTCAAATGGCAACTTGAAACGAAGTGAAAATTAAAGTGAAATAAAGAGAAATACGCGCCACTCCAACAACGGTCAATGTGTTTTGAGTGCGCCATCTATTGGGGAAACGTAGGCATTGCAGCGAAAGGGGAAAATGAAGGAGGTTTTTACTGTAATTTGGACAAGTTCGGCGGGCTGGATTAAAAAGCCTAACGGGCCGTATGTGGCCCGGGGGCCGTAGTTTGCCCATGTCTGGTTTAATACTTCTCTTTGGTTTTTACATTTTCACAATTTATTTTACATTTAGATCTCTGGACCATGAGGCTATATAATTTATAATACTATCAGCTGTCCATTCAAATAAATGTTTAAAAAAATTGCAACCCCTTTACACTGCCCATCAATATCTGTAGGTAAGAATTTGACTGCTCAGTACACCTGTAAGCTTCTCCAGTGAATGTAACTGTTAAAAAACTACCACTGTTTGACTACAACAACAAGATTACCATCACCTTTATCTCATGAAAAAAGGGACACTGTAGACTTTCTTAACCACGACGTGTCATACGCAGCACAGCACAGGCAATCAGGCTCACAAAGAATCACTCATTCAAACACAACATTTGTACTTCTTTAAATGTTTCACTATTGTTTTACTGTTCTCATTAATTTTTTCATTGTTTTTTATATGAATTTTCTTTTGCAACGTTTAAGCACAAATGTAATTAGAGGCTTGTACCAGCTAAACTAAACAGTGGTGACACCAGTTGGTACTTAGGACCAATGTATTGAGGGTACATACAGATGTGGGTATCTCTTTGTTATTCCTCTATCTGTCCATGATAGGAGATACCACAGTCCTGCTGGATTCCTAACCACAGATACTTAAAGGTACAGTAGGCAGAATAATTTTTTTTATCATTTTGAAAAAAATTCATAATAACCATTCAGCGTATTGCATTTGAAATGATCTGAGAGAAGATCACACTTCTGCCTCTCCTCCTAGCTCTGTAAACAGGCATGAGAAGATCTGTACCATGACGGTGGTGTCAGCCAATCATAGGCCAGTAAAGAAAGTCTAGGAAAGTAAACACCAATGCGCATTCGCGACACAACCTCGGTCGCCATGGCGGATAATCAGAGAGAAAAAAAAACTATTTCTGTGTTGGCAACAACTGCCTACACTAAAAAGCAGGCCAAAAGACAGAAAACGGACTTTTCTTTAAAAAAAAAAAAATGAGTCTAAAAGAGAATCTGACAATAAATGCAACAAAACATGGGTAAATATCAGAGCAGCGTTTCAGAGATGGAGACAACTGATAGTATAGGCTTCAAGCTGGATTCCAAGCTCGCCATTCATCTCCTGGACTGGTAAGCTTCTAACTTCATTTTCCTGTAAATATCTAAATGTGCTGTGGTGCTTGTAAGTCGCCAGTGTCTGCATGGTAGTCTTTTGGCATCTACAGTAGCACCAATGCTATTTACTTTAATGTTGACTGGGCTTCATTCGTAATTATCTAAAATAATTATCTTTATTATAGCTGAATTTAATTGGAAGCACCATTGTTGTTTTCAAAAAGCTTGCATGGTGGTGTTGTTGAGTGATGAAGCAGCTAGGAAAGTTTACAGATAAATAAATAAGTACAATCGATATTTTAGACAGAGTAATATCTTCATACCACACCCTCCTTCTCTTCATTTCAGGTACTGCAAGCTGTATAACAAAAACTCCAGAGCATTAAGTTTGAACACCATAAAGGTCCCACAAGATGTACATCTGACCAAGAGGACTTATTGTTTGAACATAATTTTTTCAATAAATTTGTTATATTTTATTTTGTGTGTTATCTTGTATGCACCATTACTACTGCTGACTCTGTTGTGACAAAAGTTGTTCCAAGTCTTTGCTGATGTGATTGATAATGATAATTGACTAGTCTGGTAGTAAATTGCCAGGAGTTGGTGTGAGCGCGAGCATCTGTTTGTGGGCGGGGCCTGCTGGAGCAGCGAGAGAGGGAGGGGAGAAGAGGAGCTGAGGGGAAAACTGTCGGAGAAGGGTAGTGTTTACATTTAAAATTTCTCCTTAAACTGGCACTTCAGAGATCCTGCCTACCCCAGCTTTAACCCTAAAGCATGTGTGAACGGCTTCTGTTTTTGGTGAAAACTGCCATTGTCATACGATCATATGTCTTCAGTTGTTTTAACAAATTCAGTATTCTTTGATCTATTTGTCCATCACTTATACTGCTCCAGCACATTCAGAGCCTATAGACAGGAAACACTGTCTGCAAGCACTGACATCCCAGAGGCAAATCTGAATGTGAAATGTTTGTATGTGTTGCAAATTAAACCCTTTGATAGGAACTAACCTCAGGCCACAGGGCTGTAACTGCGACAAGGACTCTCTCATCAAACTGAAGTAAGAATTAATTGTTCAAAGTAATACAATAAAAATAGTAATAAATAAGTAGTACGTTATAATAAGAATGATAAAAATAAGAATTATTATTATTTTTTAAATTATTATTAATATAACATATTGAGGTAACATTGTGCAGCTAATGTAAAAAATACACAATAATGCAAGGATTTTGATTTATTTTACACACAAACGCTCACATGCATACACAAACATGCCCACGCTGTGCACTCCGTCTATCTTTGCCACTCTTAGCCATTCTTTCTTTCTCTCTAACTTAGAGGGGTAGAGGAGCTGCGAGTCCACCTTGTCCTCTCTGCATCTCTCACACTCACACAAACACTTACACATTTACTCTCTCTCACTCTTGGACTTACTTTCAGAGGGGTAGGGGGGCTGCATGTCCACCTTATGCACCTCTTTGGCGTAGTACTCCTCCTCGCTGCGCTGCCTCTCGCAGGTGGCTGCGCGTTCATTCGCCTTCTCCTGCAGGAGATCACGTGTGCTGTTGTAGATGGCCACCACGTCCCGAGACACGTCCTCGGGCTCCGGGTAGTCCTGCGGGGGGCTGCTGAGCTTCAGCTTGCTCAGGATCTGACCCCGGATCGCCTCGATGCGCTTCTTCTTGAACTGCTCCATGTCCAGCGTGCTGCACGTGGAAAGACAGAGCGCCACCGCGGCCAGGTGCAGCGCGAGAAGCAAAGAGAGCAAGTATGGGCTCATCTTTCGCTCCTTGGGCGGCAAAAGTCTTAGAAAACACCTGGTTCACCTGGGTGAGCCAGATACCGGCTGTAGAGGCCTGTGCGCGCACAGATCACAAGTCTGAGCGGGGACCATTTACAGCCCCCTTTAATCCATTCCTGATCCACCAGATCCAGAGAAACGAGTCCAGAAACACATCTAAGTCAGGGTGTCACTCGGACCCGGGGTATAATCCAAAGAGCAGCTCACTGCCGGCGCGTAAAAGCGCAGCAGAGAGGACATCAGACAGTATGAGGAGGACCAGGAGGAACCAACTGACCCCTGAGCCCGGGACCAGGTCTGTCACAGCCGAAAAAGATGATCCATAGTCCTTCAGACTTGGCCCCAAGCAGGTCCAAAACAGCGCTTACACTCCAAATCTCTGTCCGGCTCTCATCCGGATGCGGGTGAACCGGGTTAAACTCCGCTCAAATTGAATCCTCGGTGTTGAGTCTTCCTCAGACAGGAGCAGCTCGGAGTCCTTCTTAAAACTCTTTCCCCTCACCCCATCTGGCGCGGCTCGGCTCGGCTCTGTTCGGCTCTGTTCGTGCAGGCAGACAGCAGCGGACGCCTCGAGCGGATTATACCGGACTGAAGTGTCAGCACGCGCCTCTCCACACAGCCCTGCGGTCCTCAGAGTTTGTGTGTGTGTGAGTGAGTGTGTGTGAGCGTGTGGGTTTAAGTGGACTCGAATTCGGTCTGACTCTCTGTGGTAAACAGCAGCCCTCTGCGGGACAGAGCAACAGCGGGTAGTGGACCAGCCAGTGTGAGAGAGCAGGGTCCTAAAGCCCGCCTTGCAACGACACATTGTGTGTGTGTGTGTGTGTGTGTGTGTGTGTGTGTGTGTGTGTGTGTGTGTGTGTGTGTGTGTGTGTGTGTGTGTGTAGTGTTATTCCACAGAACAACACATGTTCATCAGTTTAGCGCTTAATAATAATAGGGTTGAGGATGATGAAAATATAAACTACAGTAATGAACAAACCAGCAGAGTAAACTCCAGAGGTTTAAGGTCAACAGTTATTATAATCCCTGTGTTGCAGGGAGCAGGTGTGTAATCACAGCAGGTATGATCTGTCTGTGTGGAGCTCAACAGCACATAGCACGACTTTGAGCAGCAGAGAGAAGAGATGCTGACAGCTCATCTCTACAGTCTGACACACACAAGAGCAAACTGCACTAAGCTACAGAGCTCTGTGTCAGGGATGGGTGTATCAGTACTTCAGTGCTTACAGTTCTCACTTGGTATGGAGTGCTGAAGAAGAATATTGATAGTAAATAAGTACTTCCACCAAATGTCTGTGACTGCATCTCCTACAGCTGTTTTCAGTCATTTCCTACTGTGGCTTTGCTGAGCCAGCTCTGTTTACTTACTTACCTGTATCACATGACTGTGGAGACCATAGACTGTATAAACTATGGACAACTTGGTTCCGCCTACCGCCTGTATACGGATTTGAAGCCAATTCGTTCTTGGTATTTCTGGGATTTTTCTTCATTTCCTGAAACCAGCGCTGCGCAGTAGCAATGCGCGCATTCGGCCCCTCAGTTGCAGAGAGTCGCTATGATGACACTCGGCTCAAACAGCGTATCCCCCGGGAGAGCTACGCAATCCCTAAACGCCCATAGGCTGTATCAGGTGTCAATCATAGCAAACATGAACCCCCTAAAAACTTTTAAAAACGAAGCTTCACAGAAAAAAAAGGACTTGAGCACAAACCAGTCTTACAATAACTACATGTCAACATCACAAGCAGGGGGGATAAAAATTTATGTTCTGTGTAATAAATTTCTAAAGTTGGTCCACAGCCCCATAAGCTTTGCTGGCGGAGGCGGTATTTATGTCCTATACTACAGCCCATCAACAGAGGGTGCTGTTCTCGGAGTGGCTTCACCCAGAGAGGAGGCAGACTCTGTCCATTCTTTATACAGTCTATGGTGGAGACCTATTAGATGTTAGAAACAAATACCCATTGCATAGATGTGCACCCACTCAACACTTTCTCTTGAGAACTCATCAAACCTGGGCAGAGGGTATGTGCTGCATGGAGTGAATTATGGAAACAATGGTGATACCTGCACAGTGTGCGACACTGTAACTGCCAATAGCACCAACATCAATTACACTCTGAGGGCTCTATTTTCGTGTCCGCCGGTGAGGTGGCGGAGGGTGGCGAATCTCCCACAGTGGTATTTTCGTCTGGCAGAGCCCGGCGTACAGCCAGTTTGGTATTTTCATTGACTGAGGTGCACTGAGGTCCGCCAAGCTGGGCGTGGTGGGGAGGCAGGGGGAGACCCTCTGTCGACAGAATCAGCTGGCGCAGTGACATTTTCGTGCTCACCGTGCCAGCGTGTAAAGTGCGCTGAAAGCTCGCCAATTCAAACCTGGTCAGCTTTCAGCGCAGGCGGATCGCAGCTGGTCTAGAGGTATTTTGGTAGACCGGCGGCGTATCTGCATATGTCACTGATGCCTCACTGGCAGGTTTCCACAGTATCAGGCACATTTCATTGCAATAAATAATCAACAACAACTAATAATCTGAGTCAGCACATACATTTAGATCTATGGATATATTCTGATCTATATCTGATCTGATCTGATGAGCACGTTTGGCACGTGTTTGGACACACAACCTGACCGAATCAACTCAGCTGAAACTGCATTAAATTAAATACCTAGTAAATAGACACACATGATAAAGTTAACAAGATATTTAAATTGTCTCCCTACTTTTCTTACTTCCTTTTCTCCTATTTCTCGCACAGCTCCTGCTGAGGCGGCTGAACAGGTGATTTTTTTCAGTGATCAAATGAGTTATTTACTTTAAGCCTACATACAAATATTTTAATATTCATTTTTATGAGTCAAATTTATTTTATATACCAACATCTATGAAAGGAAGAGCTAGGCCATGGAGTGCAATGCGTCATAAGCACAGATGGTTCCAATTTTAATGCCATTTTTGGAGTTTATGTTGTGGTCTGTGCACACAACCCATCTTTGTCACTTGAGATTTAAATATATGCAACTTTATGTGAGTGTCTTTATTTGTGGAAAAGGGTGTTTGTCTTACCAGTGGGTCCATTGCTGTCTTCAGACATCTCTTGATCTCTTTGACTACTTCACGGAAATTGTAATACGCCTCGCCAGTGGTCACCAAAATACCAAATTGTGCTTGGGAATGCCTTGTCAGCTTGGCGGACCTGACTTATGTCGTGCCTGCTCCATGTCTCCGGAGAAGCACGAAAATAGAGCCCTGAAAGTTAGACTGAGGCTGAAGACAGAGGGCCCTATTTTTTTGTGCCTCGTTGGAGATGTGCCACAGGCGCAGCGTAAGTCAGGTCCGCCAAGCCGACAAGGCACTCCCAAGCACAATTTGGTATTTTGGTGAGCGGCGCAACCCGGCCTAATTATCACCCCTCCCTAACTCAGCTCCTCCCAGCGGTGTAAGTCGTAGGAAGGGAGGAGAGAGGGCGTGGAGTGGGATTAACACAGCCGAGACCTGTATTGACCAATAACATCAGCTCCTCTCCTCCGCCACCGGCGAGGCGTATTACTATTTTCGTGAAGTAGTCAAAGAGATCAAGAGATGTCTTAAGACAGTAATGCCACAAGATGGTGACAGAAGGCAGCCCCTCAACAAGTGTCGCTGTAAGCGCTGCAGAGTGCCTCCTTCACACTGTCTGACAAAGGTGGGTTGTGCGCACAGATCACAACATTAACTCCAAAAATGGCATTAAAATCAGAACCATCTGTGCGTAATGACGCATTGCGCTCCATGGCCTGGCTCTTTCTTTCATAGATGTTGGCATATAAAGTAAATTTGACTCACAAAACTGAATATTATAATATTTGTATGTCGGCTTAAAGTAGATAACTCATCTGCGCACTGAAACAAATCATCTGTTCAGCTGCTGCAGCTGCAGCAGGACAGACAGAGGACACGGAGACATGTCCAGCTCGAGCTGCGCGAGAAATAAGAGGAAGAGGAAGAAAGAAAAGTAGGGAGACGAATTACATATCTTGTCAACTTCATCATGTGTGTCTATTCACTAGATATTTAATTTCATTTAATGCAGTTTCAGCTGAGTTGATTTGGTCAGGTTGTGTGTCCAAACTCATGCCAAACGTGCTCATCAGATCAGATATAGATCAGAATATATCTATATAGATCTAAATGTATGTGCTGACTCAGATTATTAGTTGTTGTTGATTATTTATTGCACTGAAATGTGCCTGACACTGTGGAAACCTGCTGGTGAGGCATTGGTGACGTATGCCGATACGCCGCCGGTCTACCAAAATACCACTAGACCAGCTGTGCTCCGCCTGTGCTGAAAGCTGACCAGGTTTGAATCGATGACGAGCACGAAAATGTCACTGCGCCAGCTGATTCTGTCGACACCTCCCCCTGCCTCGCCACCACGCGCCTCGGTCCATGAAAACATCAAACTGGCTGTACGCCGGGCTCTGCCAGACAAAAATACCACTGCGCGGGGTCTGCCACCCTCTGCCGCCTTACCGGCGGACACTAAAATAGAGCCCAGACAGTTTCCTCAGTCACCTACTCATACCCCCACTGTCATCTGGGACAGACAGCAGGTGAGTTTCTAGGGAGGCAAAGTGTACTCAGGTCCAGGCAGCACCATTATCACAGGTGATTGGAGGAGAGCTGTCAGTATCAGTACAAACAACATGGCATTAAAAGTTTTGTATTGTATTAAACATCCCCCAGGACTGAAGCTCATTTATTGCTGAAGTTTGAGCATTTAACATTAAAAGTGCATGTATTAAAGTGCATGGATCGATAAAAAGATTAAGTGGCTGAATTAAGAAGTTGAACAGCCTTGGGGACAACGGATGACTTCCTTCTCTCCGTCCTGCAGTCTGGGCAACACAGTCTGCACTTTAAGGGAAGCTTAAACCCAGGACACAGTATATGGGAGGAGTCCTGTACCATTCTGTGAGCTGTCTTTATTGTCAGTCAGTCACATAGGGCAGCAAGGTTGCAAAAAGGCTGCCTGATGATTTTTGAGCAGACCTTCACTGTAGTCAACAGGCAGTGCCTGTGCTACAGTGAGGTAGAATAAAACCAACATGTAAAAGAAAAGGATAACACATTTTCAATGAAAAAATAATAAAATGTGAGAATGTCCTTGTTGACTCCAAAGGATCTTGGCTTCCTGAGTAAGTACTGTCTCTAATGGCACCTATATAAAATGTCCCTGTGTTGTTGGAAGACCTGAGCATGTTATCAAAGAAAAAAACACTGTAATATCCAATTTGCCCTCCATCTAGGACTTATACAGGTCCAGGGTCAAGAAAACACAATACACAAACTGTTTAACACCCCTCCCCTCAGGTAGGCGTACACTAAACAAAGGCAGTTTTCTCCCTCGGGCTGTTGGTCAGATGAACTCCTAACCTTTACAGAGCTGCAGAAAGATCACTGTGACTGTAAATGACTTTATAACTATTAAACAGTTCATCATATACAACATATCATTCGACATATACCTCTGCATAGCCTTATCTAATATTTATTTTTAATGTTGATACAGTAAAACAAAATGCATATTTACCTCATGTGCATAACTCACCTCGAATATAATGACATGTATATTTTTTTCTCAACCCCCCTAGCTCCACTGCACTCTTCATTACTGCACCACTGTCTTGTATTTGTAAGTTGAATGCCTGGTTAATGTTAGTACATCCTTTGTAAAATTACTTCATGTTAAATGTTCGTACATATAGGGCAAAGTTAACTGGAGTAAAATTCCTTGTATGTGTACACATACTTGGCCAATAAAACTGATTCTGATATCTAGAGTATACCACAACCAGGTTTTAGAGGTCTCTGAGAAAAAAGAAGGAAAGAAAAAAAGATGATGATTCCACCTCATATAAATCATTTTTAGACGATTTAGTCCTCTGTTTATTGAGTGAGTACTGTTTCAAATATATATTTTCAGGGATATAAATTGGGACTAGTTTTCTGTATCTAACATGAGCACCCCCTGTTGGACAAAATCAAAGCGTGTGCCTCATATTTTATTAAATAGAGTAAGTTTTGTCAAAGTGTGTTTAGTCAGTTTTTCTCAATGTTACTTATCTTAATATAAATACATGGTATGTTTAAGAAAACCTCTGACTTTACTACCACAGGTTAACAACAGACATCTAAGATAACGCTGGTAATAATAATAATAATAATAATAATAATAATAACTTCATTCATATGGTCCCAGAACTGATAATTGAAGCCCCCCACAGGAGAAATTAACCCTGACTGTGAGTTGGCAACACTAAAAGACCTCTCAGTGAAATAAAGATGAATCAATCGAAAATCCAAACCAGAGACACAGACCCAGAGTTTAAGGTGTTGCAGTAAAACCAAGTGGTCAACAGTATCAAATGCAGCACTGAAGTCTAAAAGAACAAAAATCCAAGATTTCCCACTATTCCAAGCCATCAGCAAATCCTTCATCACTTTGGGCAGAGCCGTCTCTGTGCTGTGGTTTAGCCCTAAAAAAAAACCAGACTGTAAAGTCTCAAAGAGTGAATTACTGCTCAAATTTGTATTTAACTGAATGGCAACCTTTTTTTCCAGAACTTTGGAGAGGAATGGCAGTTTGAAAATGGGTCTGAAATTTTCTAATGTAATGGGGTCCGGAGATGTTATTTGTCTTGTTTTTTTGAGAGGTGGTTGAATGAAAGGAGATGAAACAGAACCAGTTGAAATGACTTATTCGAAATAGTTAGAATATGTGGACTGACAGACCCATATATTTCTTTCAGGAATCTTAGATATGTAAGGATGAGGATGAGGAGGGTTTCATTCTGCTAATCATTTCAGTGAGAGTAGTGATTGAAATTGTGCAAAATGATTCCATTATAGCAGGAGATTGAACGGAAATGCTTAAGGCCTGTGTAGGAGGGTTTGTCTGTTTTCTGGTGTTTTAGACAAGTGACAAAATTGTGAAAAAATTCTTACTGTACTTGTTCCCCAACTGGATATTGTACTTCAGAGAGAAAAAAGAGGAAGATTTTCCTCTCCTTCCTCAAGATCTCAATACCTAGGCTCTTGATCTGCTGGTGTGGAGCTGGACCTCTGGTCGAGCCCTGAGCTGTGCAGGACAAAGACTGGTGACAGACTTTAACTGACAATAGTTTCCCAAGGTGTTCCTGAGCCCACGTAGTAATGTCCTTCAGAGAACTGTGTTGGTTTTTGATGCAGTGCTCACTGAGGGGTTGAAGGTCATGGGTATTCAATGATGGTTTGGGGCCTTGCTGCTTACCTGCAGAGATTTCTCTGAATCTTTTGATGATATTATGACCTGTAGGTGATCGAATCACTAAATTCCTGCAATTGTAGGTTTAGAAACATTGATCGTAAACTGTTGGACTACTTGCTCATGTAGTTGTTCACAAAGAGGGTGAACTCGGCCCAATCCTTGCTTGTGAACATTTAAGCCTTTAGGGCTTAGATGCTCCATTTATACCCAATCATGACGCTCACCTGTTTCCAATGAACCTGCTCAAAACAGGTGTTTTTGGAACAGTCCTTAAATTTCACAGAACCTGAACCAACATTTTAGGAACCTGTTGCAGCATCATATTCAGAATGAGTGAATGTTTGCAAAAAACAATAAAGTGAGTCAGTGAAGGCATTAACTATCTTGTCTCTGCCATATATTCAAATGGAGAAAGGTCATAAAGGATTTGCAAATCTTTCTCTTCTATTTTTGTTCATGTTTTATGAAGGTTAAAGCAGTTCAGTACTTCAGTGTTGTGCCGATGAGTGTGAGTGATATAACTATACATTAATGACAATGCAGAGAGACTGTGTAGCGAGGTAGCTCCAAGGCTACCTCGCTAGGTTGAACCTGCTTCGTGGAATAGGCCCCCGCACATCCTCCCCAACCCTCAACAAAGAAAGTTAACTCAGAGGTTTAATAAAAATAAAATCCCATTTAGAGTAATATATACATATTTTTTGCAAGTAACATTTTCTTTAAAACAAACATACTTACCAGCTGAGGGAGACAGGGTCTGCGGCTTTCTTTACACTCAGCTGTTGTTTGACAACAGTCACCAAATACACAAAAATGCGAAGACCTGAGGCCTGTACTACGAAGCTGGATTTGGTCTTAGCGAGATAACTTCTGGATAACTTCTGGGTTTTCCGTACTACGAAGGTGGATCTCTTTTTATCCGGGTCCGTTGCCCCGGTAACTTACGCGGAACGCCAAACCTGCTCCGGGGCAGGTTATGTTTCAGGATAAGATCTCAGCAGGTATAAAAGACCGCCCAATGACCAATCGGATCTCTTGGAAAATGGCTTGCCCACTTTTGCCGGATCCCAGGGACATCGTTGCACGGATAGAGAGAGGAGCGCTTCGCCAAGAGCGTTATATTCATGATCGTTCAAATCCGTTTGATTTACCTGATGACGTTCTCTATGAACGTTACAGGTTTTCCTCAGACAGCCTCAATATTCAGGTAGTCTAAGCAATGCACAAATATTTGCCAAGCTCCAGGTTCCAATTTCATGCGCCATATCAGTCATCATTCAGAATTTATTGAAGCAGTTTAGAAAACTCTTAACCCCAAATGTGTCTGCAGATGACATGTGACCATCAGATGATGGAGAAAAAAAGAAAAAAAGGCAGTGTGAGGAAATCACCGTTTACGCGTTGAAATATGTACAAATAAAATCTTCCAATAAACTTACAAACTACTTTAAAGGATGTTTTTTAGATTTATTTTTATTTGCTCCCACGTACTCTTTTCCCCACTGCTGTTGTATCTGAAATAATGAGGTCAATGATGGAGGTGATCACACACGCTGCATGACAACATATTAGGGGGCCATAAATTTATGAACACACAAATGTAATTTACACAATCAATGATTTTTTTGCCAGCAGTCCCTCCAGCTTTTAGCTGTCCTGCTCCTCACTGTTATAATGTTGCGGTACTCCTCATAAAATAATGTTCTGTTCTTCAGCTGTGAAAAATGACGTGCAGCGTGAGATTGGTCCGGTGGCACTGACCCCACCCCCTTTACGTGTGCGCGCACAGATCTGAAGTGGCCACACCTGGATTCAGTAATCGAGTTGATAACCGGCTTCATAGTACAGCTGATCGGGATTGCGAAGATCCGGTGAAGTTGAGCGAGTTGTCGCAGAGTTATCCTGGATGTGTTAATACAGCTTCGTAGTACAGGCCTCTGGATTTCTTGCTGTAACGCTGTAATTGTCACAAATGAAACATGTATGAAATACCCACAGAATCTCCAACTTGCTTCAACCATGGTCAACGTCTTAGTTTGTAACCAGGTACATATAAGCGGGGCCTTAAACATCTGAACACCACTGTTGTTTTCACACTCATCAGCCTCATTCTGCTGTCTCCCTCTCCCACAAACATCTCTATTTCTCCTTTTCCATTCATGGCACCCTAACACTCAGGCCCTGTTTGTACGTACCCGGTTATTTTTAAAAACTGAGACATTAACCATCGTTTGCACCCTTCGTTTAGGTGCAAGCAGAGAATTCGCCCCTGAAAACAATGCTTTTTAAAAACTCTGGCCAGAGTGGTAATTTTGGAAAACTCAGTTTGCACATTTGCATGTAAACAGAATAAAATGGAGATTTAGGTAGCCAACAGCAGATTGTGCTTCAGAAATTGGGTTAAATGCAACGTTGTTTACAATCTAGAGTTTATGTTTACAATCTATGGTGATCATGGATGCATGCAGAATAGCAGTCGCATTTATGCTGGTGCAATCCCTTTGTATTTGTTTGTATTTGCAAATACAAGTGCTGTACTATGTGGAGGAGCAGAGACGACTGAGTGCTCAAGATCTGCAATGTTGCAGCAACCTCTCTCTCTGACATGAAGTGTGCATCCGCGTCACTGCTAGCCTTGCCGGTTTTGGGTCCTACCTGGGCGCTCTGTTGTCTGGTGGGGGAACTTAAGAGAAAATGAAGTGGTTCTGTTGGAGGAGTGGTGTAAAAATTTCTGAATGTCAGCATATATACAGGGGTAGTGTAAACGAAAACTTTTCTGAAAACATAGTGGTGTGCATGCAGGTTTTTTTTTTGTAAATAGAGAGGATGAAATGTCTGATAATGAAAATAGCTGGGCATGTGTAAACGTAGTCTCAATCCGTCTCACCTAGTCCTTCAGTGTTCCCTTTTTTATTTTCTCCAACATTCCTTCTGCCGTGCCAAGCCACATTTCCTCCCCCTTTTCCGTTATCTCATGTATCACTTGTGCCATATTCATAAACTAAATCTCTTATCTGTCTAAATCCTGCTCTCAACATCAACCTGTTTTAAAATGTGTGCCCCCTTCATTTGTGATTTGTGGATTAAAAGACAATGGCTGCTTCTGTCATGATTTTGGTTTGCCTGTCGGCCTGTGTGTTTTGAGTTTCTCCTTCCCCTAACGACCACAGATGCAGCACCTGTGTGCTCACTGTTTCATTGAGCGCTTGCTGAGTGCAGCTGATGCAGATTAGCAGTCAGCAGGTTATATAGGTGGGAGGCTGGCAGCAGGCTGTTGCCAGAACGTAATTGTTCATGTCCTTAAAAAAATGTCCACTGTTGTAAACCGTAGCCTGCGTGCAAATTAGAATCAGAGGCATCTATTCCCTCAGTTTTTTTAGTTTGTCATTTCCTTTCAGTGAGAGTGATGACACCTCATGAAGCTTTCCATCCAATTGCTTTACTCATGGGTCAAAGCTTATGACAAAGTAGCACGGTCAAAAGGGGAAGAGGACATAAATTACGAAGAGGGTTGTCATGTGAATGTGTTACTTGGTTTGTGACTTTGCTTATGTTACCGAGGACAATTTGAAACAAACATTTTTTTCATTTTTATTTAAAAACAAGGACTTTTCCAAAGCCCTTGGATGAAGGTGCTTTCTTTTTTATAGAAATTATTGTACCAGCTTTGGAGAAGATTCCTTCACAAGGCACAGATGAGGCTGGGGTACACAAGAAAGTTAGGGCTAGCCAAAGCATTTTTTTATTTTTCCCAATATTCCAGTGGGCTCTGTGGATTAGTGCGGCGGCCAAGCACAAATTTTAGCCAGAATTGTTTAGTTGGTGACACAAGCATGAAAATTGGCATGAGCATTCCCCATGGGTCACTTGACTAGAAAAGCGTCCTAGCCATTTGAAATTTCAAGATGGCGGCCATTTTTCAAGATGGCCTCCACCTAAGTGCAACAATTAGGTGATGTCCTTGTTAAGTTGGTTATATAGGCATGAAAATTGGTATGAACAGTCTCCATAGCTGTGTCCGAATTGCCAAGTAGTAGTCAAAGTAGTAGTCGAAGTAGTATCTAGCATGTCCGAATTGGCCACCGGAGTGAGTAGCATGCTACTTCAGATACTACTTCAGCTACTAGACACGCCCACATTGTAGGTTGGTCGCGGTGCATCCTACGGGCATGCTACTGACCCAAAATGCACCACGGGCTTCTTCTTCGTCCTCCTAAAAGTTGTAGAAGCGCATGTGATGCTAGCGCCACCAGCTGCTGCCTATTTAGATGCGTCACGAATGCCGGCTGGCCACAGCAGCGCACCATGTCGGAGCAGCAGCAGCAGGCGGGACCGCAGCAGTACAGGTTTAAGTTTCATGTAACTTCACACACTGTCCTAAAAAATATGCGGTTGTATCTCTTTGTCATGTCATGGTGTCATATTTGCCCAAGTAATCATTTTATGAGCAAATATGTGGCGACATCATGGAGGTAAAGCTCACTTATTCCATCATTAAACTGCACAGCTGCAGTAATCAGGCAGATCTCATTGAACAAACGATCACCACGTGAGTGAATGAAGGCTAAAAGTCACGGAAAAGCTACTTTGTGAATTTGTAAAGCAGTGCAGGAATAAAATACAGCAGCATCCATCACTTGCACAATTACCATTCAAAGAGTCTAAAACTGTAACATGACTTGGAGGGGACAGAGAGCAGACCCAAACATTCATCAGCTTTCTGTTTTCTACCACTTATAGCCAAGGTTTGTTCATTCCAGTAGCATGTGTATTTCTCAGGGACGGACAAGCAGACTGAACATTTAATCAGGTGGCAGCTCAGCCATGACCACCTGTTCACCGGGCACAGAAATACAGCCAGGAAGGCATTTGAGTAAGTCAAGCCATTCATATGTTTCATGATTCTTCATACAATACGTGTGTCTAATTGTTACCTCACAATACACTGTGTTTGGCCTTCAGGAGGTTCTTGCAGGACAGCCCCAGCCTCCCGCCGCACATCACGGCTGAGAGTGCCACAAAAAAATGGGACAAGCTGAAAGACAAATATCGCCCAGATGTTGGGCCAACATCTGCCATCAACAGTCAATCCTCCTGTTAATTATGAAGGTTAATCTTGATACTCTCATGTCCTACAGAGACTGAAGGTTCCCAAGACAGGCGTCAGCACTGAGGGTGGTGAGGATACAGCGGCATCCTGGCCATGGTTCGAGCTGATGGATGAGGCTTTAGGGGAGCGGCCCGACATCACGCCACCATGCCTCATAGCATCAGCTGGCCAGGATGCTGCTGTATCCTCACCGCCCTCAGCCACGGTGACGCCTGCAGAAACACCCTGCAGCTCCCCATCAACCTCCAGCTCCACCACACAGCCCTCCAGCTCCACCACACAGCCCTCCACGTCCACAGAGGCTTCCTCCTCCACCGCTGCTCCACGCTCCACCTCACCACCCGCCAACCCTCGGGGCCAGGGCAGCTCTCTATCGAGGAGGAGGAGGAGGAGGAGGCCAGCGTTAGAGGACATGTGGCAGGAGGTGGAGGCCAGATTGGAGGAGCAGGAGAGGGAGGCTGAAGCCAGGGAGGAGAGGAGGTGGAGGGAGTGGATGGACAGAGAGGAGAGAAGAGACGGGGAAAGGGAAGAAGGAAGAGAGAGGGAAAGGAGGGAAAGGGAAGAAGGAAGAGAGAGGGAAAGACAGGAGAGGGAGGACAGAAGGGACAGGGAGGCTCGGGAGAGGGACGAGCGCTTTTTAAACATCTTGGACCTGCTGGCCAGGAGGCAGTAGGAGTTTTGTGTTAGAGGATTTCAGTTTGTGTATGTTTAATGTAGGCGATTGCTTTATGTTTGAGTAGGGGGCCCAACTTTTTAAATGTTACGGTTTTTTGTTCTTAAATGTTTCTGTTATGGCACCATGAGTTTTCCTGAAGACGATTAGCCTCTCATCAAAGAAGCTTGATTTGATTTTATTTGATTTAGCACATTTGTTAAAAGGACAATACTATTGTAACAATAGAGTAAAACATAGAAAATAAAGTGCCAGGGAGAGGCAAAGAAGCCCACAGGGCTTATGTGAGGCCTCTACCTATGTAGAACATACAATTTTAAGAGCATACATTAATAGTAGGAAAATTTTAAAAATATATAGTTGGCTTGTAAAAATAGATTCTGGTAACAGAGAAATACCTTAAAAGACATTGAAAAAATTAGTGGTTAATCAGTAACCTTGTGTTGCAGCTTGTATGAAAGGTGCTATAAAAATAAAGTTTGATTTGATTTGATAAATCCTTCAACCTGTTTTAGCATACATTCAAGGATGACAGTTTTAAACCCTTTGACTGTTTATCATAGAGAGTAGTACCTCTGTATTTCAGGGAAAACTGACCTTGACTAGTGTGGTAAAGAGGAATGTTGATGTAGGTGTTTAGAAACATGAACGACTATATGTACTTGAGCGGTCTCAGACCAGTCTTTGTTACGCTTCTGTCATGCTTCTGTTACACTTTGCTACACTTGTGGCATGATGAAGCTGTAACCCAGATCTGTAACCAGTAAAGCTTGTCAAAATGATGATTCGTGTGGACCTTCCATTTTTTAATGTTTGAACATGGGCTAGGCATCCTTACACTGAAGGATATAAATGCTGTGTAGATATGAGTTATACGTACTGGCCCAGACAATATTGCAATAAGTTAGGTGAGGATAGATGAGACTGAAACATAAGGTAAGCAGACATTCTTGGTATATTTTTCTGATGACACCAAATGATCTTACCACTTTGTTACAAACAAGGTTGATTTATTCTTTCCAGCTGATTTTCTCATCAACGAGAACTGTTATTTTCTTTTGTTTATAATAATTTCACATGAATTTTTACAATACTTTTTATTGCGGCTAAAGACAATAAAATTTGTCTTTTCTACGTTTAGGGAAAGCTTGTTTGCTTGGAACCATTTAATAATTTGTTCCATGTCTTTGTTCGCCTCTGTAATAAGAGAATGAAAGTCTGAGCTTCTTCAGTTTTAAATGCTGGTGGGGACAGGAGAGTAGTTAACCTCTGTGAGTCATAAAAAATAAAGAAAGGAGTTTGAAGCCTACTGGCTCCAAGCCCTGGGAGGGTCTTCAACATTTGTTGGTGTGTTGTTAGTGCCTCAGGTGAGTCAACAATCAGTGAAACTAGTCAGGGTGATATATGCTGTTAGGAAACATGCCACACACAGCATCATTCTATGGCAAAACTTCTCTAGAATAAAATGGTTTGGTCCAAGCAATGTGATGTGTCAATTGTATCTCTGTGTTATAAAGGTTGATGGAGGTGATTAGCAGATCTGACCTAAGCAGATGGACTTCTCTCAGTGTATTTCATGTTTCGGGTCATCAAGAACCACACCAGTGTCAGGAGCATTTTTCCCCAAAAAATATTTAATCATACAAAACAGAAATGAATCATACAGAACTGAAACACAACATAAGTAATTGCCCTATTTGAGGCCGCACATTTAAAGGAAACAAATATACCAAAAGACAGTGTCAACAGCACCGTGCCCAGCATTCTGCAGTTTTTGGATGACATAATTAACCTGCACTCCAACCTTCGCCTCTAACATTACACTTTTGCTGCTCTCACTGCTGCCATTGACAACAAAGTGGACCCGAGACTGGCGAAAGGACAGAAAGGTAGCAGCAACAACAAAAACAAAACAACAATCAACAATAATCATGGTCCTGGAGGACAGCAACCGCAACCTCTGGGGCAGACACTGCTGCAGCCAGTCGGTTCCGCAGGTTTTCCCCTGACGCCACATCAGAACAGGGAGGCGGTCCATCTTCCTCAGGGGGAGGCTCGGCCTCGAAGAGGTCACCGTTGTCCATGCAGATGTTGTGGAGGATGGCACAACAGGTGACCACCTCCGATGCAAATGCTGGCTTCACCACAAGGGCCCTGAGGAAGATGGACCACCAACAAGCCTTCATCATTCCGAAGGCCCGCTCGATAACGTTCCGTGCCTTGCTGCGAATGGTGTTGAACCGGGCCTGCACGGGGTTGGCCACAGGTTCCCGGTAAGGCATCAGGAGGCAGATGGGGGCACCCAAACAGGGGTAGCCTCCATCCCCCAGGATGCACCAGCCCTCCGGTGGGTACAGCTGTCTGTAGTAGACCGGGCTGTTCCGCAGTACACCGGCATCGTGAACAGAGCCAGGGAAGCCCACAAACAAATCAAGAAACCTCCCCTGGTGGTCACAGACGGCCTGGAGCTGAATAGAATGGAAGAGCTTACGGTTTGATGCGGACGTGGCAGCCATCAATTGCCCCGACCACGGTCCGCAGAGCTGGACTTCCCCCGAGGCGGCTGAAGCCAGCAGCGATGTCCTCCAGCTGGTCAGGGTTGGGGAGGCGGATGGTGCGGTCCAGGATGCCCAGGACAGCCTTGGTCACCCTGTGCGCAATATCGTGAACAGTGGACTTAGGGATGTCGCAGGCTGCAGCCACCCTCCTGTAGGACGCTGCATGGGCCAGCCAAAAAACGAACAGCAGCACCTCTATGTCCTTTGGCCAGCCTCGGGTCACGCTGAGGTCGATGGCAGCAGTAAGGGCAGTAAGCAAGTGACGAGAGAGGCGAAGGTTGGGGCGCAGGTCAACGGTGTCATCCAAAAACTGACGAATGATGGGCCCGGTGCTGTTGAGCAGAGTGTATGGCCTGCGTGGGCCATGCTGAAAAATCAAAGAAACCACATAATGTCATGTGTAGAACAGAGTTCCTTTTGCGGTGTCTGGACAAACACCAGAAAAGACTAGTAACAAGAAATACAGAGCTTCTAGTTCAAGCACTTCATGTCATAGGTTACCTGTGGCAGTGACTCCAGTGCTGTGTCCGAATCGCCCGCTCGCATACTACATGCTATTGCTACGTGCTACTGCTAGATCCTACTCCTACATACTAAACACGTTGGCCCAATTTGGACACACTAGACGAGCGGTGGGGAAAGACGACCCCCGCAGGCAGAGAGTAGGTACTGCGCCCGTTTTAGACTATTTGAATGGTAATTGTGCAAGTGATGGATGCTGCTGTATTATATTCCTGCACTGCTTTACAAATTCACAAAGTAGCTTTTCCATTACTTTTAGCCTTCATTCACTCAAGTGGTGATTGTTTGTTCAATGAGATCTGCCTGATTCGTGCAGCTGCACAGTTTAATGATGGAATAAGTGAGCTTTACCTCCATGATGTCGCCACATATTTGCTCATAAAATGATTACTTGGGCAAATATGACACCATGACATGACAAAGAGATACAACCGTACATTTTTTAGGACAGTGTGTGAAGTTACATTAAAATTACATCTGTACTGCTGCGGTCCTGCCCCCTGCTTCCGCCATGGTGCGCGCTGCTGTGGCCAGCCGGCGTTTGTGACACATTTAAATAGGCAGAGCAGCTGGTGGCGCTAGCATCACATGCGCTTCTACAACTTTTAAGAGGACGAAGAAGAAGCCCGCAGTGCATTTTGGGTCAGTAGCATGCCCGTAGGATGCACCGCGACCAACCTACAATGTGGGCGTGTCGAGTATCTGAAGTAGTATCTGAAGTAGCATGCTACTCGCTCCGGTGGCCAATTCGGACATGCTACATACTACTTCGACTACTACTTGGCAATTCGGACACAGCTCAGGAATCTCCACATAGAAAGTGCAAGGCGGCGGCAAGCCTTGCACTTTCTATGTGGAGCAGCATCAATGCAGTTGCAAGCATGCTGGCTTTTCTCTGAAGATGTGCCACCTCCGTGATGGCACTACTATATTTCCACTCATTGTTAATGAGTAACAGGTGCCTTCTGGTGATGATGCCTAATAAGTCACCGGTGCGCACCGATCATTGTACAGTACTCGCTGCAGTACTACAGCTAGGCCAGCAGATGGGGGTCTTCCGTTACCACTGTCTGCATGGGCGCAGTACCTACTCTCTGCCTGCGGGGGGTAGTATGTAGTATGCAAGCAGGCAATTCGGACACAGCTCATGAGTCGCTCAACAAGAAAATGCCCCAAGTTGCTTGAAATTTCAAGAGACACCATTTTGATGATGGCCGCCACCTCATCAGAGCAGATAAATGATGTAAAGTTGGTGATATAAACATGAAAATTAGTAAGACCATTCCACATGAGTAACTTCATAAGAAATTGCCCCTAATTGCTTGAAATTTCAAGATGGCGACCATTTTTAAGATTTCTTTTAAATATTTTGTGGTTTTCTTTTTAATTCAGACATATTAAGGAGCCCCTAAAGGGATATTGAGAAAACAAAACAAAAAAACATGAATGTTTTGGGTGTGCATGTGAAAGAGGTGTGTTATTGTTCTGTTGGAGTGGGGATATCACAGGGTGTATCCTCACCAGAGAAAAATGATTGGAGCGGGAATTCACCCTGTGGTATCCCTGCTCCAACTGGAGAACAATGCACCTCTTTTAAGTGTGCACGTTACACTGAGAAACAGGAACAACAGCTAACAGCAACACTAGAAACAAATACACAGAAAATACAACTAAATAACAAAACCTGGAAAAACTAACTGTTCTAATGCAGATCAATGCAATTGTTGCACAAAATCCAAAGTTGTTACTCCATGCAAAAGTACATCTAGAAAATCAATAAATGCAAAAGTGAGCCTACAGCATTTCAAGCTAAAGCAAGTAAAACATCAGAAGAAATGTTCATTTGTGTTGGGACCACCCTTTGGGACCTCCATGGTTGGGACCTACATGGTCAGACATGTGAATGTGCATTCTGCGGCACAACACTGGTCCAACTAGCAGGTAACTTTTACAGGCAGATGTGGTGACAGCAGAGACAGCCAATCACGTGTATGTGAGCGAGAAACTGGCAGCCAATCAAAGAGTGATATTTAAGTTAGAGGCAGGACTTCATTGCGCATGCGTCGGTGTCGTATGGCACCCCGCCAATTCTCACTCCCGTAAGGAACTTTGTAACCCATTAAGCTGTCACTCTCTAACTGCTTCATGGCCCTGACAGACAAGGCTTCAGTCCACGTTGTGGATTCCGCACCTGCTCGCGCTCCATCTGGGCCAATTGGTCAGGCTTCTACCATAGCCGCTTCCCTACAGGCTGTACACCCGCACCAACAGCAGATCCGTCAGTGCCAGCGCAGTCTCTGCAGGACCGTCTACCATCCGGTGGCTACAACATCCCCCACTCATGTCTTTGCCCTTTCTTCCCTCCCAGCACCCTAATCATTGGAAACTCAGTCATCAGGAACGTCTGCTTCATCAACACCATCACTCACTGTTTTCCTGGTGCCACAGTCCCTACCGTTCTGGACAAACTTCTGCACCTTCTCCCCTCACTGCCCCTCTCAGTCACAAAAATAATCCTACATGTTGGAACAAACAACACATCCTGTCTGGAGTCTGTGGAAACTAAAGGAGATTTTAATTTGGTTTTTAATGTTTTAAGGGACACAGGAAAGACTGTTCAGTCAGGATCACTTTAGTCAAAATTAAATTAAACAACCATACCAGGCAACTCTCCCAGCTTTTATGTGCTACATGAAAGCCGAGGCAGGGAAAACAGCAGCAAAAAAGCCACCCAGAACAACCGTACCAGGTAACCCTCCCCAGCTTTCATGAGCTACATGAAAGCACCTACAGGGGAAGGACAGCAGAACCAGCAACAAGAATCTATGAAGCAACCTACCCACCTCCAAAGCTTGTGTAGTATAGGTTACCCTCAAAACATGATCGTGGAACAGGATTAAATTTCATCCGTACACATATTTATAATGAGAATATGCTTAAGAATACAATAGCTATGGGACAGAATTATGGCACAGCAGCATTTTTCAAAGCAGTCATAGCGAATTGAGCATAAGAATTTCTTGAGCCTCAGGCCTGAGACTCTGTTGCCCCTTTTTAGAGACAAAAAGTCTAATGAGGCAACACCGTCCTGGATAACAGAGTCCATAAATGAATTAAAGAGAGACTGTAATCAGTGACAGCCTAAGTTCATTTTCATCAAATATCAAATTATCAGTCAGAAACCTTGGAGTTCAGTTTGATTCTAACCTCACCTTTGCAGCTAATTTCACAAAAAAATCCCACAGTCTTGCTTCTTCCATTTACACAGTATTGTTATGCAGGGGTCATATGTTTTCTGTTGTTTTTTTCATTAGCACATTTTTTTTTTTGTGGTTAACGCTCCCTACCTGTGGTAGGTGCTGTTCCTTTGTGTGTCTTTTGTTTTCCAGGAGAAATAAAATAAATAAATGAAATCAGTTAAACGCCAGACTAAAAAGGTGTGTCTTTAGCCTTTTTTTAAAAATATCAACAGTCTCTGTGGCCCTGAGGGTCTCTGGCAGGCTGTTCCACTGGTAAGGGCCATAGTGGCTGAAGGCAGCCTCACTTTGCATCTTTGTCGTGGTTCGTGGGACAGTTAAAAGGCCGGTACCAGAGGACCTCAGGGTCCACGAGGGCTGATATGCTAAAAGCAGGTCAGATAAATAAGATGGCCCAAGACTATTAAGACATTTATAAACCAGCAAAAGAATCTTAAAATCGATCCTGAAGCGGACGGGGAGCCAATGCAGTGATTTCAAAACGGGTGTAATGTGCTCCCGCCTTCTGGTCCTCGTCAGCACACGAGCGGCTGAGTTTTGTAGAAGTTGTAAGCTACTAATGCTTTTTTTGGGAAGACCAGAGAGCTGGGCATTACAATAATCTAGGCGACTCAAAATAAAGGAATGCATGAGCACCTCCGTGCTGGCCTGAGATAGAAACGGGCGGACTCTGGCTATATTCTTGAGATGGTAAAAACCTATCTTCGTGATGTCCTTAATGTGAGGAATAAAAGTGAGCTAAGAGTCAAAAATAACGCCCAGGTTCTTAACACATTGTGAGGGTTTAAAATCTTGTAGTTTTGGTAAAAGTTTCTCTCTCAGGCCTTCAGGACCAATGACTAAAATGAAAGTTACGTATGTAACTAAGGTTCTATGAATCCCGAATGACTGCCAGAGGCCGTGCTTTAAGCACTGAATGACTCCCTTCGCGCATGCGCAGTTCGAGCATTTGTACCAAAATAGTCACGCGTGACCCCGGGATGAACCGGCAGAGGTTATTTATTCCGCCGGTCACCGAGGGTTCAGTCCCTACAGAACTTTCTCGCGAGAACACAAGTGTTCTGAGTGACAAAGTTCTCTGGCGGTCATTCGGGATTCATAGAACCTTAGTTACATACGTAACTTTTGTTCTATTTCATCCCTTCTGACCGCCAGAGGCGGTGCTTTAAGCACTGAATGACTTATACCAGCAAAGTCACGAGGAACCCCTATTACAAACCTCAGAGGGTGGAATCGGAGGACTCTGGAAGGAGAACCACACCCAATGGGTGGGGAGTGGCCACGTTCACCCTATAGAATCTTGAGAACGTGCCTGATGACGCCCACGAGGCAGCGGAGCAGATCTCCTCGAGGGGAACTCCCCTAAGGGCAGCCCATGTATCCTGGAGTCATCCAGTATCCTGGATGGCGTGGGATGGTTACTAGCCTGATAGGTGTGGCTGATCGTGTCTATGACCCAGTGGGACAGGCGCTGCTTTGAAAGAGCGCTGCCTTTATTTGGGCCACCATAACACACGAATAGATGATCCGACCGGTGAATACGTGCAGTGGCTCCGATATAGGCCCTGAGGGCCCGCACCGGGCACAACAGTTCCAGCTTGTCTGTCCTCTCTCCCGGTGTAGGGCTAAACTGGGCCAGCCTAATAGGCTGATTGGGGATGGGACGGCCCCCATAGGGACACCCCTTACAATGTAGGCCCTGTCCCTCCATGTGGCTAGGGCAAGGAGGCACTGCCGTGACATGACAATCTTCTGGTGCCTGTGTAGCTCTGGGTCTAGGTGGAAACTGTTCAGCCACCTTTGCAGGGGCCGTAGCGCCAGCAGGCCCAGCGGCACGACGGCCACAATGGATGTCAGCGTGCCCAAGAGGCGGAGGAAGGTGAGGAGCGGCAGTCGCCTGCCTCTCTTGAAGGCTGGCAACAGCCTTAAGATGCCGTCCACCCGACTAGGGGACGGACGTGCCACCATCATTCTGGTGTGTAGGGCCAGACCGATAAAGGTGATGATAAAGGTTACGCTCTGAGACAGTAACAGGCAGCTTTTCTCTGCATTTACCTTGAGTCCGAGGCTCGCCATATGGGACAGGAGGTGTCATGTCTCCCTGGCTGCCTGCGCCTGGGACAGAGCGCAGATCAACCAATCGTCCAGATATGGCAGTATCTTGGTGCCCTGGGACTACCCTGAGTTGCCACTACCCTGCTGAACACTCTCGGGGAGAGGGAGAGCTCGAATGGGAGCACACGGAATTGCAAGTGGCGGCCTCTGTAGGCAAATCGCAGGAACCGGCGGTGTTGCCTCGCAATGGGAACATGAAAGTAGGCATCTTTCAGGTCGACAGATGTGAACCATTCGTTGCGGACAATGGACTGTAGCACCCCCGCTGTAGTCAGCATATGAAAAGGCAAGGTCTTTAAGTACCTGTTCAGTCCCCTCAAGTCCAGGATGGGCCGGCATCTGACGTTTTTTTTGGTGACAAGGAAGTATGTAGAGTAGAACCCCCTGGGATGCAGCAGCGGGTCCACTGCCTCGATGGCACCCCTGGCCAGGAGGGCGGATAGCTCCTGGTCGAGAGCAAGAGCTTTTGCCGGGTCGGCAATGATGATAATCCTGACCCGGCTGGCTGTGGGGGGCCGGCGTTGGAACTGCAGCTTGTACCCGTGGGTTAAGGTGGTAAGACCCACGGGTCTGAAGCTTGAGCAGCCTAGTGTCTGAGCTGCTGCTGTGTAAAATGTCCGACGGCCGGCCCCCCGGGCTCAGCGTCTGCCCCCCCGGCCACTAGGGGCCCTGGAAGCAGGGGGTCTACCAGGGTCCGTGGCTCGAAACTGCCTAGAAGGAGGGCGGCCGGACTCCCAAGAGTCCCGGGTCTGCCTCTGCGTAGGCCGCTGAGGAAGCTGACCCCTACTGTGAGTTACTGGCAGCCGGACTCCAGAGGCAGCTGGGGGGCCCCTACCCCTGCCAGAGGGAGGCCTGCTGGGGGGTGGCATGCGGCGCATACTCAGCAGCTGCTGCCTGGTCTGCCCAGCCTGGTACGTCTGCTCCAGCGCTCCTGAGCCCGTGGGCCAAAAACCGCTCCTGGCTCGACAGGGAGAGCCCAGAGCGTTTTCCTGGACACCTCAGTCAAGCCTGACTGGGAGAGGCAGACCTGGCGTCGAGCCTGTACCAGGTAGGACATTGTCCTTCCAAGTTCTCGCGACATAAGGCCGAATGCCTCTAGTGCTGCGTCACAGAAGGTGCCAGGTTCCCCGTTAGTATAGCCCTCCTGCAGAGACGCTGACAGGGCAAGCAGGAGGTGTGACAGGGAGTTCCCGATCCTAGCAGCATGTGCTGCCGCATCGTAGCCCCTGATGAGCAGGTCGTCCGTCAGCCTGCACTATTGACGGGGACACCTAGTATCCTGTCGCAGAGCCTCGTTGGGGAAGACAATAAGGGACGCAATGCTGGGCTCGATGGCTGGCATGTGATCCAGGCCGACCCCTGCAGTGTCGTGCATTGCCGCCAGGGTATGACCATCTGCCGAGACGCGGGAGCAAGCCTTGGAGTCTCTCCAGCAGGCATGCAGCTCCTTTATAAAGTCCTCTGCATGCAAGATGGCAAATGCAGTGGAGGTTGGCCTGCGCCTGAAGAAGGCGCTCACAGGGGCTGGCTCCGCCTGCTGCGGTATAGGCAGACCTAATCGCTCCAAGGCCATCCGCGGGATGGCGCGCATGGAGCCGTCCTCCTCTGGCAGCAAAGTCTGAGCTGAGGAGTGAGAGCCCTGATCGGACACCTGGGAGACCCCATCTCTCTCGCTGCCATCACGGTCACCATACTCGTGAAAGTGAGTAGCTGATGCCGCTAGGGAGAGTGTATCCTCCTCCGGGACTAGGAGTGGCATGGGCGGAGTGGGCCCCCCGAGCCTCCTCCGAAGGGGACCCAGACTGGTGGGCCTGAAGCATGGACCTCATGCGATCCAGCTCGGCAGAGAGCTGCTCCACCTTTGATGAAAGGCGGGAGCAGTCAGACCTCGACGTTCTTTTGGAAGCGGGGGCAGCAGTGGCTGCGTGGGCGTGGATGCTTGGCCCAATGGGGGGAGGTCGTCACCACCCTGTGGCGGCTCTACCTCCGCCAGCCTGTCCAGACTTGCCGCCCGAGGCATGTAGCTGCAGTTCATGCAGGGGTCCCCCTCATGTGGCTCCCTGAGCTGTTCGGGTCCAAGGCAGGCTGGGCAGAGGTCATGTCCGTCGTCTGACTGGAGGCCAACCTGACATGAAGAGCAGAAGTGGGCGCTATCCATCGCACCGAGCAGTCCCAACTAGACCAGGGCACTGACGCTACTGGTAGCCGGGCAATGGACGCCGTGAGCTGGGGGGAGGGAGCGCGAACGCTGCCTGCGCCAGTGGAGGCTAGCTTTAGCCGGATGGAAGGTTGCTTATACTGGGGGGAGGGAGCGCGAACGCTGCCTATACCAGTACGGAGTTGCAATTAAGCTGACAGTAATAAAATCAACCAAATAAATAACCAAATAAGCAAATAAATGAATAAATAAATAAGGCTATTCAGCAAACAGAAGAGCACTTAAAGTGACCAGGGTGCTAACATGACTGGCTTTAATGGTCAATGCCAACAAAATAATGCTATTAAGCAAAAGAGCACTCAAAGTGACCAGGGCGCTAACGCAACTGGTTATAATAATGGCTGACACCAAACAAATACGAAGCTATTCAAAAGGGCACTTCTCGTGCCCAGCGCTAGTGGACTGATAGTCACTGAAAAAACAAAAGACAGCTATACAACACAATGGTGATTTAGTACAGCAAAGGAGAGTGGGGCAGCCTTCTAACCGCTTACACCACTGAGGCCGACTACAACAACAATAGCGTCGGCTGCGGCCGGATGGCGACACCGCGTACCAGCTTTCTTCTTTTAGAACTAGCTTTGGCCTTGGTTTTTTCTTTCAACAAAAAGAACGAAACGAGCAGACTTTTAGCTACAGCAAGTAACCGAAGCATTCCGCTTACATTCACAGTACTCAACCATATGCAGGGGGGAAACGGTGCGCACACGGCCTCTACCAGCATAGGTTGTGACTTGTAAAACAATGCAAGTCCGCTAAACAAGCTTAATGCAACAGCAACCTACCTTGTCCGGAGGAGAGGGGGATGACAACCCTTCCTTTCCAGGCGAATGCCACAGCATCCAAGGAAGTTAGTGAAGCTCCGCTCAGTCGGAGATAAACAGCAGAGATAAGGAAACAACTCAAAGGAAGTCACAGTCCCTGGAGGGCGATTTCGCTACCCCGACCTATGGCCACGGGACTACCATCGACTTCACACACAGATTAAGGTAGGTTTGTTAGAAAAATGCCTCTCATCGCAAGTTTGTGACCTGTGCGCGAGAGAAAAAGGGACTGAACCCTCGGTGACCGGCGGAATAAATAACCTCTGCCGGTTCATCACGGGGGCACGCGTGACTATTTTGGTACAAATGCTCGAACTGCGCATGCGCGAAGGGAATCATTCAGTGCTTAAAGCACCGCCTCTGGCGGTCAGAAGGGATGAAATAGAACCTCTGTTTTATTCTGGTTGAGTTGGAGGAAATTATCTGCCATCCATGACTTGATATCTGAAATGCAGTTAAAAAGGGCATCAACTGGCCCTGTGTCATCAGGAGACACAGCAATGTACAACTGCGTATCATCAGCGTAACTGTGGAAACTGATGCCGTGCCTCCTGATGACATCCCCCAAAGGAAGTGTGTAAAGATTAAAAAGAAGTGGGCCTAAAATTGACCCTTGGGGGACCCCACACTTAATTTTATGTGTTCTGGGGGAACATGTATCCATATTTACAAAGAAAGATCGATCCATGAGATAGGAGTGGAACCACTTAAAAACGATACCAGAGAGGCCAACCAAATGCTTCAGTCTGTTTAAGAAAATGTGATGGTCTTACTGGATCTTAGTGCTGCTTTTGATACCGTAGACCAAGACTGTTAGTTTTTTGGTATCTAAATTACATCTGGTGTCATTTAAAATCTTCAAAAGAGCCGTCTCGGTGCTGTGGTTCATCCTAAAGCCAGATTGAAATTTCTCAGAAATATTGTTTTTAGTTAAAAAATAATTCACTTGGTTAAAAACTACCTTTTCTAAGATTTTACTTAAAAATGGTAGATTAGATACAGGCCGGTAGTTGTAAAAAACATTGTGGTCTAGATTGCTCTTCTTCTTTCATAGGCAGTGGGGACGACACCCGTCTGTAGAGAGCAATTCACTATATTTAAAATCTGTTCCTCGAAGAATTCTTTAACCCTCCTGTTGTCCTAAAGTTAAGACCTACATCCCATGTCTCAAGGGTCACACTGTCCCAGTCCGCACTGACTGGGGTCTTTTTGACCCAGTGAAAGGTCCTGTAGTCCTCACATTGTAATAAAAATAAAAATAAAAATAAATAAAAAAATAAACCTGCATCCCACGTCTCAGGGGTCACACTGACTGGGGCACTGACTGGGGTCTTTTTGACCTGGTGAAAAGTCCTGTAGTCCTCACACAGTAAAAAAAAAAAACCTGCATCCCACGTCTTAGGGGTCACACTGTCCCCAATGTGGAAATATATACTCACACACATATAGTAATAATAATAATGATAATAATAATAATAATCATAATAATAATAAATAATAATAATAATAATAATAATAATAATAATAATAATAATAATAATAATGAGCAGACGGAGGGGAGGCGAGAGATGACCTGATAGCTCTAGCCGATACCACACTGTTGAGCAATGATGTTTTGATCAGAAGGACAAAGTTGAATTTTATGATGAATGACGAGATGTCCTTTGAGGATTGGTACAGCTACTATTATGACTTTTAGCCATAAAACAATGTTGTGTTGCAATCTATGGTGTGATGCGCGCAAATAAAGTTATCATCTGAAGCAAAATTGCCAGCTTTCGCATCTTTATTGAGTAAGCAAGAATATGTAAGCAAGCATAAGCTACAGCACGAATTCACATTTTAATAATAATAATAATAATAATAATAATAATAATAATAATAGTAATAATAATAATAATAATAATAATGCATTTTTAGGCACATTTCAGCGGCAGTTCTTCCTAAATCTTTCTATAGAAGCATGCTCATACAAACACTTGAAGTAAAAAACAAGTTCGCAAACTCTTTACACCCCCCCCCCCCCCCCCACACACACACACGTCTTACATCGGACGCTCCAGTTCGCTCGCAGTGAGCAAGAATCTACAGTTAATCACAAAGTTTACTCCATCGACCTCACAGATATGTGACAGCAGACTTGTGAGTCCGGAGAAATGTAGACCCGATCCAAACGTGAAGCCCCATTTATTAAATGTTACTTTCAGCCTCTTCCCCTTGGCATCTATAATCCCAAACAGGTATCCCGGACTGTCATCATCTACGCAGCAAATTAACGCCGCTGGCGTAACAGAGGGTCCTTCCTTGTTTTGTAGATACTCTATTATGCGATGGGGTTGGGAAACGTCACACCATCCACTTTTCAGCAAATCTAAAACGCTCCACATATCATCCACTACCTGTGTAAGAGAAAAGTTCTGGGGATCGGAAGGTATCGTTGTGGGTCGGGGGAGCAAGTGTGTGTAGGTTTCACGGGCTAGCTTTCTCAACATGTTGATCGGACACGAAAAATCACCTTCCGCCAAGTCAGCGTATACGTAGCGTCTTCGACGGATAAGCAAAGGAAGTGACAGCAGGCCACTTTCGGTCTTCACTGTGAAAGAACAAACTCCCCCGGGCGTGTCACCGAAGCACGCCGAGACGACGATATCCCCGACGCGACGGATGAATCCATGAAGGTCCTGATGGACTCTTCTGACACCGAGCCCCACCAGCGCTCACCCAGCCAACCGACAAACGATTTCCACGATTCCTGCAATTCGGTCCAGCGAATTCGGTCCAGCGAACTCGCCCTCACCCTCACCGCGAGTTCTAGATCTAGACACGGCGCTACGAACGACTCGGACGACTGCCGCTGACGCTTCTGTGCGAGGGAGACGCTCCCTTCTTTCTATCAACGGAGTCACCAGCGCCTTTCCCAGCCGCTCTAGGAACACCCTTCTCTTGTTCCGCTTCTGAGGCATCCATTCGGGGTTTAGTTCTCTCCATATCACAAAGGCATTGTAGGAGGAAACGTCGAGGATGTTGTGGAACACGACCAGGGGCCAGCGAGCCGTCATCCTTCTGCAGCTGTAGGTTCCGATCACCTTGTCGAGGTTATCGACACCTCCTTTGCAGCGGTTGTAGTCCAGTATGATGACCGGCTTTCTGTCGCGGCGGTCGCTGACTTCGGCCTCCGTGTGCTTCATGCTAACCAGCAGCACGTTTTTGTTTTTCTTGGGCACGTAAGAGACCGCGGCGGTGGTCGACGTGAAGGCAAATTTCGACGAGAACACCGCTCGTCCCTTCGGCGAGAGAAGGGCCAGGGGGAGCTCCGGCTTGTTTTTTCGAACGGTGCCCACCATGGTCATCTTCCTTTTCAGCAGCTGCTGCCCGAGTTCGTAAGAGGTGAAGAAATTGTCGCAGGTGACGTTGCGATCCCTCAGTCCCTCGGTGACATTGAGCATGACTCGCATGCCCAGGTTCTTTTCCGGGCCGTGGCCCGCAGCTGCGTCTGCGGCTGCGGCCTTCCCTGTGTACACTTGCATCTTCCAAGCGTAACTGGATTTAGAGTCGCACGCCACCCACGTCTTGATCCCGTATTTCGCTGGCTTGCTGGGAATATACTGCCGAAAGGGACAACACCCTCTAAACGGAACCAGCTGTTCGTCCACTGTTATCTCCGGCCTGGGGTTGTAGAGGGACGGCAGCCGCTCGGACCACGCGTCCCAGACCTCTCTTACGGCCGCCAGTTTGTCGACCGCGCGTCTGGCGGGTCTCGAATCTCAGCAGTCTAGAGTAGGCGTGAAACACTTTCAGCGGCATCGTGGCGCGGAAGATGGACCGTCCGCTCTCAGCGTCCCACAGACTGGCGGTCGCCTCGCCTCGGGACCTGTAGACGCCGGCTAAAAGCAGCAGCCCCATGTAGGCGCGAAGGTCGACGGCATCCATGCGTTTCCAGCCGTCTCCGATTTTCCGTCTTCCCTCCAAATTAGTCATCTCCAAGATGATGCGTTCTCTCGACGGGGTGATGAACATGAAAAAAGCGGAGGCGATGACGCGGGCGTGGACGAGAGAATATTCAGTCGGTCCGGGTGGGCCGGTCGTCAGCGGTAAAGGCGACGACGGCATGTGCGGGGACGGCGGCGGCGTAGCCTCACCGCTCCTGTCTTTTCTACCCCGCTCTTGTTTATCGTACGCTACGGAGGACCATATGATTTTGTCGTGTTTTGAGAGAAAAAACACATCTGTATCTTCCTGTATCTTCTTTCGCTTGCTCCTCTCGCTCGCCTCCTATTACCCTTTGTTCTTCTTCTTCTTGTTCTCCCCCCTCTTTCCATTTGCTCCTCTCTGTCTTCTGTTACCCCTTCTTCTCCTTCATCTTCTTCCTCATTTTCTTCTTCTCCATCATCTTCTTCTTCTCCCCCCTCTCTTTCCATTTGCTCCTCTTTCTTCTGTTACCCCTTCTTCTCCTTCCTCATTTTCTTCTCCTTCTTAATGCTCTCCTTCCTCTTCTACCTCTTTCCATTTGCTCCTCTCTTTCTTCTGTTACCCATTCTTCTCCTTCATCTTCTTCTTCTTTATGCTCTCCTTCCACTTCTACCTCTCCTTCCATTTGCTCCTCTCTGTCTTCTGTTACGCATTCTTCTCCTTCATCTTCTTCTTCTCCTTCTTCTTCTTTATGCTCTCCGTCCTCTTCTACCTCTCTTTCCATTTGCTCCTCTCTGTCTTCTGATATTATCATTTCATCTTCTTTTCCTTCCTCTTCCCTGTTCGGTTGGTTACTTGCCTCATAATCCTCCTCCTCAGACACACCCTCTGCTTCTTCATCGGGATTGGCATCATCAGAGAATGCATTTGACAACATCTGTTGCATGACCTGCAAAGCGGTAAACTCTCGACTCATGGCTGCAGCGCAGTATTGTTTTATTTTTTCATTATCGTAGTTGTTGTTTTAGTAGTTATTGTTGTAATGCGATGTGATGTAATGTAATAGGACAAGGATCGGTAGTCGTACAGGTTTTATGCAGGTGTAGTACGGTTTTACGGAGATGTGACTAAACTTGCTATAAACTTAATCTATTCAGACACACGCTGCACTGTTCTTTTGGCAATCGGGAATTGCATGCATTGTTTTTTTTAATCTTATTTGTATAGCACTTTATTCTTTTACAAAACATATAGTCTCATTGGTGTTCAGACGGCATCCTAACACTATTTTCCGCCCTTGAACCCACACATCAACAGAGGAAAAGTAATATGAAATATTGCAAACAGTTTGGTCTCTCTATTTCTTTCATCATCCCTTACAGGATCATATATTCATACATACACTCACACAATATTTTCTGCTCTTAGAATTGAAAAATGAAACGTACAAAAAAAAAATCTGGAGAAACTTTGCGTGTCTTTCTCTCGTCGGAGTTATATACATATAACTCCAACGCTCTCCCAACCCCCCCAACCTCTGCTGACTATACAACTGCACTTTGGTGTTTTACAACTGACAGAGTGATAGAGACTTTTTTGGCTTCATGTGGGATGCCGACTCGTGCCTCTGGAGCCCAGGCGTTGTCCTCTTCCCTAAACCTCACCAAGCCTTGGACAGGCGTACTTTTAAGAAAAAAATTTATTTGTAAAGCACTTTTTATGTACAAACACTTTCTTTCTTTTGGTGTTCAGACGTCTTCACAATATTTTCTGCTCTTAGAATTGAAAAATAAAACATACAAAAAAAATCTGGAGAAACTTCGTGTCTTTCTCTCTTCTTCCCTCACAGTATGGCCGGTCATGCAGAGAGCGCTGTAAAACCAAAAAGAGAAACTTGCACAGGCAGTGTGGAACACACACACACACACACACACACACACACACACACACAGAGTCAGCACAGTCAGTGATATGGAGTCCACATTTTGTGATGTCTTTGTGTCAGAGGACTAAATATGAGGAGCGGGGACACGTCATCTCAGAACCACGAATTCGTTCTTCTCTAACTCCGAACCAGCCACTCACCTTCCTGACTGAACTGTGCAAAGTAAAACGCAACCGGTTCAGTGGAAGAGAAGAACAGACACGTTGGCTTAGAGATGACATGACAACTCCGACGCTCTCCAACCTCTGCCGATTATACAATTCAAACTTTTGTGTTTTACAACTGACCGAGTGATACAGTGGTTTCACTCCCTATGGTGGGGTGCCGACTCGTGCCTCTGGAGCCCAGGTGTTGTCCTCTTCGCTCAGCCTCACCATTCTTGGACACTGCAGTGAGGAAAGAAAAAAAAAAAAACACTATGATGAAGCAAGGTGTAGTTTTTTAAAAATAAATAAATAAATAAAATAATGTTTAAATATATATATATATATATATATATATATTTTTTTTTTTTCATTTGTAAAACACTTTTTATGTACAAACACTTTCTTTCTGTTGGCGTTGAGACATCTTTACAGTATTTTCTGCTCTTAGAAAAAAAAATAAAAAAAAATCTGGGAAACCTTTGTCTCTTTCTTTCCCTCTCTCTCTCTGTCCGTTCCTCACAGGATGCGCGCCACACGCTCAGCCGCAGTCGCGCGCCTTTTCTCCCGTGTCGAGAATGTCTTCGTGGCGGTAGCCGCGGAGGCAAGCCGGAACAGGAGCAGGAGAGCGTCGGGGTTTTCTTCGCATGTCGATTAGCAGACGAATCCTCCGTCCCGCGTTTTTCCGTTTTTGAAACTAACCTTTGGCGTTTTCCCCTCCTCGGGATGGTCTTGGACGCGCCACGCGCTCGGGCGCCACGCGTGGAGGCTGGACCCTATCGGAGAGGGGGGGGAGAGCGCACTTTCTTGCTCCTCTCCGTCGACTCGCAGCGCGTCAGAGGCTGAAGATGAGGAGCGGGGACGCGTCGTCTCAGAACCACGAATTCGTTCTTTCTTTCTCCGAACCGGCCGCTCACCTACCAGACTGAACTGTTCAAGGTGAAACGTAACCGGCTCAGCGGAAGAGAAGAACAGACACGTAGGCTAAGCGACGACGTGACCGTTCCTCGCAGGATGGCCAGTCATCGGGGAGGCGGGAGAGCGCACTTTCTTGCTCCTCACCGTCGACTCGCAGACGAATCCTCCACCCCGCGTCTCCGTCCGCGCGCCACGCGCTCGGGTGCCATGCGCTCGGGCGCCACGCGCTGAGGCCGGACCCTTTCGGGGGGGGGGGGAGCGCACTTTCTTGCTCCTCTCCGTCGACTTGCGGCGTGTCAGAGGCTGAATATGAGGAGCGGGGACACGTCGTCTCAGAGCCACGAATTCGTTCTTTCTTTCCCCGAACCGGCCGCTCACCTACCAGACTGAACCGTTCAAGGTGAAACGTAACCTGCTCAGCAGAAGAGAAGAACAGACACGTAGGCTAAGAGACGACGTGACTGTTCCTCGCAGGATGGCCAGTCGTCGGGGAGGGTCCCCCTCCTCGGGATGGTCTTGGACTGTAGCTGCAGAGGCCGCCGTCTCTCGGGGGGGAGGAGACGGCTTTGTGTCGCTCCTCTCCGTCGATTCGCAGACGAACCCCTCGATCCCCGGTTTCCGTCGGCGCGCGGCGCGTCAGAGGCTGAATATGAGGAGCGGGGACGCGTCGTCTCAGAACCACGAATTCGTTCTTCTCGTTTCCCCGAACCGGCCGCTCACCTACCAGACTGAACCGTTCAAGGTGAAACGTAACCGGCTAAGCGGAAGAGAAGAACAGACACGTAGGCTAAGAGACGACGTGACCGTTCCTCGCAGGATGGCCAGTCGTGCAGAGGGCACTGTAAACAAAAAAACAAACAAAAAAACAAACAAAAAAAAGAATACACAGGCAGTGTAGAAAACACACACGCACAGGTGACACACACACACACACACACACACACACACACACACACACACACACACACACACATCTGACCTCTAAAGCCCAGGCGTCTTCCATCCGACTCCATCCGCGCGCCACACGCTCAGCCGCAGTCGCGTGCCTTTTCTCCCTCGTCGAGAATGTCTTCGTGGCGGTAGCCGCGGAGGCCAGCCGGAACAGTCGACCCGCGGCGCGTCAGAGGCTGAATATGAGGAGCGGGGACGCGTCGTCTCAGAACCACGAATTCGTTCTTCTTGTTCCCCCGAAACCGGCCGCTCACCTACCAGACTGAACCGTTCAAGGTGAAACGTAACCGGCTCGGCGGAAGAGAAGAACAGACACGTTTGCTCAGAGACGACGTGACCGTTCCTCGCAGGATGGCCAGTCGTCGGGGAGGGTCCCCCCTCCTCGGGATGGTCCCCCCTCCTCGGGATGGTCTTGGACTGTAGCCGCAGAGGCCACCGTCTCTCGGGGGGGGGAGGAGACGGCTTTGTGTCGCACTTTCTTGCTCCTCTCCGTCGACCCGCGGTGCGTCAGAGGCTGAATATGAGGAGCGGGGATGCGTCGTCTCAGAACCTCGAATTCGTTCTTCTCGTTCCCCGGAAACCGGCCGCTCACCTACCAGACTGAACTGTTCAAGGTGAAACGCAACCGGCTCGGCGGAAGAGAAGAACAGACACGTCTGCTCAGAGACGACGTGACTGTTCCTCGCAGGATGGCCAGTCGTCGGGGAGGGTCCCCCCTCCTCGGGATGGTCTTGGACTGTAGCCGCAGAGGCCGCCGTCTCTCAGGGGGGGGAGGAGACGGCTTTGTGTCGCTCCTCTCCGTCGATTTGCAGACGAACCCCTCGATCCCCGGTTTCCGTTGGCGCGCGGCGCATCAGAGGCTGAATATGAGGAGCGGGGACGTGTCGTCTCAGAACCACGAATTCGTTCTTCTCGTTCCCCCGAAACCGGCCGCTCACCTACCAGACTGAACCGTTCAAGGTGAAACGTAACCGGCTCGGCGGAAGAGAAGAACAGACACGTTTGCTCAGAGACGACGTGACCGTTCCTCGCAGGATGGCCAGTCGTCGGGGAGGGTCCCCCCTCCTCGGGATGGTCCCCCCTCCTCGGGATGGTCTTGGACTGTAGCCGCAGAGGCCACCGTCTCTCGGGGGGGGGGGGAGACGGCTTTGTGTCGCACTTTCTTGCTCCTCTCCGTCGACCCGCGGTGCGTCAAAGGCTAAATATGAGGAGCGGGGATGCGTCGTCTCAGAACCACGAATTCGTTCTTCTCGTTCCCCGGAAACCGGCCGCTCACCTACCAGACTGAACTGTTCAAGGTGAAACGCAACTGGCTCGGCGGAAGAGAAGAACAGACACGTCGGCTCAGAGACGACGTGACTGTTCCTCGCAGGATGGCCAGTCGTGCAGAGGGCACTGTAAACAAAAAACAAACAAACAAACAAACAAACAAAAAAGAAAACAATACACAGGCAGTGTAGAAACACACACACAGGTCACACACACACACACACACACATATTAATATATAATCGCGCAGAGGCCGGACGCTCTCCGGGGAGATGTAGCCGCAGAGGCAGGAAGCTCTCGGGGAAGAGCGCTTTTTCTTGCTCCTCTCTGTCCACTCGCAGACGAATCCTCGACCCCTGCGTCTCCGTCCGCGCGCCGTGCGTTTCATCGTCGTCCTCTCTCAGCCGCGGTCCGCTCCTTTTTCTCGAGATCGAGGTCTCGAGGTCGAGATCGTCTTCGGCTGTAGCCGCAGAGGCCAGCCAGTACAGGAGAGCGCTTTTTTCTCCTCTAAGTTGATTCACAGACGAATTTCCTCCTTCTTCGCTGCGAAAAGAGTCTGTGCAACAGAAGAATACAGCGGAGGTTTTTAGTCAAACGTTTTCACGACAGGGTAAAGAAGGAAAACAAAAACAAAAAAAAATAAAAAAGAGAAAAGCATATAACTATATATCTATCTATATAACGTTATAGATAGATAGATAGATAGATAGACTACTTACTCTACTCTCTGCTCTACGATCCTTTTTGTAGATGCGTGTCAAGACTTCGACTTTATTTGTTTTTTCCTCTTTCTTCGCTCCTGCGGATCCAGTGCCCCCCCGTACTGCGAAAAGAGGAACACAGCAAAGGTTTTCAGTCAAACGTTTTCACGACAGCGTAGCAGAGGTGAGTTTTTAGATAACCATTTTGACAAGCAGAAAGAGCTGAGGGTTAATTGACCTCGACCCTCCGCCGCGCTTTTTGTGCATCACGGGTGGAGGGCGTGTGTGTGCGCGTGTGGATTCAAAGACTCGTTTCTGTGTCATGTATTTGTTATGCTCTTACGGATAGACAACCAAAAACAGCTAAGTCCAATCGAAGCGAATCGTTCAGTCAGGAAGGTGAGCTAACGAATGATTGAATGCGACTCAGCGTAAGAGCAGAGCAAATTTACAATTCACGAAACAGAGCGGGACCAAAACGACTGCACAACTCAGTGGTCGCGGAGAGAGACATCCATTTCGTTCGGCCTGCAAAACACAGACAGAGAGAGAAATGTGGCTTAGGGGATACGGAGCTATCACGGTGATATAAATATATTCATGTCTTTACATAGATAGATAGATAGATAGATAGATAGATAGATAGATAGATAGATAGATAGATAGATAGATAGATAGATAGATAGATAGATAGATAGATAGATAGATAGATAGATAGATAGATAGATAGATAGATAGATAGATAGATAGATAGATAGATAGATAGATAGATAGATAGATAGATAGATAGATAGATAGATAGATAGATAGATAGATAGATAGATAGATAGATAGATAGATAGATAGATAGATAGATAGATAGATAGATAGATAGATAGATAGATAGATAGATAGATAGATAGATAGATAGATAGATAGATAGATAGATAGATAGATAGATAGATAGATAGATAGATAGATAGATAGATAGATAGATAGATAGATAGATAGATAGATAGATAGATAGATAGATAGATAGATAGATAGATAGATAGATAGATAGATAGATAGATAGATAGATAGATAGATAGATAGATAGATAGATAGATAGATAGATAGATAGATAGATAGATAGATAGATAGATAGATAGATAGATAGATAGATAGATAGATAGATAGATAGATAGATAGATAGATAGATAGATAGATAGATAGATAGATAGATAGATAGATAGATAGATAGATAGATAGATAGATAGATAGATAGATAGATAGATAGATAGATAGATAGATAGATAGATAGATAGATAGATAGATAGATAGATAGATAGATAGATAGATAGATAGATAGATAGATAGATAGATAGATAGATAGATAGATAGATAGATAGATAGATAGATAGATAGATAGATAGATAGATAGATAGATAGATAGATAGATAGATAGATAGATAGATAGATAGATAGATAGATAGATAGATAGATAGATAGATAGATAGATAGATAGATAGATAGATAGATAGATAGATAGATAGATAGATAGATAGATAGATAGATAGATAGATAGATAGATAGATAGATAGATAGATAGATAGATAGATAGATAGATAGATAGATAGATAGATAGATAGATAGATAGATAGATAGATAGATAGATAGATAGATAGATAGATAGATAGATAGATAGATAGATAGATAGATAGATAGATAGATAGATAGATAGATAGATAGATAGATAGATAGATAGATAGATAGATAGATAGATAGATAATACTTACTGTTCTCTGGTCTGTCCTCTACGGTCCCAGTTGTCGGTCTGCAAACCTTTTGAGTAAACTTTTCTGTTTTTCTGTCCTCCTTGGCAACAATGGCATGAACGGCCCTGTGGAATGCAGTGCGACTGTGAAGGGAAAACAAGATCCTGTAAACGCATGTTGAGAGGGGGGGGAGAGGGGGAGAGAGAGAGAGAGAGAGAGAGAGAGAGAGACAAACTATATTGTTTGACTGGATTTCTGAGTTGATCTAAAATCCGAACAGATTTTGTCCAAAATCCGAACACATTTTGTCGTTCTAGGAATTCACAATACCCTACACTACTACGCGTTCACATTGTTTTGTTGGAGCTATTACAGCCATTCCCTTGCTTTAAAAGCACACAGAGTAAGAAGATGAACAAAAACAAATAGAATAGAATAGACTATTCCTTTATTGATCCCCCATGGGGAAATTTTTTTTGTCACAGCAGCATCACAGACAAGACAAAAAGTGCAAACATGCAGGTATAACAATAAGGGTATAAATAAGGTGCAAAAAAACAACAATAAGAAGGCAAAAACGCGAAGTCTGTGAGGAGCTGCTGTGACTTGCTGCCACTCTCAGGGCGCACGAGTCACGAAAAACGCAAATATATTCATGTCTTTAAATACATAGATAGATAGACAGATAGATAGATAGATAGATAGATAGATAGATAGATAGATAGATAGATAGATAGATAGATATAGAATACTTACTGTACTGTAGTCTCTCCTCTACGGTCCTTTTTGTCGGTGTTCAACACTTTTGAGAAAACTTTTCTGTTTTCCTGTTAGGCAACAATGGAATGTCGTGTTCGGCACATTATGTGTTGTAAACCCGTTTTTTTTTTGTTGTTTGTTTGTTTGTTTTTGTCTGTATAGAACCTCTGTTGCAGGTCTGCCCCGTCCTGGGTGAGGGGATCTCTCCTGTGTTGCTCACCCTGAGGTTTCTCCAATTTTTTTTTTGTTTTATTTCTCCATTTTTCCTCAGTTGACGTGAGGGTCTAAGGGCAGATGATGTTGGCATTATAATGCTATGTGAAACTCTCTGAGACAAAAGCGTGTGTAAAAACAAAATCCCCTTGCCTTTTCACTGTACTGCCTTTATTTTGTGATAGGTTGTGCTCATTTATATGAATTAGGTAGTGCGGCTGTTGTTATCTGTATTTGCAAGCTCTCTGACACTCTCTAAGTTTCCCTGCCGTGATGAATACAGTTTTCACTCTATTCTACTCAACTCTTGTGATGGAACTTTTGTTGATACCAACATCCTTTCCTAAAAATTTTTTTTTTTTTTCCAGTCCTCCAAGTTTCCATGTTTTCTTAGTCTCTATATGTAGTGTAGCCTTGAAAGTAAAACCTAGAGCTTTATGTTTTTTACAGTCCTCACGCTGTAAAATACAGGGGGTCCTCAACGCCACCACCACAGGATACTTGACTGGATGAGCGAGAATCAGGTCCAGGGGTGTATGCTGTTTGAGATGCGCGCTGGAACGTCAGGAGTCATGAGTTCAAATGAGTAAAAATAAATAAATAAATGAAAAAAAAAAAAAAAGTCTATGTACACCACGGTGGGGTATATTTGACCCTGCCGAGGGCAGGGGCGCGAGTTTACGATTCTCAAATCCATACTTGACTGGGGTCTATTCGACCCAGGCGGGGTAAAACAATCAGGAGTCATGGGTTATCTTAGTCCACGCTGACTGGAGGCTAAATTCACCCCACTAGGGCGAGGGTATACTGACTGGGTCTTTTTGACCCTGAAGGGCAGCACAAGGGTTAAAATCCCTGCACTGGCTCCCCGTGTGTTTCAGGATCGATTTCAAGGTTCTTTTAGTAGTTTTTAAGTGTCTTAATGGTCTTGGCCCATCTTATTTATCTGAACTGCTTTTATCTTATCAACCCTCGCGTACCCTGAGGTCCTCTGGCGCCGGCCTTTTAGTTGTTCCTCATACAAAAACCAAAACTCACGGAGAGGCTGCCTTCAGCCATTATGGCCCAAAGTTATGGAACAGCCTGCCAGAGAACATCAGGACCGCAGAGACTGTTGATGTTTTTAAAAGGAGGCTCAAGACCCACCTTTTTAGTTTGGCTTTTAGCTAATTTAACTGTTTTAGTTCATTTTATCCTTTACTTTTATCACATTTTTATGTCACTTAGATATTCTAACATTATTTCAATTTAGTTTTAGTTTATTTTATCCTTTACTTTTATCACATTTTACGTCATTTAGATATTTTAATATTATTTTAATTCCTTCTATGTCCTAGTCTTTTTAGCTCCAGAGTTTCCTCGTGGGGGCCCGCCACACTGGGAGGTATGTCTGGTCCGCCCCCGGGGGGCGCGGTCCTTGGGATCGTCCAGGCCCGGACGGTTAGGGGGCTCTGCACTATGTGCAGGGTGCACCCGGGCTGTCTGGGTCGGGGGGTCTCGGGGGCGGTGCTCCCTGTGGGGTTGGGCTGTGGCTCCTCTCGGTGTGGACGGCTCCCATAGGTGGTCTTTCCTTATCAGAATCATCAGTGCCTTGCCATGTTTTTACTGACAGTTACTGTGTGGGTTTGTGGATACGTGTGTGCGTGTATGTGTGTGTGGGGTGGGCTGCTGTGCATGCCTGTATGTGCTGCTGTGGGTGGGAAGGGACGGGTTTTATGCCTATTTAAGTGCCCTATATTTACTGTTGTTTGTTTTTGTTTTTTTAACGTTGTTTGTTTTTACCTTTTTGTAAAGCACTTTGTGTTGCAGCTTAAAAGCATGAAAGGTGCTATATAAATAAAGTTTGATTGATTGATTGATTGATTGATTGATGTTGACCCGGCTTTTTAGCTCTTGTCCGGTCTACCTCCGTTTTAAGCACCCGTTATTCCTCCAGAGTCTCCGGTATTTACTTTGTTTTCTTGCTTGTGTCGGCAGTCGTGGCCAAAGGAGGATTCAGACAATTTTTCCGAACTCTCTGGTTGGTTTCTACTGTCCGATATTGTAGCACGCTAACTTTGTTTGGGCTCGTTAACATTATTGGAGGACGTGGAGCGTGCCCCACAACACGTGGGAGAAGCGTCCACCTCACGACCAATCAGGTTGGGGAGGCAGCGAATGGCTTTGTTTACAGTCAGAAAGAGTAGCCCGATCAAAAATTTTTATATTTTGACTACACAGACATTAGAGAACACAGAGATATTGTTATATTCCCAAATGTCATCAATAACTAATAATAATAATAAGTATTGACTGATATTAAAAGCCTTTTTTTTTAATATAAACTACAAAAAAGATGCTTCTTTAACAGAATCCTGCCTACCCCACCTTTAATTCCCATAATTCCCATGGAAAGTTTACAATTTTGAATATTTCCAAAATTCCCCAGCTTAACTTCCCATGGAAAGTTTCTGGAAATTTTTCCGCCACTTTGCAACCCTAATTCTAACACACAGAGACACCAACACAACAAAAAAAAAGATAAAACTCTGTATCTGAGTCAGACTTACTTTGGTTACTGAAAGAATTTGTTCTCCATGTAGCACTGAAAAAAAAACAGCAGATACAAACATTAAATTTCATGACAACCTTAAGCGACATTATATTCAGTTGACAAATGAGAAGAGGACTGTTTGGATGCTGATAGATTTATGATGTTACAATAAACAAAAGCAAAATATTGCTGCTTCATATCACATGAACCTCCTGTGAGTTTATTTATCACAGGTTAGGACTTTGAGTCATGTGTGCGGAGGAGCCCCTACGTTACCTTCAAGTCTGCATGCATTTCAGTCAGTTAAATCCATGGCTAACAAATGGTATATGATCAGACAAAAAAGCTGGCTAGCTAGCAGGGGCGTCACTAGGTTTTAAGGACAGGGGGGGCTTAGCCCCCAAGAGATGAACAGGATGTGAGTGAACGTAGTGAGCGAGCACAAAATTTCACAAACAGAAAACAAAGACTGAGAAATTGCTTTTCAGCTTTTTTGGACGGATTTAACTAAGATGTAGTCTCAGGCCACCAGGAGTTTTTTTGTTTTATTTCAGTCTGTTTTTTCTTCAGTTCTTGCAACCACTACTGACCAAACTATCATGTTTTATGTTTTTGCCAAACACTCTACATGGGAAACAGAAAGCTGTATTCTGGTTGACTGAATATCCTAACCAGTTGTGCTTTTCAAACCAGCTGTAGTGAAATGCTCGCTTCTGTGTACCAAAACTATCTTGTGGGTAGCTCTTCAGCTTGACCTGTCTGGGCCCTGTGTCTTCGTCACCTAAATCAAACCCTGTAGTGGAATGAGTTGCTGCAGCTGCTTCATTATTTTCCCTCTCTTGGCCTGTTTGCTCTCATCTCTCAGCTTCCTCTGCCATTTGCTGCAGCTCCTCAGCCTTTCCTTCTGCCTGACCCTCCAAGATACATTGAAACGCATTGAATTAATAACTAATCCAACATAGAGGCTAATGTCATGACTTAAGCTCACACACCACAGTAATTTTTTGCTCCCAAATAGTAAGATGTCACACAGATTACATTTTGGGCCCATATGTGACTAAAATGGTTGCAATTTAAAGCCCTGAAAAATATTACTAAATTACTTGACTTAAAGTAATATTAAAATAGAACCCCCAAAAATATTTCGGTCAGGCTAATTTATCTCTTGGCTCTCTCCACTTTCTAATCTTGACTCTCTTAAATAAAAACTCAAATGAAATAAGTCTTATATGGTGCACCGTGACTGAAATTTCACATTTCATATCCATATTGAGTTCCATAAAATTCTAATCAGACTGTCTGCATCACTCCTGTGAATTCTTTTAGACTCACCTCTCCAGTAGAGGTGTCTCCCCTCTCACTTGCTGTGCTCCTCTGTCCTGACTCCTACAGGTCAGTGGGGATGGTGGGGTGAGTATTATTAGTGCATTATTATTTTCCACTGATGATAATCATACGTGAATGAGCTCAGCTCGCTTTTTTCAGAGCTAAAACAAGTGACAGAAATCAACATCATGCTAACAATTGGTGTGATAGCCAGGTTTTTATTTCTCAAAAAGGGGAGCAACTGGTTCATAAATTACATGGGACTATTTACTGTTAGCTGGAGCTTATTGTTACTACCAGCAGCTATAAAGACTTACTTTTTTGAAAAACTTGCGTATGTCCATGATGCTGCTCTCTGCCTGGCTCGTGATGTGATCGTCTAGCTGTCACCGTGTGCAGGGAGCATGTAGGTGCTGCTGCTGGCAGCAGTGAAAACGCGGACTGGATTTTCAGTAATGTGGGCGTTCTCTATATCAACAAGTGGAACGGATTGAATAACTAAACGCTGACGAAGGCTCTCCACCTTACACAGTGAAGTCAGGGGAAACCAAATGATTTGTGATCATATTTAAGTGAAAAATGACATGTTATATTATTATTTATTTAAACTCATATTCCTGCGTCTTTGTATTGAATTTGTCTGCACTTTTTTGTAATATATTTATATATATATATATATATATATATTTAAAAATATATATATATATATAAAATTATTTAGGGGGGCTAAAGAATATTTTAGGGGGGCTTCAGCCCCCCTTAAATAGGCCTAACGACGCCAATGCTAGCTAGACTTCTAATCTTTCTGCAATGTTTTTCCGCATGGCAAATATGCAAATTAGCCATGTGCAGCATATTGCAGCAGACATTGACATTCCTAAATGATTATGCTGCTGATCACTTGTGCTTATGTAAAATAATGCTTCTTGAGACATCAAACGTTAGCTAGCATGACTTCTACAGGAAAAAATAACATGGGTCCAACAGAGTTTTACCATCATGCTTACCTTGATGTTCAAGGCTGCCAGAAAAATAGCCGGAGGGAGGAGTAAGCAGCGTAGAAAAGATCTTGCGCAGTCTTCACTTACTGCTTTTATTGGCAGGAGGCACGACACACACATGTTACCACAAAGTGAATTAGAGTGATGACAACTGAGCTTGTGTAGCAGATTTAGTGAATTTCACTGAAATGTGTCGAGTTTGCACCGCTGGACATATCATCCAAAACTAGAATCATCATCTTAATATGAAAACAGTTTTTCATTTTCAGTAAATCAATAAGCACTGAAAATTGTGCCTAATAATAACAATATAAACATGCAGAAATATAACAGCCTTTACACAGCTTTGATTAGAATAATGTTCGAATGTAACAAAAACAGAAGAAACACTGAACCTGGCTTCATAAAGATATAAAGCATAGAGTTTTGTCAGCCTAAGTCCATTTCCAATCTGCTTTTATTTTTTCACTCTTCTTGCTCTCATACATTAAATTTCAAACATCCATCCAATCAGCTCAAAATTTCATCAAGACAAGACTTTTTGAGAGTTTTTGCTGTCTGGTTGTGTCTAATAAAATTTCACCTTGTATGTTGATAGAGCCTGTATTTGTTTGCCAACATTTTTCATTCTGTAATTTATGTACAGGAGTATGAAGGAGCAGGACAAAGTGTTAAAAAAATTGTTGATTTATAAGACTCTTGACTTTATATCAAGTCTTTGCAGGTGTAAAGCTTTAATGCATATTTTTGTTCTGTTTAAGATAAAAAAATCACCATTAAACTCCAACCCTGATTTAAAAAATGTTTAGACACGTTTAAAACGTTGATATAAAACTGAATTTGATGTTTTTCAAATGATCTAAACTTAGTATTTTGATAATAATGGTGCAAAGACAACATAAGAACGAAAAACCTTTTGACTAATGAGGTTAATTTAGAAGTTAGTGAGGTGACTGGGTATAAAAAGGACATTCAGAGAGGCTAAAGATTAGCAGAGTTTTATCACTCTGTGGGAGACTGTGGGAGCTAACAATGTGACAATTTAAAGATAATTCTCAGGAGTGTAAACTCACTAAGGACTGGTGTATTTTATCAGGTAGAGTACATTATATCATTTACATCGTCAGACTGTTATTTTTACACCTTCAAGTGGAAAAACAGTCAAGACTCTGTATTGGAATGATGTGTGAGCTTTATGTGCACCTGCTGTACATCCCTCCATCCTTTTTTCCCTTTGATTCAGAGGTGATATTTCAACTACTGAGTAAGTGACATAATGTCAATTGTTTCCTTTTCCATTTCTGCTAGTGTGTGTGTGGGTGTGTGTGTTCTTTAAATCATTAGCCATATTAAGCTAGATAGTGGGGATTTGTCATGTTATGTTTATTCATGTGAACATTTCCAGTGTCATAGTTAATTGGGTGAAATTTCAGTGTTGTGCCTTACAAGTACACTTTCTCTCCGTCAGCTAGTTGCCGGCTAACCTCGCAAGACAGTCGCGTACAGGTGAGTCAAGACACAGTAACATCAAGCCAACAGGGCGGGAACTCCAGGCTACCATCTCCCGCTCAGCTCGCACGCCTAACTATTGGTGCAAGAACAGCCAGCCTAACACCTAACCCTAGCTAAAGTATTTGCCACACTTCGTTATCTACTCCACTTACCGCTGTCTTGCTTTCTCCTTTCTATTCTCTTTCTTTTCTCACTACCTGATAAGCAGGGGATGTGATAAGATAGAACATGGAGAGACTCGACCAGCTGAAAGAACAACATCAAGACTTTTACTGTGTGTTCTTTTGTGTGCTTTGGCTCAGTGCGCTTTACAGAAACAGAACTAAATATTGGTCACATATTTTTTGGTGTTTTTTGTGCAACTGCTGGAAACTATCAGCTGTATCTCACAGCACCATCCACGGTGTGAGTGTGTGTGTGTGTTTTACCTGGGCAGCCTGAGCCGCAGGGATGCTGAGTGTAGCTGCTGTAGTCTCGGTCAGCCATCGACTCGGACCTCTGTGGCTCTGAACACAAACGTCTCTCACTGCATCTTTAGACGGAGCCTGAGCAAACAAAAACACCCACGAGTAACAACAACAGTGTCATTGTTGAGAGTCTGGAGAGAGACCGGAAAGGCCCAGAATCCAAGGTGCTGAAGTGTAGCATTTAGAGACCTTCAGGCTTCATTTGCTGAGAGTCTTTATGGAGATCCAGGTTTACTTTCAGCAGGACCTGGTACCTGCCCACAGCACCACAGCTACCAGAAACTTGTTTATTAACCTTCTCATTATTGTAATTCTTGTGATTCTTTCTTTTACGAAGAAGATGAAGTTTTTTTTACACTATCCTGTTTTCATGATGCACCTGTTTACATGGTATCTTCATGTCTGTTGACATGATTTGATAAGTTGTGATCTGACTGTGTCTGTTAGCAACTATTTTTCAAACCCTAGTAATTCGATGTAAAAGACTGAGAGAGAGAGATACTAAAGGGTCCTGGACTTTCTAAGCTGACTTTTATGAGGGCTGAGATCTAAAGGAAAGTGTTAAAACTGTGTCATATATGTCATAGTAAATGAATTACAATTTAAGAAGAAAAAAAAAAGTTAAGTATTGCTGCTTCATATCACATGAACCTGCTGTGAGTTTATTTATCACGGGTTAGGACTTTGAATCATGTGTGCGGAGGAGCATAGGGGTCAAAGGTTAAAAATAAATCACTCACTGAGGTGTAATCTTTGTTTTAACGATGGTGTAGCAGGTCCCGCCTAAGTGACCCCACTGTTAGACATTTGGATCATCCAATAGTTGGAGTACCTGGAAATATAAGAAATATTGCACAGGGATCAAGAAAACAGGACAGCTGTTCTTCATTCTCCATTTAACCAGATAATCGATTTATTTACAATTTAACTGCAAACATGACTTATTCTCTGCTATTTTGTCTGCTTTACATTAAAGCACAGGTTATATCCACATCTGGATAAAATCAAATGTCTGTTTTCACATTACTGTCTGTTTTTCTTTACATCTTTTCCAAAATTAAACAACTTTCCTATCTAAATTTCACTTCACTTCACCTGTTCTCTTTTCCCATGAATGTGCTCTTCCTTCACACACACCACCTCTTTCTCTCATTAAAAAGTATCTTTATCATAGCTGCATATTTTATAAGTGTTCACTTTTAATATCAATCTTGCAGTTAAACAGTACCATCTTTACACTAAACACAAACTGAATTGTTAAACATGGTTACCTCGTATCTCGCTACTATAACCGCTGAACTAGAACCGTGTCATTGTCTCATCTTACCGTGCGCGCCACTGAAACAGGACTGCAGCCGGAGCTGATCTCAAACTACATATTTACATTAGCTTACTCTGTTTAAAACAATGTCCATACACATAACCGCTTTTAACACACAGAAATAACTCACAAATGCCCGGGAGCCGAAAGAAACATACGGAAAACAAATCAACGAGCTGCGGCGTCGGCGCCATTTTCTCTGCTACAACAGTCACGTACCGTCAAACTTCGATGTTAACAATCGTAACACACTTTTAGCTCACCGATAACACATCATCGGGGATTCATTTCAGCTTATAAACATTTGTGACCATATAAAATACAAATAACTGACCTGGAAATATTAGAAATATGACACAGGAATCAAGAAAACAGGACAGTTGTTCTGCACTCTCTATTCAACCGGATAACGAGCTCAGCTCCCGTTGCGTACTTGTAAGTCCCAGTGATGATAGTGGTCGGTGCTGCCACCAAGTGTCCATTTTGTGAAACCACATGCCATAGTGTGTTTCTCTGTAATTTCTTCTTATGACACTTAAATCATACATATGTGGACATGCTAACAGTAACATGACATTTACTGCAGGTTCCACTGAGGCTTGTTTGCAGGAAAACTCGAAATAAACGTGAATAAAAACTGTGAGCTGAATCTCCTCTGTGAAGTCTTTCATCTGCCCCCCTGAGCCTGATACAAACTCCAAAACTACACCCCGGAAGTGACGTACCTAAAGAAAATCATACTTTTGACAAATATATTTTGGCTCCTACACTCAGATTTTCCTAAATACTCGATGCTAATGACAGTCTGTATAATTTCAAATCATTGACCGTTAGATCATAATATAAATTAAATCAAACTTTTCTTTAGGCCAGAGGTGAGGATCAGCAAGTAGATCGACCAGTAAATCAAGAATCTTGCCTTACAGCTCAGTTCTTTCTTCACTGACTCCGTGGCTGTGATAAGGTCTACCACCGGGATCTCTTGTCGGCCACACCACTCACCACGTCAAAAACTCACAGGACTTTGCCGAGAAAATCAAGGACATCAGGCTGGACCCAGATGAAACCATGATTTCCTATGATGTCACATCACTTTTCACGAGTATTCCGATAACAGAGGCAGTCCAAGCAGTAAGACAACCCCTTTTACAGGAAAGCGCACTGGAAGTCAGAACCAACTTCACCCCCGACCACATCTGCTCCTTATTGGACATCTGCCTTAGCACCACCTATTTCCAGTTCAGAGAGCGCCATTACAGACAGAAACATGGATGTGCTATGGGCTCCCCGGTTTCTCCAATAGTGGCAAACCTGTACATGGAAGAGGTAGAGAGGAAGGCCCTTACATCCTTCAAAGGAGCAGCACCTAGCCACTGGTTCAGATATGTGGATGACACCTGGGTTAAGATCATAACACATGAAGTAGAGGCCTTCACTGACCATATCAACACAGTGGACAGCAACATCAAGTTCACCCGTGAAGATGTCAAAGACAATGTGTTGGCCTTTTTGGACTGTGCTGTACACTTGGAGGCAGATGGGTGTCTCAACGTTGAAGTTTACAGGAAACCCCAACACACGGATCAATATCCACTTTTTGATTCCCACCATCCTCTGCAGCACAAACTGGGTGTCATCAGAACACTCAACCACCGGGCTGAGAACATTCCCACGAAGAAAGAAGGTAAGGAAAAGGAACAAAAGCACATCAAAAATGCCCTGACAACCTGTGGATACCCTAAGTGGGCCTTTGTGAAGAACAGAAAGAGAAATAACACTGAAAGGGAGGAGAGACCCAAGAGCACCGTAATCCCTTTCGTTGCAGGCCTGTCGGAGAAACTCAAGAGGATCTTTGGCAAACACCATATTCCTGTTCATTTCAAGCCTGGTAACACACTAAGGCAGAGGCTAGTCCATCCCAAGGACAAAACACCGAGACATAAACAGAGTAATGTGGTTTACGCCGTCCATTGCAGCGAGGAATGCTCGGACCTGTACATTGGGGAAATTAAACAACCGCTTCACAAGCGCATGGCTCAACACAGGAGAGCCACTCCCTCAGGTCAGGACTCAGCTGTCCACCTTCACTTAAAGGACACGGGTCACTCTTTCGAGGACAGCAAGGTACAGGTGTTGGCTCGAGAAGACAGATGGTTTGAAAGAGGAGTTAAAGAAGCCATCTTTACCAGACTGGAGAAACCTTCTCTGAACAGAGGGGGTGGACTCAGGCACAATCTCTCTGGCACCTACAATGCAGTTCTCAGCTCTCTCCCCGGGAAGCTCCACAAACATTCACACCTGGAACCACATGACCCAGGTGGCATGAGTCATGTGGTCACATGACAGGGGTCGTTAACAACCCTTTCAGGTTAACGACTGGGGGGGTTTCTACAACCCATTCTTTCCTTTCCAACTCCTCCCAGTCGTTGTCTGTCCCCCTTCTCCAGTAAGATAAATATCTGCTCCTCAAACTAGCAATTTTAGAACTGAAGAAGCTTCTTGGATAAGAGGAGAAACGTCTTCTCAACTCTACACAGTCCAGTTGCCTGTTTTTAAGTCCTCAAGATAACCATGACCTGGATGAATGAGAATCTACATGGACATGCTTATCTGGCAGTTTGTTGGTTTAACCAGAGGGTGGTGCTGCTGCATTATCAATAAACCGAGACTCAACACTGGAGCTCCATTTAGCATGTTTACATTTTAATGAGGTTAAAAAATTGATTTATTCCGAAACCTTACAATTAAAAAAACAAGAAGAATCACAAAGATCTTTGAATTCTTGAGTATGTCTCATGTAATCTTATATGATGTGTCCATTGTTAAATGCAGTAAATCTGATATGTTTATTTTATGATCTAATAATGAAGGGCACAGCAGCAGGGTTACAGTAAGTGGTAAATGGATGTCTGTGTGATCAGGGGACGTTTTTCTTCACTCACAAAGACAAACACTTGTCATTTCCTGTAAATATCAGGGGGAGGAGACACCTGACAATAAAACAACAAAACTGAAAGTGCTCAAAGTTCAGACTTCAGAGTGAGTCAGCACAGAGAGAAACAAGGACACTTGTAACAGGGTGAGTGTTAATTCAGTGTTACTGTTTGGTTTTCAGAGTCTGTCGTTCATCACAAGTGTTTTTGCGTATTACTACACTTAAAAATGATAAGCAGAGAAAATTGATCACATACGTTGTTGGATTGATTCCTCGTCCAGCAAACTGTGAGTGTGCTGTACTTCCTGTTTTTCTGCCTTTAGTGAGGGTAGGACCGGGCGATTATATTGTAACGCTTCTCAAAAACAGGTCCGACACAGGACTGGTCTTCTGGCGTTTCTTTTATTCAGACTCGCACTTTCACAGGCATCTCATTCAAAAACCACCAACAACTACAAACTGCCTACAACTTCCGGATCCCTTCCCAATAACCCCGGAACACTGCCCCCCTCCCTCTCTCTCTACCTGCCCACAGACACACACAGACCAGGAGAGATACTGCAGCAATTTTAACTGACGCCGTTACAATATGATCGTGATTGATGATCGTGATAAATTTCAGTCCGATCACGGTGATCAGCTGTGAGCATATTTACTCGATCAAACATAGAGGAAACGTGCGTCACAACAGCCAATCAGAGTCGAGCTTTTCCTGCTCACTTCTGTAAGTTACTAGAGAAGTAAACAGGATGACCGAGCATGGAGCGAAACGCAGAGCTGAGGGCAGTAAGACAGATGTGAGCCGTGACTTTGAGTCCTCCTCAGAAGATGTTATAGTTGAGAAGTTATTCAACGTCTCTCCAAAGTGATGTCGAGCAATTAAGCCGATAAACCGGCAACATAACGAATCTGTTCTCCCCGGGTGATTATTCGGGAAGCATGAAAATGCGAGCGGAGTCTGTACAGCCTGTCACTGCTGACGGCACGAGTAGCATTAACAGTTTAGACACAACTAGCGGTGCAGCCACGGACCAAAACAGCGATCATATCCATACCTGCCAACACTCCTGCTTTTGTGTTTAGTACAGATGCTGTAAAACTGGCAGTTTAAAAAAATCGTGATAATAATCGAGATCGGACGATATGACAAAATAAATCATGATCATTTTTTTTTTGCCAAATCGCCGAGGCGTAAGTGAGGGGTCATTCCATGTCAATTCAACCGAGAATCTCCACTCACGTCACAGATTTTGATAAAATTTGGTGGAGTGATTGGCCTTCAGGAGAAACTGTCAGAGCTCAAATATTTTTGTTCAAAGCCATCTAATTAGTGAGATAGGGGCTAATGAATTTTTGGCTAACTAGCATGACGTGTTACAAAAATGTTTATATCTCTGGAAGTATGGCACCTAAAGAGCTGATTCAGATGTCATTTTAAAAATCTCTTCAAGTTCTATCTTTTTGTTCATAACATTTTTTCTCCAAATTGGACCAGAAACAAATTATAAAAGACCCAAAAACTTAAATTGGACATAGCAAAAAACGTGCGTCCTTCAATTTTCTTCATATTCATACTGAAGAAAGACAATCATGTCCACTAGCATCCCTGCAAGTTTCAGGATGGGCATTCCATAACTTTTTGAGTAATCAGTCAAAATGTGTGGTACGTTAGGTGGAAAATCACCATATTTGGCACATTATACAGTCCTGACCTCATCCGGAGTCAGCCCCACTTGCCTGCTTGTGTAAAATATTACTTCCTCATAGTGCAAAATGCTTTTTTTGAGTTTTTTCATTTGTATGTTATCCCATATTTATATGAAAAATGGCTGGAATAGCTTATTTTTGCTCAGTTTTCCATCGCATTTCATTTCTATTTGCACCTATATCCAGAATATGAATGATCTTAGCTTCATGGAGAATAATTTGGGCACACCTGCATGTCCTGGATCCTAGGGTTGACAAAAAACTTCTACATATGCACCCTGAAATTTTGTTGCTGGTTTCCCTGTGAAGTACTCCAGGCTATTTATCCTGAGCCCTTTCAACGTTTCCTTTATACTTGGTGCATGGTGATCAAGCTTTGTGCAACTTTTCGATATTGTTTGTTTCCAAATAGGAAAGAGTGTATGAACTACAAAGAGTTTGATAGGGTCAGTGTAAGGAGCGATGGTTCCCCAGTCGTTTAGGTCTTCTGGCTTTCAGTACATGCAAATCTTTGAAAAAGAGCATATCAGGAGAGCTACAGTAATTAGCAACCATTCCAAAATATACTAGAAGAAGTTGGGCAAGAGGAGAGCAAAGGAGCCGTGTAAGGACTGTAAAATAATTTCTCTTGAGTATGGTATCATCCAATACTTGCTCGCGGGAATCCAGATTTTATGATTCACTCTTGGTCAATTTCCTTGATACAGTAATATTGTAGATAAAGTGCGAGCTCATTCTTGTAGCTTACCCGATTTGCCTCTGCTCCAAAGTGCATCAAGAAATTGAGACTCAGGGCAACAGAGCACCATTATTCACTACTCAAGTCTCTTCACAGTAAATGACTGTAAAGAATCAAATTAAAGTCCAAAGCAGCTTTGTTTTCTGTAACCGGTTAAACAGAAGAATCAGTCAAGAATAAAACATTAGTTTGACATTTAACAATACTTGATAGAACAAAGTTCTTAGATTGTAAAGAAATGTGATTTCAGACTCTTTGACTCGATCATATTAGACTGGATAAGAAATAACCAACCAGGACCTTTATGATTTAAAATAAGAGGTAGTGTGCAGACAGATCTTTGACATAATGAGATGTAGAAACTGGATTATCTTCATCTTCACTCTCTCTTCCTGTTTGTGTCTCACCTGTTTGTCTACTTTGTCCTCAGGTTGTATAACTCGGTTTCAGCTTCCATAAATTTGTTCAACATCAGATGGAGAAGATGAGTGATGGTGTCCAGGAAGAGGAGGGCAGAGCAACGTCTGTTATGTCTGACTGTCTGTCTATGAGGAGCGACCGGTTTGAGGATTTTTCTCCTGACTCCAGTGAAGAACCAGGACCCTCAGATTCACAGTAAGAGAAACACTTTTTAACCTCCAAACTCTCAAACAGTAATTTATGATGCTCTAAATTCTGACCCCTCTGTTTTCTACCATGGTGAGATAAATGATCTTAAACGCTGATTTTCCTGTTGAACCTCCAAACCTGGAGAAAGTAAAGAAAAAGTCACTGAGCACAGATTTACTTATTATTTCTAATGTTTATAAAAATGAAGGTGGTATAAAACAGCATTAGAAAAGGATTCTGACCTCTGTATTTTCTGATTTGGTTCCTGTGTTTGGGACGTTTTGAGCCTGTAAGTCTTTGGACTGTGGTGTATAGACCCCAGAAAACAGTCTCTGGGTCAGAAAATACCAGAAGACCAACGAAGAAATAAATCCTGAGAAATAAAAACTCATTCAGAGCATCTGTCTGTTATTAGACCTTTAGATCTGATTGTTAAAAAATGTTTGAAACTGTCAGAGAAAATCTCTCGACCTTCAAAAATCACAGTTTAGTTTTTTCTCCTGTCTCCACACTTTGAGGCAGCAGCAGCTGAATATTTTACTGTTTTATGTTAGAGAAAAGAGAAACTCTGGTTTAATAAATGTTTCTTCTTCTGAATCTTTCAAACATGAAATGATAAATAAAATAAATGTTTTTTATTTCCATAGAGAGACACAGAGATGTGACTCTGTGGAGGAGCAGCTGTCCAGCTCTGATGGAAGTAAGTCTGAACATCTGTCCTCTAAAGTCTGTGGATGAAAACTCAGCTGACTGATTCTCACAAAGACGTTTTCGTGTTGAGAAGTTTGGTTCATTTTATTTTTCTTCTCTTTCAGAAGATGGCGGTCTGCAGGAGGTTTTAGAAGAACATAAGATCAGTCTGAAGAGGAGATGTGAATGTGTGAATGAAGGAAGTGATGAAACAGGAAGTAGTCAAACCCTCCTCAACAGGATCTTCACTGAGCTCTACATCACAGAGGGACTGAGTGAAGAGGTGAACACACAACATGAGGTGAGACAGCTGGAGACAGTTTCAAAGATGAAGACCCTCCATGACACGCCCATCAAGTGTCATGAGATCTTTAAAACCTTACCTGACCAACAGAAGAAGCTCATCAGAGTGGTTCTGACCAACGGCGTGGCTGGTGTTGGAAAAACCTTCTCAGTGCAGAAGTTCACTCTGGACTGGGCAGAGGGTTTGGAGAACCAAGACCTCCATCTGGTGATCCTGCTTTCATTCAGGGAGCTGAACCTGATCAGAGATGAGTGCTTCAGTCTTCTGAGTCTGCTCCATGTTTTCCATCCAACACTAGAGAAGGTCACAGCAGAGACGCTGGCTGTCTGTAAACTTCTGTTCATCTTTGACGGTCTGGATGAAAGCAGACTGTCTCTGGATTTCACAGACTCTGAGGTGGTGTCTGACGTCACACAGAAGTCTTCACTCAACGTTCTGTTAACAAACCTCATCAAGGGGAACCTGCTCCCCTCAGCTCTCATCTGGATAACTTCTCGACCTGCAGCAGCCAATCAGATCCCTCCTTCACATGTGGACAGGGTAACAGAAGTACGAGGCTTCACTGACGCCCAGAAGGACGAGTACTTCAGGAAGAGGTTCAGAGATGAAGATCTGTCCAGCAGAATCATCTCACACATCAAGTCCTCCAGGAGCCTCCACATCATGTGTCAGATCCCGGTCTTCTGCTGGATCACTGCGACAGTTCTGGAGGACATGATGAGCAGAGAGCAGAGAGGAGAGCTGCCCAAGACCCTGACGGACATGTACTCACACTTCCTGCTGGTCCAGACTAAGAGGAAGAAGCAGAAGTATGAAGGAGGACATGAGACAAGTCCTCAGGAGCTGATGGAGGCTGACAGTGAAGTCCTCCTGAAGCTGGGGGGGCTGGCCTTTGAACATCTGGAGAAAGGAGACATCATGTTCTACCAAGAAGACCTGGAGCGGTGTGGTCTGGATGTCTCAGAGGCCTCAGTGTTCTCAGGAGTTTGTACAGAGATCTTCAGAAGAGAGAGTGTGATCTTCCAGAAAACAGTTTACTGTTTCGTTCATCTGAGCGTTCAGGAGTTTCTGGCTGCAGTCTACATGATCCACAGTTTCACAAAGAAGAGGAAGACAGAAGCTCTGGAGAGTTTCCTAAGAGACAACAAACACAAAGACACAATGTTTTCTTATTTTTCTGAAAACATTGGTTACATTTTCTCATCTCTGGATGTCCTCCTGAAGAGAGTCGTGGAGAAATCCCTTCTCAGTAAAAACGGTCACCTGGACCTGTTTGTTCGCTTCCTTCATGGACTCTCTCTGGAGTCAAACCAGAGACTCTTAGGAGGTCTTCTGGGTCACACAGACAACAGTCCAGGAATGATCCAAACAGTCATGTACAACCTGAAGGAGATGAACAGTGAAGATATCTCTCCTGACAGAAGCATCAACATCTTCCACTGTCTGACGGAGATGAACGATCTGTCAGTTCATCAGGAGATCCAAGAGTTCCTGAAGTCAGAGAACAGATCAGAGAGGAAACTCTCAGAGATCCAGTGCTCTGCTCTGGCCTACATGCTGCAGATGTCAGAGGAGGTTCTGGATGAGTTGGACTTAGAGAAGTATAACACATCATTCCTGGGAAAACAGAGACTGGTCCCAGCTGTGAGGAACTGCAGAAAGGCTGTGTAAGTCCAGGTTTTATTCTCAGAATAGTGTAAAATTTAGAAGAACTACAGGGATCATTTACACTGTAAATGATCCCTGTAGTTCTTCCAATGTCCACGTTACTGATGATGTTCTTCTTCAAATAGAAATCGACTCAAATATCAGGGAGGGGGTTTCTTTAGCAAAAACATGATTCTGGTGTCTAAAGTCCTGTTAGCCCAGGATGAGGTCTACCTGTGGACCCCTGAGAACTTGTCCTAATCAAGGAGGACCTCTTTGTTTTGAATCGTGTCTGTAATGAATAAAGTGGAACTTTCAGGACAAATCGGCGACCATATCTGAGGACACACAGAGGTCTTCTGATGATGGTATCAGTCCAGATCAACATCTCAGTCAGTTGTGGTGAACTTGAGTTTGAAGAAGGTGTCTGCAGCTTCTTCCTGCTGGTTTTCAGGTTGGAAATGATGAATCTGTTGTAAATGAGGGTGTTGACAGCATTGATGGTGAAAATAGAACTGGATCATTTTCTACACAGTGGCAGAACTGTCTCTGTGCCATCATGAAAACTAACATCCTTTCCTACCACTCACTGGAGATTATCTGCTGGACTAGAACATATGAATGATGAGAACACAGGAGGTATTTGGACAGCAGCTCCATGAGTCTGAAAACAATGGTGGAAATAGGATGTTAATCTCTCTCTCTCTCTCTCTCTCTCTCTCTCTCTCTCTCTCTCTCTCTCTCTCTCTCTCTCTCTCTCATGTTGAGGTGTTGGTGGGCTGTAGCGGTCTCATTTCTCCCCCTCGGCTGCACGCCTCTGTTTAAGATGTTGATGTAAATTGGTCAGACTGCTGCCTTCTGCTGAAACAGCCTGTAAACAAACACTGCAGCAGACTGAGGTTTGATCCAGGTCTGAGTCTGAGAGACTGGACCAGGTCTAAAGGACTATAACCAGCATAGCTGTCATTAGGTTGAATTAAAGCAGGTACCCATATTGATCCTCCATGTTCATATTATCAGAACTCATTATTGATACCTCACTTCATGATTTAGTGTAAACATTTAAAAAAGTGAAGAAAACATGTTCAAAGATAAATTTCCTGTGGCTCCAAATTCTACTTTATGTATGAACCACACGTATTAGCAAGAATTAATCTGTTATTTATATTCATGAGAACGTACCAGAAAGGTCAAATAAACTCAGACCTAACTTAGACAGCAGCTGTTCTGGTTTTACTTAGAGACAGAGAGACAGAGAGAGAGAGAGAGAGAGAGAGAGAGAGAGAGAGAGAGAGAGATGACCAGAGCCCAAAGACAGAGGTACAGTGGGTCTTTGTTTCTGTCTCTTAAAGGTCTCTCTGGATTCATCAGGTTTTCTAAACGTGTTTCTGCTGCTGAAGCGAATGTTACATAGAGAAAAAATTTTGATTGTGAAAACAAAGAAATCTTCAACTCTTCAAATGTTCAGAGTCAAACCAGCTCTAACCTGCTAAAAAATGATTTTATCCGAACCAATCATAGACAAAGGAGCTGCTGTGATTTAGTGAGTCGTCCTCTGATTGGTCAACAGTTTCTATGGAAAGACTTACATTACAGCAGGATGTCAACATTAAACACTGAGAGGAGCACTGATTCTCCAAGAGGTACTTTGGATACTAACCAATCACATACCAGGACCAAAAACCTGGTTCTCAGTCCCCTTCTCCAACCAGAACTCAAGAATTCACTCAGTCATAATGATCCAGCTGCACTAACATGAAGACAACACTGTTAGAGAACAGAATGACTAAAATAAGTCATTTGTCTTGAACATCTGAACAGTTTTTTTTTCTTCTAAACTTTGACTTCCTGTCTTCTCTCATGGCTGTGGTCCTGATATTAGTATCTGTCTGGTTAAAAACAGGCCGTCTGTCAAACCAAAGATCATGTTTGTTTTTGGTGAAGAGAAACATCAAATTACCCTTTAATGAAATACTGTTTGATATTTATGTTGTTTCAGACTTTCTGACTGTGGACTCTCAGAGACTCACTGTGAAGTTGTGGCCTCAGCTCTGAAGTCCAACCCCTCCCATCTGAGACATCTGGACCTGAGTGTCAACGATCTGAAGGATTCAGGAGTGAAGCTTCTCTCTGCAGGACTGGAGAGTCCAAACTGCAGACTGGAGACTCTGAGGTCAGACACCATTTCCTTCTGATCCAACAATAAGATGTGACAGCTGCTGCCTTAGATTTTTCTCTGTGGTTTTTCCATCAACTTTGGTCGAGCAGTTTGAATTTGTCGTTGTAAAACTTCAACACAGGAAGAAAAATCCGACATTTCAGAGTCGACTTTGAGTAGAACGATGGCTGTAGAAAGGAAGCAGGAGAAAATCAGTCCCACAAATATTACACATGCTTGTAGAGGGCAGGAGCAGCACAGACTAAAGGCTGATATTGAACTGATCCACAATAATGTGATCACTAATGAATGAATGAAGTGTCAGAGAAATGAGGAGCGGCAGATTGAAACCTGAAGAACACAGGAGTTTCTCACGATCTCACTAAAGTTTCTGTTTATTTATAATTTTCTTGACTGAAATTTTCCTCAAGATTTTCAAAAGTTTTGAGAGGATTTTACAAAGTTCCTCAAGATCAACTCTGAAAAAGTTCTGTGTCCTTCAGAGACTCAAGAACATTGAATCATTAAAAGCAGGAACAGTTTCTTCAGAGGTTCACTGATTTTTCCTTTTTTCAGATTGAATTTCTGCAGTTTGTCAGAGATTAGCTGTGCTTCTCTGGCCTCAGCTCTGAAGTCCAACCCCTCCCATCTGAGACATCTGGACCTGGGTCTCAACAATCTGCAGGGTTCAGGAGTGAAGCTGCTGTGTGACTCTCTGCAGAGTCCAAAATGTAAACTGGAGACTCTGATGTAAGTTTAGTCTTTGTCTGTTTCTGTTGTAGATTTTTATGCTTATTCAGTTTTTTTAACCCAATTCAAATGTTCATAGAATTCTTAAATATTTCCAGAACTTTCTTCTTTCTCACATAAATTCATAGTGTTTTTATTGAATCATCAGTCAGATACAGATGGAGGAAAACTGTGAGTTATTTTGTTGATTGAAAGTTGATGATTTTTTATAAATGGTTCAGATGATCACAGCAGTGATGTTGACGGGTTTACTTCCTCGGTCTCTAAATCATTCAAATGTTCAAGGATGCAGTGAACTCACTATCCATGCAGCTCAGGAACACATCTCATCTTTTTCATACAGGAAACATTGTCAACAACAAAGGTGTCTTAAAGTCCCATCAGTCAGCAGCTTCAGTCACAAACCTTGCTGTCAGAGCTCCGTCATTTCAACCCTCTGTATAACTCCTCAGCACAGACCAGACCCTGTAAGAAAATACTCACAACATGCTGCTTTAGTTACAACAACAACAATCAGGTGTTAGCAGAGATTTCATCCAGCTCATCCAGATCCAGGTCTGAGATTGTGAGACTGAACCAGGTCTATAGGGCTAACAAGAAAGACTTTTTAGGGAGCAGAAAACTCTGTTTTTGGCCATAATTAGCATGGCTGTCATTAGGTTGAATTAAAGCAGGTACCCATATTGATCCTCCATGTTCATATTATCAGAACTCATTATTGATACCTCACTTCATGATTTAGTGCAAATATTTAAAAAAGTGAAGAAAACATGTTCAAAGATAAATTTCCTGTGGCTCCAAATTCTACTTAATGTATTAAACACACGTATTAGCAAGAATTAATCTGTTTAGTACATTCATGAGAACGTACTAGAAAGGTCAAATAAACTCAGACCTAACTTAGACAGCAGCTGTTCTGGTTTTACTTAGAGACAGAGAGAGAGAGAGAGAGAGAGAGAGAGAGAGAGAGAGAGACCAGAGCCCAAAGACAGAGGTTCAGTGGGTCTTTGTTTCTGTCTCTTAAAGGTCTCTCTGGATTCATCAGGCTTTATAAACGTGTTTCTGCTGCTGAAGGGAATGTTACATAGAGAAAAAACTTTTACTGTGAAAAACATAAATCTTCAACTCTTCAAATGTTCAGAGTCAAACCAGCTCTAACCTGCTAAAAAAATGGTTTTATCTGAACCAATCAGAGAAAAAGGAGCTGCTGGGATTTAGTGAGTCGTCCTCTGATTGGTCAACAGTCAGTGTCTATGGAAAGACTTACATTACAGCAGGATGTCAACATTAAACACTGAGAGGAGCACTGATTCTCCAAGAGGTACTTTGGATACTAACCAATCACATACCAGGACCAAAAACCTGGTTCTCAGTCCCCTTCTCCAACCAGAACTCAAGAATTCACTCAGTCATAATGATCCAGCTGCACTAACATGAAGACAACACTGTTAGAGAACAGAATGACTAAAATAAGTCATGGAGTCATTTGTCTTGAACATCTAAACAGTTTTTTTTTCTTCTAAACTTTGACTTCCTGTCTTCTCTCATGGCTGTGGTCCTGATATTAGTATCTGTCTGGTTAAAAACAGGCCGTCTGTCAAACCAAAGATCATGTTTGTTTTTGGGGAAGAGAAACATCAAATTACCCTTTAATTAAACATTGTTTGATATTTATGTTGTTACAGATTTTGGAACTGTGAACTCTCAGAGACTCACTGTGAAGATGTGGCCTCAGCTCTGAAGTCCAATCCCTCCCATCTGAGACATCTGGACCTGAGTAAAAACAATCTGCAGGATTCAGGAGTGAAGCTTCTCTCTGCAGGACTGGAGAGTCCAAACTGCAGACTGGAGACTCTGAAGTGAGACACCATTTCCTTCTGATCGAACAATAAGATGTGACAGCTGCTGCCTTAGATTTTTCTCTGTGGTTTTTCCATCAACTTTGGTCGAGCAGTTTGAATTTGTCGTTGTAAAACTTCAACACAGGAAGAAAAATCCGACATTTCAGAGTTGACTTTGAGTAGAACGATGGATGTAGAAAGGAAGCAGGAGAAAATCAGTCCCACAAATATTACACATGCTTGTAGAGGGCAGGAGCAGCACAGACTAAAGGCTGATATTGAACTGATCCACAATTAATGTGATCACTAATGAATGAATGAAGTGTCAGAGAAATGATGAGCTGCAGACTGAAACCTGAAGAACAAAGTTAATCCAACTCTGGATATTTCATTTGGAAACTCCTGAAAACTTGAATTTCTTCTTTGCTCAGTCATGATCAAATGTAAAAACCAGATCCAGATTTTTCTGCAGTTTTCACTTCAGTTTGTTGAACATGAACATCATCTTGTCCAGTTGGTCCATAAAAACCTCTCTGATCAATGAGCTGTTGGTTTATTTAAGAGTAGTTTGTCAGTTGTTGACAGCAGACGGACAGACCCCTGAATAAACTCCTGACTATTTTCATCTTCATGAAGAATTCAGGACTACAAAAAAACCTTAAAGATTTCTCACATTAGTTTCTCAGGATCTCACTAAAGTTTCTGTTTCTTTAAAATTTTCTCAACTGAAATTTTCTTCGAGATCTTCAAAAGTTTTGAGATGATTTTACAAAGTTCCTCAAGATCAACTCTGAAAAAGTTCTTCTATGTCCTTCAGAGACACAAGAACATTGAATCATTAGAAGCAGGAACAGTTTCTTCAGAGGTTACGTGATTTTTTCTTTTTTCAGACTGTGGAGCTGCAGTTTGTCAGAGATCAGCTGTTCTTCTCTGGCCTCAGCTCTGAAGTCCAACCCCTCCCATCTGAGACTTCTGGACCTGAGTAACAACAATCTGCAGGATTCAGGAGTGAAGCTGCTGTGTGAATTTCTGCAGAGTCCAAACAATAAACTGGAGACTCTGGAGTAAGTTTAGTCTTTGTCTGTTTCTGTTGTAGATTTTTATGTTTATTCAGTTTTTTAACCCAATTCGAATGTTCATTGAATTCTTTAATATTTCCAGAACTTTCTTCTTTCTTACATAAATTCATAGTTTTTATTGAATCATCAGTCAGATACAGATGGAGGAAAACTGTGAGTTATTTTGTTGATTGAAAGTTGATGATTTTTTATAAATGGTTTAGATGATCACTGCAGTGATGTTGACGGGTTTTCTTCCTCGGTCTCTAAGTCATTCAAATGTTCAAGGATGCAGTGAACTCACTATTCATGCAGCTCAGGAACACAGCACATCTTTTTCATACAGGAAACTTTGTCAACAACAAAGGTGTCTTCATGGGACAACAAAGTCCCATCAGTGAGCAGCTTCAGTCAGAAACCTTGCTGTCAGAGCTCCGTCATTTCAACTCTCTGTATAACTCCTCAGCACAGACCAGACCCTGTGAGAACATCCTCACAACATGCTGCTTTAGTTACAACAACAACAACAATCAGCTGTTAGCAGAGATTTCATCCAAACAGTCCAGGATACAAACTTTGAAGTGGTTGGAAAATGCAGGTGTCCACCGCTCATGCAGAGTTGACTCATGATGATGATGTTTTCATGTCTAGAGGACATGCTGGAGTGAATTCAACCAAACCTCCTGAGAAAAAGACAGCAGTGGCAGACATTAGATCAGGCTTCATGACGTCTGTGCGTCCCTTTATTCAACCAAATCAGAGAGTTTCCCTCATGTTTCCATACAAACATTAAATTGTTGAAACTGAATTTTGTTAGTCATGATAATGTGACAGCTGTTTTGTTTTTTGAGATTTGGAGTTTTGGTGTTTTAATTACAGTGAAATTTGAACACATTTACTTAATATTCATCTATTTGTTAAGGATTAAGTGGATTAGGAGATCTCAAATAAGTGATTATTTGGATCATGAATGTATGAGACAGTATCAGTCTTGTTTGGAGCTCTGGAGGTCTGCATACCTATGTGAGGCTGGTCCTTGGGGAGGATGGAACAGGTTTCGAAGGTCTGGGCTACCAGCGGTTCAAGAGGTTGGGCTCAGCAGAGGACCGAAGGCAGACGAAGGATGGGCCTGGAGTCATAGCACACAGGCCTGAATGCAAAAAACAGCACCTTATGGTTCCTTTTGATGCTCCTTTGGTCTCACCACAAAACTCTACCACAGAGGATGACTTTGGGCCTGCTGGGTGGTGTTCAGAGGTGACTTTGAAGTAACGCAGATAAGTAAGAAATAGAAGCTCGATGGCCAGTCGAAACTATTTAAAAAATGACCGAACTTAAAGAAAAATCAGGTAAAAACTATCTTGCATTGCTATGTGCTCAATAAACGTTGAAGTTTCAAAACTTGAACGAAGATGATGTTAAGGAAAAATCAAAAAACATGGATGAACATGTGGAGGAAAACTTGACAAAGAATAAAGAATAAACAAATGACAAAGTGAGAGGAAGAGTGGATCTGTCTGCTGTCTGACCTTGTTGATCCTGATGAAGGTGAGGGAGAAGAGTAAAGCAGTAAAGGTGATGTTGTTGCAGACAGAGTCAGCTGACCTGTCTCATCAGAGTCTCATCCATTCTCTGTTTGGCAGAGCGCTGATGTTACAGTCTGAGAGCACATTCAGGTTCAGGTTCACATGGGCTGGATCTGCTCAATACAAACTCTTGAGACCAGCCTGGTTGAGGGAGGTCGGCTCAGTGTCCTGGGTGACTCTCTCTGAGCTCTTCTTGGTTGAGAGTATTTCTGGTTTGTCTCTGACTTCCATGAACTCAGATCTGGAGGATTGCTGGCTGGTCCGGTCCAGTGCTGACAGTAGAGACAACACAGTCTGTTATTCTGGGTTGAGTGTTCTTGTTGAAGATCAGTGTACAGTGAGGGATGAAGGCAGACAAAGATCCTCCTGTTTCCTCCATGTCACAGTTCAAGTTCATTTTGAAGACTTTTATTGATCCGAGCGCTGAAGAGGAACAGGAAACGTGGAGTAGAGAGTGAGGGAGGACTTACAGCAAAGGATCATGGGAGTCCAACCAGCAACTGCTGCAACAAGGACTCCACCTTCTGAACACCTGAACCTCTAATCCAAACCAGTGCTCCATCACATCTGATGTCTTGTCTGTTATTTTACATGGAGGGTCAGAGCAGACCAGATCATGAGCTCTGACAGACTGGATCTGGTCCAAAGGTCTCCTGTTGGAGTTCTCTAAGCTCCATATTTTAAACCTGAACACCTGAAGTTTGATTATTAATTATTTTTATCTTCATTCTCTTTCCTTTTTTCAGACTGTGGGGCTGCAATTTGACAAAGATCAGCTGTTCTTCTCTGGCCTCAGCTCTGAAGTCCAACCCCTCCCATCCGAGACATCTGGACCTGGGTTACAACAAGCTGCATGATATAGGAGTGAAGCTGCTGTGTGCCTTTCTGCGGCGTCCAAACTGTAAACTGGAGACTCTGAGGTCAGACTTTTTTCCTCCATTCAAACATATCATGATTTGTTTGTGATGATGACACTAAACTGCTGACTCAGGACTGAAACACTGACCCAGACTGAACACCTTCAGTCCAGAGTAGATTTTCTGCATCGGTGGATTATTTGATTGACTCCAGTTAGATCACTGCTGAGCTCCAGTGAATTAAAACCTGAACACAAGAAGAAAACTCTTTGTAGAGTTCACAGTGAGAAGCACATTCAGACAGAAAACAGAAGCAGGGGGAGATTTGTCAGGCGAGAACCATTCAAACTTTTGTTCAGGACAAGATCAGGGAATAGAAAAAACTCAGAGTTTAGTTTCTGACACTGATGAAAGTCCAGCTCTGTTACTTTGAATTTGTTTTTGAATCTTTGTGTGAAAATCTGAATTTTCTGGTTTAACTGCACTTTTCTGAAGCCTTGCTGTGTTTAGACTGAAATATTTACCTCTCATAGACGTGATATTTTTGGTTCAGCAAAGTGAAAATATTCTGAACATCCTTTATTTCCCATCCGTCCTGAAGTCGCTGACATTTTCTGAAAATATTGATTTGCAGCTACAATCAGTAAAAAAGTCTCAGAGTTTTTCATTTCACTATTTAATGTGTTTTTGAATTCACAGTTTCAAACTTACTTCCTGTTTGGTTCAGCTCTTTGGAGCGTCACTTTTCTTTGATTCATACTTTCCAAACCTTTCCCCTGAACTCGACAGATTTAAGACATCAGGTTTCAAACTGGATCATTTTTGTCTAAAATCTCATTATTTACTCTTTATTCAGGTTGAGGAGCTGCAGGTTGACAAAGATCAGCTGTTCTTCTCTGGCCTCAGCTCTGAAGTCCAACCCCTCCCATCTGAAAGCTCTGTGGCTGTTAGGCAACGATCTGCAGTTTTCAGACATGGAGCTGCTGTGTGATCTTCAGAAAAGTCCAGACTACAGACTGGAGGATCTGTGGTCAGTATAGTTGGTTTTAGTCTGTGCTGATCTCTCCTGTTACACTCCACACAGTAAAATGTTGAATGTTTATGACTTAAATCTAATTTGCATAATAATTTGTAACAGTGTGTTTCCACAGTTCTTTAAACAGTGACACTAAAGAGGTACTTAACACGTGATTTTAATTATAACGGCCTGTCAACACTTGATGCATGTTTTTAGCACTGGTTGTACAGTCTTCTGCTGATGCTACACCACCATCATCTCCTATCATCACAATAATAAGTTTAAATGTAGAGACTGAATGTTAAAGAGTGAAAGAGAGTTAGAAAAGACGTTTATTTTGGTGCATGTGAGAAAGAAATGATTAACAAACATCTTGGTCCAGAGAATGAGGCTGATATGGAGCACCTCAGGTTAGATATTCACAGTATTAAACTGACCAACATCCATGAAACAGGTGAAGATGATAATCAGTCCAGGGGTCTGAATATCCACAGCTTAAAGAACAAAAATAAAGATGACAATGAAATGCAAAGTACAATGTATCAAATGTTTACTTCTTTTATTCATAACTCTGTTTTCCTTTAATTATGTTGGCAGGTAGAGTGCTTAATGAGCCGACAAATCTCTGTTGCTGACTGACGAGTGAATCTGCAGCACGGTGATGAAATGACTCAAACACAGAGAAAAGTTCTTGCAGCTTCCGTTCAAACAGTTCATCATCAGTCCGATCAAAATGTCCTCAGACAGCTGTGATGTCATCACACAAACAAGCCAATCAGCTGTCCTCATTTCCCAGCAACCACTGACAGCTGGTCTCTGATACGTCCCAGTCCGTCCAGTATGGTGTCCAGAGACTCTCGGCTCAGCTCCACCGTCACTGTGGAGACCGAATCACCGCTCACTGAAGGATCCTCAATCTGAAACACAAACCAGATTATAACCTGTGATGCCATTACAGTGGACTGTGTTCTGCCTGTTTTTGCTCTCCATACTGACTGACTATCCTGCCAACACCAAAACCTGCTGACACCTGATTGGCTGATACGACTCAGCCTACATAAACAGAGACTAGAGATCAGGTCCCAAACTGGATCCCAGATTCTTTATCATTCAGGTTCAGGTCGGAGCTCACCTTGAGCTGAACCAGGCAAGTCGGGACCGACATCCGACTGACTGAGTCTGACCCGGTAACCATGTCGACTCTCCAGTCCAACTCCTTCAGCTGAGGAAGAGAGACTGAAAACACACACACACACACACACACACAGATTAGAGCAGGTTGGAGGAGGTGGAGAACGGCTTTGTTTACAGTCAGAAAGAGCGGACCGCTCAGAAATGTTCAAATGTTGACGACACAGACATAAGAGAACACAGAGATATCGTTATATTACCAAATGTCATCAATAACTAATAACTATTGACTGATATTAGAAGATTTTTTGTAAATACACCAAAAAAAAAGATGCTTCTTTAACAGAATCCTGTCCACCCCACCTTTAATTCCCGTGGAAAGTTTGTGGAAATCTTGCGCCCCTTTGCAACCCTAAAACAACGATAAAACTCTGTATCTGAGTCAGACTCACTTTGGTCACTGACAGCTTCTGTTCTCCATGTAGCACTGAAAAAAAACAGCAGATACAAACATTAAATATCATGACAACCTGAAGCGACATTATATTCAGCTGACAAATGAGAAGAGGACTGTTTGGACGCTGATAGACGTATAATGTCGATAAAAACTGATTTTGATGATTTGTATGATTTGCAGCACCATCCAGTCCTGGTTTTGGTCCTTGTCCCCCTTTAGAACAGAGATTTCTCCAGATCCTCTGAGTCTTTGAATGATATGATGAACTGTAGATGATGAAATCCACTCAGGAACTTTATCCTGAAACTGTTGAACTGTTAGCTCACACAGTCTCTCTCTGAGTGCCGAACCTCTTCCATCTTTCCTTCTCAGAGACTCACCTTTTTACCTGTTTGGTTGTGAGCGAGGATCTGCTCTGGAGAGCTCAGGTTGTAGAAGAGGATGTGATGAGACAGAACATGGAGGGACTCGACCAGCTGAAAGAACAACACAAAGACTTTTTCTGTGTGTTTTTATGTGTGCTTTGGCTCAGTGCGCTTCACAGTAACAGAACTAAATATTGGTCACATATTTTTGGTGTTTTTTGAGCAACTTCTGGAAACTATCAGCTGTATCTCACAGCACCATCCATGGTGTGTGAGTGTGTGTGTTTTACCTGGGCAGCCTGAGCAGCAGGGATGCTGAGTGTAGCTGCTGTGGTCTCGGTCAGCCGTCGACTCGGACCTCTGTGGCTCTGAACACAAACGTCTCTCACTGCATCTTTAGACGGAGCCTGAGCAAACAAAAACACCCATGAGTAACAACAACGGTGTCATTGTTGAGAGTCTGGAGAGAGACCAGAAAGGCCCAGAATCCAAGGTGCTGAAGTCCAGCATTTAGAGACCTTCAGGCTTCATTTGCTGAGAGGCTTTATGGAGATCCAGGTTCACTTTCAGCAGGACCTGGTACCTGCCCACAGCACCACAGCTACCAGAAACTTGTTTAATAACCTTCTCATTATTGTAATCCTTGTGATTCCTTCTTTTATGAAGAAGTTTTTTAGACTATCCTGTTTTCATGATGCACCTGTTTACACAGTATCTTCATGTCTGTTGACATGATTTGATAAGTGTGGTGTATCTGAATACAGTACATGAGGGGTTAATGTTTACGCAGGTTACGTTACAGTAAGACAGTAGACCAATAGGATTGTGTGTGTGGGGTCACGTGATGCGGGGATCTATGTTGAGGGCAGTTCAATAAAGTGGCGGATATGTCAAGACGCAGTTTGCCCACGCCCGAGTTATTTTTCGTAAAATAGAATATACAACATGGTGTCAGAAGTGCTGTGTTTATGACGGGAAGGACAAGGCGCAAGAAAAGACGGTACACGGCGACAGAGACGGAAAGAGAGACATTGGTGGATGTTATGACGACCGAACAACCTGAGGGAAACGTTAATGTGCAGCAAAGGGGAGTGAGCATGGCGGCTAGCGCACCCACTGCTACAGTCAACATTCAGCCACCGGAAACTTTCGATTTCAGCAAACCGCTCGAATGGACAAAATGGATCCGGAGGTTTGAGAGGTTTCGACAAGCGAGCAACTTGACTACAAACTCCGAGGAGAATAAGGTTAACACTCTGATATATTGTATGGGGGACGAAGCCGACGATGTATTGAGAGGGCTAAAGCTGAGTGATGATGATATGAAAAACTATGATAAAGTAAAGGACGGATTCGGGAATTTCTTTGTTGTGAAAAAGAACATTGTGTTTGAACGGGCATGCTTCAATATGAGAAAACAAGAAGCCAATGAGACTGTTGATGCATTCGTCACTGCCCTGCATGCTTTAGCAGAGCACTGTAAATACGGGGACTTGCACGATGAACTGATACGAGATAGGATCGTAGTGGGGCTTGCAGACACCCAACTTTCCGAACGCATGCAGTTGGAAGTAAATTTGACTTTGCAAAAAGCCATCGATATGGCAAGACAATCCGAAGAAGTAAAAAAGCAACAGAGTGCACTTAGGAGTGATGCTAGCAGTGTGTTGCAGATGGAGGACAGCTCTATAGACAGACTAATAAAGAAAGGACAGACATATACTAACCTGAAAAGCAGTGGTGCACGACCGCGCCAACACATGCAAGGCAGAGACAAGGGCATGCAGCAGAGCGCCCAGTGCTACAAATGTGGAGGGCCTTCTCACCCTAGAGCGGAGTGTCCCGCCAATGACGCACAATGTCGGGGCTGTGGAAAAAAGGGCCATTACCAGCGCGTCTGTCGAAGCAAGGCTGTAGTAGCGTGCATTGAGGAAGAAGAGGAGAAAAGTTTCTTCCTGGGCTCTGTGTCATGCGAAAACAACATGTGGGCGGCTGATGTGCAGATTAAAGGGAAAGTGTTGAAATTCAAACTTGACACCGGTGCAGACGTTACTGCCATTTCTGAAAGTGACCTGAAAGACTTGTTCCCAGGGGCACAAATGCCTATTCTCAATAAGCCAGAGAAACCCTTGCTGGGTCCAGGAAAGATTCAGCTAGAGGTAGCAGGCTATGCAAAAATGCAGCTGACTTACAAAGCCAAGCAGACGGAGGAGAAGGTCTTCGTGGTCAAAAACCTGAGCACACCTTTGCTCGGGCTACCGGCCATTACTGCCCTGGGCCTACTCATTCGAGTCGACAGCGTCACCATGGACTCTTTAAAGGCAACCTACCCAAAATTGTGCAAGGGCCTAGGCGACATCCGACGACCATACCACATCAAGCTCAAGCCAAATGCTGTGCCATTCTCTTTAAAGACTCCACGGAGAATTCCCCTGCCTCTTATGGGAAAGGTGAAAGAGGAACTCCAACGTATGGAAGAGATGGGGGTCATCAGGCGTGTCGAAGAGCCTACAGAGTGGTGCGCTGGCATCGTCGTTGTCCCAAAGAAGAACAGCCAGCGATTACGCCTGTGTGTGGACTTCACGGGCTTGAACCAGTATGTGTGTCACAAGAAGTATGTCCTGCCATCAGTCGACCAGAGTTTAGGAATGCTAGCAGGAGCCAGAGTGTTCAGTAAACCAGACGCGAACATGGGATTCTGGCAGATTCCTTTAGCAGAGGAGTCAGCCAAATACACAACATTCATAACACCTTTCGGACGATACCACTTCCAGCGTCTCCCGTTTGGGATAAACTCTGCCCCAGAGCACTTCCAGCGTGTCATGGCAGAGGTCATAGACGGACTGGACGGGGTGGTCTGCCACATCGATGATCTGCTGGTGTGGGGAAAAGACCAAGAGCAACACGACGCTCGTCTCCACGCCCTGCTGAAAAAGCTCGAGCAAGCAGGGGTGACTTTGAACACGGACAAATGCGAGCTCTCCAGGAGTGAGGTGGTCTTCCTCGGGCACGTCATCACCACGTCAGGCATCAGACCCGATCCAGAAAAGACAAAGGCCATCAGGGACATGAAAGAGCCTACGAACATGAGTGAGATGAGGAGCTTCCTGGGGATGGTAAACCAGGTGGGAAAATTCATACCCCAGCTGGCAGAGAAAGACAAAGCTCTCTGTGACCTTCTCTCAAAGAAGAACTGCTGGCTGTGGGGTGCTGACCAGGCGGCGGCTTTCAGGGCGCTGAAAGAAGCACTAACCTCTCCACCGGTCCTGGCCATGTACGACACAAGCAGGGACACCAAAGTATCGGCAGACGCTTCATCTTATGGACTGGGGGGCGTGCTCCTCCAGAAATGGGACAGCGAATGGAGGCCGGTAGCTTACGCATCCCGTTCACTATCACCCACAGAGCAACGCTACGCGCAAGTCGAAAAGGAGGCCCTGGGTCTAACCTGGGCATGTGAGCGCTTCCGGGACTTCCTGTTAGGAAAGCACTTCTGCCTAGAGACTGACCATAAGCCGCTCCTGTCCTTACTAGGCGCACAAGCACTCGACCTTTTGCCCCCGAGGATACAGCGCTTTAGAATGTGGCTCATGCGCTACTCCTATGACATTGTACATGTTCCGGGAAAGTCACTTTGGACGGCCGACATGTTGTCACGTTCACCCGTACAAACACACATGACTACAAATGACACTGAGCTGATGGAGAGCACGAACATCTATGTGGACTGCATTGTCAACAACTTACCTGTCAGTCCCACATTCATGGACACACTCAAAGCACAGCTGGAGGCTGACAGTGTATGCTCTCGTGTCATGAAAATGTGTGCAGACGGATGGCCAGAGCACGCAAAGCAGGAACCTGAAACACTTTTGGCCCGAGCGGGCTACACTCACAGTACAAGATGGACTTTTGCTGAAAGACACACGTCTAGTCATTCCAGCAACCTTGCGGAACGACGTGCTGGACAGACTGCACGAGGGCCATCAAGGAGTCGTGAAGTGCAAAGCACGTGCCTGTCAGACTGTGTGGTGGCCTGGGCTCGGACAACAAATCACTGAGATGGTGCTCAGATGCAGAACATGTCTACAAGAGCGCCGCAATCACAGTGAGCCGCTCATGCCGTCAGACTGCCCCGAGCGCCCATGGCAAAAGCTGGGGGCTGACCTTTTTGAACTGGAGGGAAAAACGTCGAAATTGCCCTGCTGACACACACAAAAAGCAATGATGTGATTAACCATCTCAAATCAATATTTGCTAGGCATGGCATTCCGGAAATTCTCATGTCTGACAACGGCCCTCAATTCTCCGGCCAGGCGTTCGCTTCCTTCGCCACAGCAAATGGGTTCAAACACCTAACCAGCAGCCCCAAATTCGCACAGAGCAACGGCGAAGCTGAGCGCGCTGTACAGACAATGAAGAATCTTCTGAAGAAGGCAACTGACCCGTACATGGCTCTTCTCGCATACAGAGCCACACCTCTTCAAAATGGATACAGCCCGGCCCAGTTGCTCATGGGTCGACGTCTCCGCACCACAGTGCCGACACATCCTTCGGAGCTATGCCCAGCACTGCCCGACCGCAGCATGCTGGTCCAGAAAGAGAGGGAGAAGAGGACGTCAGACGCCGCAAACTTCAACAGACGACATTGTGCAAAGCCACTCAGTAGCCTGTCACCAGGTCAGGAGGTGTGGATAACTGACACAAAAACATCAGGGACGGTGATCCAGAATCACGCCTCACCGAGATCTTACCTTGTGGATGTGCCACACGGGGTGGTAAGGCGCAACCGCCTGCATCTTATACCACTCCAGTCTCCATCACAAGATGAGGCTGGACAGCAGCAACAGGAGCCACTGCCTGTCCTAGAGCAGGGTCACACACCACCTGCTTTAGGGTCCCCTGTTCCCTCTCCTGGGGTTTCCACCCCCAGAACCAGGTCTGGGAGAGCAATTAAACAGCCCACTAGACTGGACTTATAAGTGGATGAGAAAAAAAAAAATAATATGTTCATTGTGAAAAAAAAAAAAAGAAAAAAAAAAATATCTTTTCAAATGTTCATGCTGACCTGAGAATGTTTTCCAATGTATCAGTGTTACTGGGGAGATATTAACTAGAGAAAATGTTATGTTTGGAAAATGAGATTTAAGAAGTTAAGAAAGTAATAGAAAGAGTATGAGTTTATCAGGATTTGTTTAACCTTGTTTTTCCTTCACAGGTTTTGAGGGACTTGAAAAGATGTACTTTAAAAGAAAAAAAAATGTTTCACATGTTCTGAAAAAAGGGAGATGTGGTGTATCTGAATACAGTACATGAGGGGTTAATGTTTACGCAGGTTACGTTACAGTAAGACAGTAGACCAATAGGATTGTGTGTGTGGGGTCACGTGATGCGGGGATCTATGTTGAGGGCAGTTCAATAAAGTGGCGGATATGTCAAGACGCAGTTTGCCCACGCCCGAGTTATTTTTCGTAAAATAGAATATACGACAATAAGTTGTGATCCGACTGTGTCTGTTAGCAACTATTTACAAACTCTATCAATCAATCAAACTTTATTTTTAAAGCACTTTTCATACTGTAGCACAAAGTGATGTCCATTCAAGCAGGATATTAAAAAACAATAAATCAAATAAATACAAATACAAATACCAAACCCCGCCCACCCTCAACTGTATATAAACTGTAGGTTACTGCTCTTCATGCCGACAGGAAGACCGACTGATCAAACTCGGACCATAAAAGTGTTTTCAGCTAGAGTCCACAGGCTGGCTACTCTGGCTCACACAGGGGAAGAGAGACGAGGGCAGACTTCATTTTCAGCAGTTCAAAGTCTACAAGTCACAAAACAGTCAGGACAAATCAGCAAACAGCTTTCCACCTCTGCACACACAGCTAGCAGTCCTGCCACACTGCTACCAGGATCAGACAAAGAGGGAATAATCGCCCACACCTGGTGTTATAAAGGCAGGAAGTATTACCTGGTCCTACCTACAGAGGGCAGTGTTTTTAACATTTGTTTCAGCCCTCACATTAAATTATCATGAAAATAGGAAAACTAAAATTAATGCCACATTGAACATTTTACAAACAGGTTTCACAGACTTACCTGGTTACTAGAACTAGCGATAAATTGTTAATATTAGAGAGTTAACAGGCAAACTTACAACACTCTAACATGAAAGCGTCTTATTTAGTTTGTTTTACTGATTAAGGACAAATGTTTCAAATATAAAAGGGATAATATTGTTTATTAGCATGTGAACTGGTAAACTACAGATTTTTAAACGTGATTAATATGTGTGTGTCACCTTTTAGTTCTGGAGAATTTATTTTACTCTATTTTAAGGTAAACATGCTAACCAAGAACAATGCTAAACATTAGCATCTTAGCTTGTTAAAAAAAGTTAGTTAGCAAGTTACGTTTAGAATAATTTCATTATCAATGTCAAAAACAGTGTCATATGAAACATTTTAACCCAATGTAAAAAATCTGTGATATTAGCAGGTTGACAAATAAACAAACATTTAATAATAACAAGCTCTGATTTAGTGTCAAAACCGTAATATTAGCACGCTAACACACAAACTCTTCTGTTTAAACATGCTAACACGAACATATTTAGCATGTTTCATTTGCTTTAAAGGATCTTATTATACAAACTGTGGACTTTTTTAAACTGATACCGTCCTAAACTGTCTTTAACTCTTTTTATATCGGGTCTAAATTAAGACAAAAATGATTGTAAGCCGTGTGAACATATGTGGACATGCTAACAGTAACATGACATTTACTGCAGGTTCCACTGAGGCTTGTTTGCAGGAAAACTCGAAATAAACGTGAATAAAAACTGTGATCTGAATCTCCTCTGTGAAGTCTTTCATCTGCCCCCCTGAGCCTGATATAAACTCCTGATTCATTTTCTAATTAACGTTTTTAAAGACTCTCCATTAGCAGCTTTAGTGCAAAGAAACAGTTTCTGCAAATTCAGAGACTCAACTGTGATGTTCCAGGATCGATCCTCAGCCTGAAACCACAAGAACCTGTAAAACTGGAGTAAAACCTGAAATAATGCACGAGTGTCTCTGAAAATAATATTATCATGAGCAGCCTGCCACCGTCCACAGACAGATGGGTTTAATCCTGCTCTGCACATTATTACCAGCTCTGCCTGCAGCCTAATGAGCAAGAAGACAAACAAGAAAGTGGAGCATCTGCAAGTTTGAGTTTGTTAAAACTCCTTATTAATGACCAAAATGATTTGAGAAAAGGCTGATGAAGCAAAGATAAGATAATCCAAACCTGCAGGACTCTCTCATGTTTGTTTACAGACCGAAACAGGAGCTGGAACTGAGAACAGGGAGCCACCTGGTGGAGAAACACCAAACTGCAGCTTTTCTATCTGCAGCAGACATTCACAAAAACATATTTTTTCTCAGCGTAGCGACTGTTTTCCGTCAACAAAAAAGGCAGATGGGGTTTAGGTTCACTTGCATCTGTGACCCGTTCAACTATCAGTCCAGTTTGAGAGTTAAAAACTCAGACAAGGAATCCAAACTAATGCTGTGGAAACTGGTCAAACAGGTTTCAAACTCTGACACACCCTCCAACTTTCTGTCACGATTCACTTCTCTGAGCTCACAGCCATCATTACTGCTTTTTCAGACTCAGAGTTTAGGAGAGCACAGGTCTGGATGTTTGGTAATTATGACAGAACGATGACATGTACAGCAGACTCGGCCTAGCACTGACGCAACTGTAGAGGGTGTAAACAATACGCTACATGTAGCTTAGCTGCCCGCAAGACTATACTGTTGTCCTTTTGTTTTTTCCAAACCTTTATTCCAGTTCTTCAGCAATGACAAATACATACTATTTAACAGGTGGTAGCTACATTCATTTGAGAGGAATCAAAACTTTGCAAAAAGAAAAGAAAAAACACAATATCTAGTCCGGCATCAAAAGATAAGTTATAATATAAATTATGACATGGGGATCATACATTTATGACATATCATAGAGAGGACCTCAAGGCTTCATAGAAAGTCATAGTTCGAATCGCTTTTTTATTCCTTAGTCCAGTTAGTGTTTTAAAATATATCTTCATTTCATTTTTAAACTGGTTGATATTTGGTTTCTTTTTAGACCATTTACATTTTTGTATATAAAATCTTCAATACAAAGTTAAAAGGTTTAACAAAAAAATATTACTTCAGTCCATGTTCGTTTTTGTTTTTTTTTCAAAATAAAAAATACCTCACGTTTGCAGGTTTATCTTACATCCAGACAACGATTCAAATAAAATTTCAACCTCAATCCAGAAAAATTTAACATGCATACAGTCAAAAATAAATGTACAATTGTTTCTTTTTCAAGGTTACAAATACACAAGAGTCCGGTATATCAGTTCTATATTTTTTTGAGAAAGTGGTTAGTTAGGTAGATAAAGTGAAACATTTTGAAATAAAAAACCTTGGTCACTTGATTGTTGATCAAATATTTTTGTCGTAAATCCATACCCTTTTTCCAAATAATTCCATCAAAAATATCATTCCAAAAACTTCTGGCACAAGAGTTAGAAGAACAATACAAGATATTTCAAAACTGTTCATTATTACATTTTTATCTTTGATATTGATGCCATTCAGCAGGATATCAGTCTTCAACATTGGTTGTTCGTTAAATACAATGTTGAAGACTAGTAATAGTTTTAAGAAGCAAGCTGGTATTTCATCAAATACAATACAACATTCCCGTGCAGGTATTAGAATACTGAAGGTCTTTAAAAATTATGTGTATGAAAATAATTAACCATTCTCATTGAGCAACTGTGGAACAAACAGAATCTTGTTTCTAACCCAGTACTCAAAAAATATTGATTTGTTTGTATATCTGATGTATGTATTGTTCTAAATTAAATGGTTGTGGGGAGAGAAATTATGTTTGTATAGAATAAATCAAGATAAAAGCACTTGTCTATGAAAGTTAGACAACTGAATTGGGAGTTTATTTATGTCGAAATTACATTTTAGAAGGACCTCTATACCACTGACTTTTTCAAAGATAATATTGGGAATTAAGTACAATAATTTATCTTTATTTTGGATATAATGTTTGATCCAGTTCACCTTGAAGACTATGATAGATGAATGAAAGTCCAGCATATTTAAACCTCCTTGACATTCTGAATTACATAAAACGCCTGTTCAAGTAGTACATAGAAAGTTGAATAGAGTAGAATCAATTTTTTTTTTTTTACAATTGATTTGGGTACATCTAAAACTTTCTCTGGGAAAACCAAACACGATAGTCCCTCAGTCTTGGATAAAGGAACTCGCCCTTTGAGTGATAAGTCCCTCACGAGCCACATATTAAATTTATTTTCAATTTTTGGGATGAGGGGTTGGAAGTTTGACTGTATTCTGTTTGCTTGATTTTTACAAATACTTATTCCTGAATAAGTTCCTCTTTAACAGGGATACCATCAATTTCTGCTGTATGAATATTGTTATCTTTAAGAGGATAATGGGTGCACTTTTTAATATTTAGAGTTATTCCTGTAACTTTAGAAGGCATATTGAGACAATTTATGATTTTTTAAATCTGCATTTCATCCTTTAAAAAAATAGCAGTATCATCAGCCAGCTGGCATCATTTAACTTCTTTATCTAAGATTTGAATTCCTTTAAAGGAGTCATTATATATATGTAGGGCTTGCATGACCAAAAGGAACAAGATGGGGGCTGCTTTTTTTATACAACGCAAAATGAAGAATCTATGAGTGGTTCCCTTGAGGAACTTTAACTGAGCTGTTGCATTCACTAAACAAAGTTTTTATTGCCCTTTTGAAGTATTGACAACATTCAAAAAATTCTAACACATCCAATAATACCTCATGTTTTGCCATGTCAAAAGTTTATATACATATATATATATTATATATATATATATATATATACACATACTGTATATATGTACATATATTTGTACATATATATGTATATATATGTAGGCTACATATATATGTATATATCAGTGGCGATTGCTCTAAGACTGCAAGGGAAGCTCGGCTTCCCTTAAAATTTCACCCCCCAAAAAAAGAAAAAGTGGTGAAATACGTACGGCTGTGTGTACATTTCATTAACTAAATACGCGCTAATAAGCCTTCATCTTTTGTTCAGACACTGTGATAAGAAGCTGATAATCACAGGTAACCGGCATAACTTCGTTCTCATTCATCCTCGCAGCGCCTCAGCGCTTTAAACAGCCGGACGCTGGGCTTCTGCTGACTTCAATGTGGAAGCTCAAAGTGGGTTGTTCCAGCAGCGAAACTAGACGCTCATTGGATAAATGCTGGGCTTTGTCCCGCCCATCGGAAGCTCAGCTTCACTGGAGTTCTATGGCGAGAGGGCGGTCCCGACTTTCTCCCGGACTCCGATCTTCTGCATCCATGATTGGATGAGCTGTCTGAGGCGAAATCCTTTTTTGATTGACAGCTAAACAAGCGAATCAGCGATCTTGAAGAATAAAACATCTACCAGGGGCCTCATGTATCAACGCTTGCGGCGCAGGAAAACCTTGCGTACGCCAAAATCGGCGCACACGTCCAGATTTATCATCGCGAAACGAGCGTCGGTTCCAGCGCTAATCAACGCAAAGTCAGGAGGTGGTGTAGAAATTGGCGTTGAGCCGATACTTGCGTTGACTGTGATTCGCACTTTGGCGACGCTGTGTGGCGGTGTTTGGTGACTCACTATGTGACAAGCGTGCACCACATCCCCGTGGCCGAGCAGCACGTCGCCCCACATGACGAACCAGCAGCAGACGGAGGGATGCGAGCTGATCCCTGCCGGGCCGCCGTCCTCGCGCGGGAGAATCTCATCGCCACAGTGTGAATGGGTAAGAAGTGAATACACAGTTCAATGAGCCAAATTAATTCATTTTCTCCACCAGACGAGGACATTTACGAGCCGGTCCAGCCGCTCGTTGATCCCCGCGATCCCCCAGATGATTTCTTCCTGCGATTGCAGGACCCCCTCCGCGAGGACCCTTCCACTGCGTCCGGGTGGTCCAGCGGAAGCGCCGCGGCTGGTGGACGCTCCACCGCTTGTCGGCGCGCTGGTGCTGATGCTGGTGCTGGTGCTGGGTCCGGGGTGGCCCGAGTGCCGCTGGTCCTGGCCGACGACTCCGAGCCGGCGGACGGGCTGCCGCGGTCTGGGGTTGTGCAAGCCGGCGACACGGCCGACACATTGATTTCTGTGACACAATAAAAATATTTGTTCATTTCAATTCCTGCTTCTGTGTATCTGTTGCGTTTACATCTCTCTCCACGGTATCATAGGTAATGTAATCCAGTATTTAGAGGTCAGTTATGCACATTACAGTTGTTTATTGCATAAAAAGTTATCGAAAAATGAAGTTAAGGGCGAAGTATAAATCACGTCTAAAAATAGACTGAATCCCGACGTTGAAATGAAGTATAAACTTAGACTAGACGTCTAATATACGTCTTTTGCTCAGTGGGATGACAAAGCATGTGGACATTTGTGTGACACGCCACTTACCCTATAATAATAATCGCCACCACCCGCTGCTCAAACGGTGTGAGGGTCTCCTCCCCCGGACCCCCACCTGTCTGGCCGGTACTCCTCCGGAGGGCAGCTTTACGCCGCTTGACCTCCACCTTGAGGTCCGACCACTTTTTTTTAATCGTCGCGGGGGTGCGTGTCTCGGAACCCACCGCGTTCACCCTCTCGCAAACTTTCTCCCACTCCAAGCGTTTTTGTTTTGCACTGACGCCACTGGACAGGCTGCCAAATAAAACACGCTGTCGCTCCTCCACCTCCGCCACCAGCACCTCCACCTCGCACGCCGTAAATGTAGTTTTTCTTGTCATTTTGTCTGCGTGCGAGGACAGGGAGACCCTATTTAAATAAATCAGCATATTTATAGGAGGGCGTAACGGGGACGGGCCCAGTCACTCCGACATCTGCGCTCAATTCCACGCTGATTGGGATTTATCAAGGAAACACACGTGGATTTCGGCGCCCGCACACATTGATACATACGGATTTTTTTCAGCGTGACGGACCTTGCGTGCGCTCGTTTCTGGTATGAGTTCCACGCAAGTATTGATACATGAGGCCCCAGAGCATTTTCCAAGTTATTCATTCCGTTGTTCTTAACTGCTCCGGAGACTTTACCGATCCTCAGCGACTTTTGTCTTTGTTATAAACGACTGCCGTTGTGTTTGGCGACTCTGTTCTGTTACATACTAATAAACAAATACAATTATGATGTAGGCCAGAAAAATGAGCTTCCCCTCCTTGAAAGACCAGCAGCCGCCACTGGTATATATGTATGTGTATATATATATATATATATATATATATAAACAAGATGTAACTGTTGTCTGTGATGTATTCTTTGTAGTCAGTCAGGGGGGTATTCCATCAAAGTCGCTCAGAAAACCGGGACTATGGTGTAATCTTGAAGCTTGAATTAACGGCCACTCCAAACCAAGCCCCAACCCATTCCATCAAACGAGATCAGCTGGCTCCACTTGACGCCAATTCCAGCCTCACCTGTTAAGCCTCACACTGAGCGCCTCCCCGCGGAATATAAAAAGACCCAACAAGTCGAGTGCTGAAAGTGTTGCAAAATGGCTCAGAATGCCGCAAAACCACGGGCAGAGATTTTCTCTGCTGCTGAACAAAACCTCCTTATGGAGTTATATGATGATTACTGTGATATAATAACTAAAAAAGGTAACACCGCTCAAATAAACAAAGCGAGAGAGGCAGCATGGAAGACAGTTGCCGACAGGCTGAATGTGTAAGTGATGTTTCATCCATTCATTATTTCAGATGATAATCCCGTCTCAATGTTAATGATACAACCTGTTTGACGTAACAGAATCGTAATTTAGGCTGTAAAATTAAAGAAATTCACTACAAGACAAGTTGTAGGCTACAGATAGTGATATAATCAGATTTATAATCGGAGTTGAAGTGGCTATAATCAAATTGTTTTATATGCAAAACATTTATCACACAATTGATCATGTATTATCTCATTTACCTAATTCCCCCCATTCAGAGGAGCGCTGTTTAAATGTTTGCAGGGGTTAATTGATTCTCTTGTTGCATAAAAAGGAGCTACTTCCTTCATTTTACCTTCATGTCTGTGCAGTAGGATGAGGAACTAACTAAAACTCACTCAGCACCCACTGTGTCTTTTATTAACCTCAGAGGCCAGAAACGCACCTGGCGTCAGGTCAAAATAAAATATAAAAACATCCTTACAAATGGTCAGTGATGCAGAATAATTGTAATGTGATGAAGATATTGAGGAACTCTTTAAGTGCAAGACAGACTGCTGTCACCTGTAATGAAGGTTTTTTTTTTTGTTCATTTATTAATTCATATCCATGTCATGTGATCATCTTGCAACCTATGTATGATGTTTGGAAATAATCCAACTGATCTAAGTTGGCCTACCTCTCTGCAAACAGTTGCCTTACTTAGTCCCTCAGCATCTCCAACACTATACAGAAATGTACCGCTGGCAAAGAACCACAGTGCAAGACATACAGATTGCACAGGGGTCAGTGATTGGCTGCGGCGAGTGACCTTCCTTATGTGTGGATCCAGCAAAGTGCATAAATACACTATGCTTTGCCGGCTGAATCGATACCTCTCCCACAGGAAAGAATCACTTTGTTCCAGTGGGTTAGTCCTCTCCTTGAAGACCCTCAGGGCTGGTGGTCTCCTGAAGAAGGCCCTTTGAATTATTTGTGCCCCTTCATCATTTGGCTCTTCATCCTCAATGAATGGACATGCCATGTTCTCTTAGTCTTTGTCTCTGCTGAATGTGTGCCCCCCTGCCTGTCTTGACTGCTCTGCTTCATAGTCTACACCTTGCCATCATTGACTGTCAGGGGGCAGTTGATTGGAGGACATTTTAGGTGACTGATGTAGGCTTCCTCTGTGTTTTAATCATACATTTTAAATTTATTCATTGTTTTTTATTTTATTTTATTCATCTTTATCTATGAGGATGCAATCAAGATAAATGAAAACGGATTGATTTTTATTTTTTACAAAATCAGAATACTTACCAAATGCACTTTTTGCTTAGTTTACAAAGTGGATGGAAAGCACATTTTGGTTTCACAAATTATTTTATCAGTGCATTGTGTATGTAAATGCAAAACAGACATGTCTTTTGGACATTTTTTGGACATTAGTGGAGTTAATCTTCACCTTAATCCTGCTTCAGACCAGGTTTGGCCGGCAGCATAAGTCACCATGGTTACAAGGCTGGCATTCGTGTTAACCACTTTGAACAGAATTGAGGCTCAGGTTGATGGAACAGAAAGTCAGAGCTTAGCTCAAAGTGTTCGGCTTAGCCAGAACCACGTTTCCATGGCTACCAAGTTGGAGCTAATCTTAGTCACATTGGTGAAACTCAACTCTCACTAAAATAAGCGAGACTTGGCCATTTAAGCCAGACTTTGAGCTAAGCGAGCTTGATGGAATACCCCCCAGATCTAAGACCAAATGAATATTGTTGCTGATGTGTCTGTCTTGCATAAAACCAGACTGACAATCATCATTAATCATGTCTAAACAGAACTTTAATCTTTCTGCAAAGATGTTAGCCAATAATTTTGCATCGTTATTAAAGTCATTGGTCTCCTATTCTCAATTTGTAAATGATCTTTATGGGGTTTAGGTTTCAAGGTAATTAAGCCTTGGCACATTGTTGCAGGGAGCTTACCGATAGCCATGGCTTCTTTAAAAACGTAATAAAAAATTCAGAAATGTAATCTTGGAATGCCTTAAAAATTTGCTGGTCAGACCATCATTGGTGATTTGTTATTTTTTTTATAAATAAATAAATAGATAAATCTTGATCACAAACATTTTTTTTTAGCTTGGTTAATACCATAGACTGTTTATAAGATGGACAGAGTCTGCCTCCTCGCTGAGTGAGGCCACTCCGAGAACAGCACCCTCTGATGGTGGGCTGCAGTATAGGTCATAAATCCCGCTTCCGCCAGCAAAGCTTATGGGACTGTGGAAAAACTTTAGAAATTTGTTACACAGAACATAAATTTTCTCCCCCCTGCTTGTGATGTTGACATATAGTTACAGTAAGACTGGTTTGTGCCCAAGTCCTCTTTTTCTGTGAAGCTCCGTTTTTAAAAGTTATTCGGGGGATCATGTTTTCTATGATTGACACCTGGTACAGCCTATGGGTGTTCAGGGATTGCGTAGCTCTTCCGGGGGAATACGCTGTTTGAGCCGAGCGTCATCACAGTGACTCTCGGCGACTGCGCGGCCGAATGCGCGCATCGCTACTGCGCAGCGCTGGTTTCAAGGAACGAAGAAAAATCCCGGAAATATCGAGAGCTTTTTGGCTTCAAATCCATATACAGGCGGAAGGCAGAACCAGGTTGTCCATCTTATATACAGTCTATGGTTAAAACGTTGTGCCTTATTATATGTAGAAGGAAAAACAGAGATTGGCTATAAATATTATGTGGTTCAGAGTTTAAGTTTTTATAAAACTTGCACAGCTTTGGAAATTTTTTGAGGGTCTTCAGAAATCTGTTGAAAATAAACATGTTATTCACAGAAGCATTTCTTTTTTCAAGAAGTTCTCTGTTTGAACCAGAGACATTCAGCTTTTACAGTAAATGACTGTAAAGAGTCAAATTAAAGTCCAAAGCAGCTTTGTTTTCTGTAACCGGTTAAACAGAAGAATCAGTCAAGAATAAAACATTAGTTTGACATTTAACAATACTTGATAGAACAAAGTTCTTACATTGTAAAGAAATGTGATTTCAGACTCTTTGACTCGATCATATTAGACTGGATAACAAATAACCAATCAGGACCTTTAGGATTTAAAATAAGAGATGTAGAAACTTGATTATCTTCATCTTCACTCTCTCTTCCTGTTTGTGTCTCATCTGTTTGTCTTCTTTGTCCTCAGGTTGTATAACTCGGTTTCATCTTCCATAAATTTGTTCAACATCAGATGGAGAAGATGAGTGATGGTGCAAAGAAAAAAAAGGGCAGAGCAAAGTCTGTCATGTCTGACTGTCTGTCTATGAAGAGTGACCGGTCTAAAGGTCAACCACTGCACTTCAGTAAAGAACCAGGACCCTCAGAGTCACAGTAAGAGAAACACTTTTTAACCTCCAAACTCTCAAACAGTAATTTATGATGCTCTAAATCCTGACCCCTCTGTTTTCTACCATGGTGAGAAAAATGATCTTAAACAGTGATTTTCTTGTTGAACCTCCAAACATGGAGAAAGTAAAGAAAAAGTCACTGAGCACAGATTTACTTATTATTCCTGATGTTTATAAAAATGAAGGTGGTATAAAACAGCATTAGAAAAGGATTCTGACCTCTGTATTTTCTGATTTGGTTCCTGTGTTTGGGACGTTTTGAGCCTGTAAGTCTTTGGACTGTGGTGTATAGACCCCAGAAAACAGTCTGTGGGTCAGAAAATACCAGAAGACCAAAGAAGAAATAAATCCTGAGAAATAAAAACTCATTCAGAGCATCTGTCTGTTATTAGACCTTTAGATCTGATTGTTAAAAAATGTTTGAAACTGTCAGAGAAAATCTCTCGACCTTCAAAAATCACAGTTTAGTTTTTTCTCCTGTCTCCACACTTTGAGGCAGCAGCCGCTGAATATTTTACTGTTTTATGTTAGAGAAAAGAGAAACTCTGGTTTAATAAATGTTTCTTATTCTGAATCTTTCAAACATGAAATGATAAAGAAAATAAATGTTCTTTATTTCCTCAGAGAGACACAGAGATTTGACTCTGTGGAGGAGCGGCTGTCCAGCTCTGATGGAAGTAAGTCTGAACATCTGTCCTCTAAAGTCTGTGTGGATGAAAACTCAGCTGACTGATTTTCACAAAGACGTTTCAGTGTTGAGAAGTTTGGTTCATTTTATTTTTCTTCTCTTTCAGACGATGGCGGTCTGCAGGAGGTTTTAGCTGAACATAAGATCAGTCTGAAGAGGAGATGTGAACGTGTGAGTGAAGGAAGTGATGAAACAGGAAGTAGTCAAACCCTCCTCAACAGGATCTTCACTGAGCTCTACATCACAGAGGGACTGAGTGAAGAGGTGAACACCCAACATGAGGTGAGACAGCTGGAGACAGCTTCAAAGATGGAGACCCTCCATGACGAACCCATCAAGTGTCATGAGATCTTTAAAACCTTACCAGACCAACAGAAGAAGCTCATCAGAGTGGTTCTGACCAACGGCGTGGCTGGTGTTGGAAAAACCTTCTCAGTGCAGAAGTTCACTCTGGACTGGGCAGAGGGTTTGGAGAACCAAGACCTCCATCTGGTGGTCCTGCTTTCATTCAGGGAGCTGAACCTGATCAGAGATGAGTGCTTCAGTCTTCTGAGTCTGCTCCATGTTTTCCATCCAACACTAGAGAAGGTCACAGCAGAGACGCTGGCTGTCTGTAAACTTCTGTTCATCTTTGACGGTCTGGATGAAAGCAGACTGTCTCTGGATTTCACAGACTCTGAGGTGGTGTCTGACGTCACACAGAAGTCTTCACTCAACGTTCTGTTAACAAACCTCATCAAGGGGAACCTGCTCCCCTCAGCTCTCATCTGGATAACTTCTCGACCTGCAGCAGCCAATCAGATCCCTCCTTCACATGTGGACAGGGTAACAGAAGTACGAGGCTTCACTGACGCCCAGAAGGACGAGTACTTCAGGAAGAGGTTCAGAGATGAAGATCTGTCCAGAAGAATCATCTCACACATCAAGTCCTCCAGGAGCCTCCACATCATGTGTCAGATCCCGGTCTTCTGCTGGATCACTGCGACAGTTCTGGAGTACATGATGAGCAGAGAGCAGAAAGGAGAGCTGCCCAAGACCCTGACCGACATGTACTCACACTTCCTGCTGGTCCAGACTAAGAGGAAGTATGGCATTAGACTCAAGAGCAGTTCACAGAAACTCAGAAAAGCTGACCGTGACGTCCTCCTGAAGCTGGGGAGGCTGGCCTTTGAACATCTGGAGAAAGGAGACATCATGTTCTACCAAGAAGACCTGGAGCGGTGTGGTCTGGATGTCTCGGAGGCCTCGGTGTACTCAGAAGTTTGTACAGAGATCTTCAGAAGAGAGAGTGTGATTTTCCAGAAAACTGTTTACTGTTTCGTTCATCTGAGCGTTCAGGAGTTTCTGTCTGCAGTCTACATGATCCACAGTTTCACAATGAAGAGGAACAAAAAAGTTCTGGAGACTTTCCTAAGAGACAACAAACACAAGGACAAAATGTTTTCTTATTCTTCTGAAAATGTTGGTTACATTTTCTCATCTCTGGATGTCTTCCTGAAGAGTGTCATGGAGAAATCCCTTCTCAGTGAAAACGGTCACCTGGACCTGTTTGTTCGCTTCCTTCATGGACTCTCTCTGGAGTCAAACCAGAGACTCTTAGGAGGTCTGCTGGGTCACGCAGACAACAGTCCAGGAATGATCCAAAGAGTCATCGAGAACCTGAAGATGATGAACAGTGAAGATATCTCTCCTGACAGAAGCATCAACATCTTCCACTGTCTGATGGAGATGAACGATCTGTCAGTTCATCAGGAGATCCAAGAGTTCCTGAAGTCAAAGTTCAGATCAGAGAGACTCTCAGAGATCCAGTGCTCTGCTCTGGCCTACATGCTGCAGATGTCAGAGGAGGTTCTGGATGAGTTGAAGTTAGGGAACTATACCACATCATACCAGGGAAAACTGAGACTGATCCTAGCTGTGAGGAACTGCAGAAAGGCTCGGTAAGTCCAGGTTTTATTCTCAGAATTGTGTAAATGAGCTCTGTAGTTCTTCTAATGTCCACGTTACTGATGATGTTCTTCTTCAAATAGAAATCCACTCAAATATCAGGGAGGGGGTTTCTTTAGCAAAAACATGATCCTGGTGTCTAAAGTCCTGTTAGCCCAGAATGAGGTCTACCTGTGGACCCCTGAGAACTTGTCCTGATTGTGGAGGACCTCTTTGTTTTGAATCGTGTCTGTAATGAATAAAGTGGAACTTTCAGGACAAATCAGCGACCATATCTGAGGACACACAGAGGTCTTCTGATGATGGTATCAGTCCAGATCAACATCTCAGTCAGTTGTGGTGAACTTGAGTTTGAAGAAGGTGTCTGCAGCTTCTTCCTGCTGGTTTTCAGGTTGGAAATGATGAATCTGTTGTAAATGAGGGTGTTGACAGCATTGATGGTGAAAATAGAACTGGATCATTTTCTACACAGTGGCAGAACTGTCTCTGTACCATCATGTTCATCATTCAATATTCATCATCAATACAACCATGAAAACTAACATCATTTTCCACCACTCACTGGAGATTATCTGCTGGACTAGAACATATGAATGATGAGAACACAGGAGGTATTTGGACAGCAGCTCCATGTGTCTGAAAACAATGGTGGAAATAGGATGTTAATGTCTCTCTCTCTCTCTTTCTTTCTCTCTCTCTCTCTCTCTCTCTCTCTCTTTGCCCTCGGTGCTGCAGGTTGGCACTGACACTAGTCTGCCTCATAACACCTCCATAGCATGTGGAAACAGCCGTGCTCTTCCACTGTATATATGGACACCATGTCTCTAAGGAGAAGCAGTGTGACTGCATCATCATCATCATCATCATCATCATCATCATCATCAGTTTTCCATGGTGTCCCTTTGTTGTCATGGTGATGCAGAGTGAAGATGATTCCTCTAATGTTGAGGTGTTGGTGGGCTGTAGCGGTCTCATTTCTCCCCCTCGGCTGCACGCCTCTGTTTCAGATGTTGATGTAAATTGGTCAGACTGCTGCCTTCTGCTGAAACAGCCTGTAAACAAACACTGCAGCAGACTGGGGTTTGATCCAGGTCTGAGTCTGAGAGACTGAACCAGGTCTAAAGGACTATACTGAGCATGGCTGTCATTAGGTTGAATTAATGCAGGTACCCATATTGATCCTCCATGTTGATATTATCAGGACTCATTATTGATACCTCACTTCATGATTTAGTGCAAACATTTAAAAAAGTGAAGAAAACATGTTCAAAGATAAATTTCCTGTGGCTCCAAATTCTACTTTATGTATGAAACACATGTATGAGTAATAATCAATCTGTTAAGTACATTCATGAGAACGTACTAGAAAGGTCAAATAAACTCAGGCCTAACTGAGACGGCAGCTCTACGGGTTTTACTTAGAGACAGAGAGAGAGACATAGAAAGAGAGAAAGACAGACAGAGTGAGAGAGAGAGACAGAGAGAGAGAGAGAGAGATGACCAGAGCCCAAAGACAGAGGTTCAGTGGGTCTTTGTATCTGTCTCTTAAAGGTCTCTCTGGATTCATCAGGTTCTATAAACTTGTTTCTGCTGCTGAAGCGAATGTTACATAGAGAAAAAATTTTGATTGTGAAAACAAAGAAATCTTCAACTCTTCAAATGTTCAGAGTCAAACCAGCTCTAACCTGCTAAAAAATGATTTTATCTGAACCAATCAGAGAAAAAGGAGCTGCTGGGATTTAGTGAGTCGTCCTCTGATTGGTCAACAGTCAGTGTCTATGGAAAGACTTACATTACAGCAGAATGTCAACATTAAACACTGAGAGGAGCACTGATTCTCCAAGAGGTACTTTGGATACTAACCAATCACTTACCAGGACCAAAAACCTGGTTCTCAGTCCCCTTCTCCAACCAGAACTCAAGAATTCACTCAGTCATAATGATCCAGCTGCACTAACATGAAGACAACACTGTTGGAGAACAGAATGACTAAAATAAGTCATGGAGTCATTTGTCTTGAACATCTGAACAGTTTTTTTTTTTTCTTCTAAACTTTGACTTCCTGTCTTCTCTCATGGCTGTGGTCCTGATATTAGTATCTGTCTGGTTAAAAACAGGCCGTCTGTCAAACCAAAGATCATGTTTGTTTTTGGTGAAGAGAAACATCAAATTACCCTTTAATGAAATATTGTTTGATATTTATTCTGTTACAGACTTTCTGGCTGTAGACTCTCAGAGACTCACTGTGAAGTTGTGGCCTCAGCTCTGAAGTCCAACCCCTCCCATCTGAGACATCTGGACCTGAGTGTCAACGATCTGGAGGATTCAGGAGTGAAGCTTCTCGCTGCAGGACTGGAGAGTCCAAACTGCAGACTGGAGCATCTGAAGTGAGACACCATTTCCTTCTGATCTAACAATAAGATGTGACAGCTGCTGCCTTAGATTTTTCTCTGTGGTTTTCCCATCAACTTTGGTCGAGCAGTTTGAATTTGTCGTTGTAAAACTTCAACACAGGAAGAAAAATCCGACATTTCAGAGTTGACTTTGAGTAGAACGATGGATGTAGAAAGGAAGCAGGAGAAAATCAGTCCCACAAATATTACACATGCTTGTAGAGGGCAGGAGCAGCACAGACTAAAGGCTGATATTGAACTGATCCACAATTAATGTGATCACTAATGAATGAATGAAGTGTCAGAGAAATGATGAGCTGCAGATTGAAACCTGAAGAACACAGGAGTTTTGAGAGGATTTCACAAAGTTCCTCAAGATCAACTCTGAAAAAGTTCTGTGTCCTTCAGAGACTCAAGAACATTGAATCATTAAAAGCAGGAACAGTTTCTTCAGACGTTCAATGATTTTTTTCTTTTTTCAGAGTGAGTGTCTGCAGGTTGTCAGAGATCAGCTTTTCTTCTCTGGCCTCAGCTCTGAAGTCCAACCCCGCCCATCTGAGACATCTGGAGCTGGGTAACAACAATCTGCAGGATTCAGGAGTGAAGCTGCTGTGTGACCTTCTGCAGAGTCCAAACTGTAAACTGGAGCATCTGGAGTAAGTTTAGTCTTTGTCTGTTTCTGTTGTAGATTTTTATGTTTATTCAGTTTTTTTTAACCCAATTCAAATGTTCAAAGAATTCTTTAATATTTCCAGAACTTTCTTCTTTCTCACATAAATTCATAGTGTTTTTATTGAATCATCAGTCAGATACAGATGGAGGAAAACTGTGAGTTATTTTGTTGATTGAATGTTGATGATTTTTTATAAATGGTTCAGATGATCACAGCAGTGATGTTGACGGGTTTACTTCCTCGGTCTCTAAATCAGTCAAATGTTCAAGGATGCAGTGAACTCACTATCCATGCAGCTCAGGGACACAGCTCATCTTTTTCATACAGGAAACACTGTCAACAACAAAGGTGTGTTAAAGTCCCATCAGTCAGCAGCTTCAGTCAGAAACCTTGCTGTCAGAGCTCCGTCATTTCAACCCTCTGTATAACTCCTCAGCACAGACCAGACTCTGTGAGAACATCCTCACAACATGCTGCTTTAGTTACAACAACAACAACAACAACAACAACAACAACAACAACAACAACAACAACAATAATCAGCTGTTAGCAGAGATTTCATCCAAACAGTCCAGGATACAAACTTTGAAGTGGTTGGAAAATTCAGGTGTCCACTGCTCATGCAGAGTTGACTCATGTTGATGATGTTTTCATGTCTAGAGGACATGCTGGAGTGAATTCAACCAAACCTCCTGAGAAAAAGACAGCAGTGGCAGACATTAGATCAGGCTTCATGACGTCTGTGCGTCCCTTTATTCAACCAAATCAGAGAGTTTCCCTCATGTTTCCATACAAACATTAAATTGTTGAAACTGAATTTTTTTTTTTTTTTTTTAGATTTGGGGTTTTAGTCTTTTAATTTCAGAGAAATTTGAACATATTCATAACTTAATATTCAGTGATTTGTAGTGATTTGAATTTATAATAAATGTCCTAAGATTAATAATCGATACTAATCTTACACTTTGACATTTATGCACTCGTAGAAAGGGGCACCACCCACCTGAATGGTGGGAAAATAAAGAAAAACTGAAGTTTAATTCAAAATTCAAACAGTAAGTTAATCTTAAATAATTTGAAATCAATCTCATATCTCAAGATGAAATTCTCATTTCAGGGACTCCACTCCTGGAAGAACACTAACAGACAAGAACTTAGAAAAATAAATGATCGGTTTATTACAGTATAAATGATAGTACAACATACAGGCAATAAATAATAATAAGATAATGAGGATAGATAATAATAGATGAATGAAAGATTCTGAGTCAGGCTACCATTACTAAAGTTAATGATAGTGAGTGAATATGCTTGAACACATTAACCTACATTATCTTTGGTGTAAAGATAAATTTGGATGTGGATTTGGATGAATTTAGGATTACTCAAATAAGTGAATATCTGAGTTATGACCACATGAGACAGTATCAGTCTTGTTTGGAGCTCTGGAGGTTTGCATACTTATGTGAGGCTGGTCCTTGGAGAGGATGGAGGAGGTCACTGAAGGTCCGGGCTACCAGCGGTTCGGGAGGTTCGGCTCAGCAGAGGACCAAAGCCAGACAAAGGACAGGCCAGGAGTCACAACACACGGGCTTGAATGCATAAACCAGCACCTTTTTGTGTCCTTTGGATGCTCCTTTTGTCTCACTCAAAACTCTACCACAGAGTATGACTTTGGGCCTGCTGGGTAGCATTCAGAGGTGACTTTGAAGTAACGCAGATAACTAAGAAATAGAAGCTCCATGGACAGTTGAAACTATTTCAAAAATGAGCGAAGTTAAAGAAAAACCAATTAAAGACTTAATCTTGGATCCCTGTATGCACAAAAATAGTTGAAGTTTCAATACTGAACTAAGACGTTAAAGAAAAATCATACAACGTGAATGAACACTAATGTAAAACTTAGAAGACTAAGAAGAAAAAGTAAGACTAAGTAGTAAGAGCAAGAACTAAGAGAAAACAAGCTAGGAGGGAACTAAGCAGAAACAAAGAGACAAGAGAAGAGGACAGAAGCGAATAAGAGTGAGCACCCCAACTTTACTGGTTTAATACTCTTCAAACTGGGAGTGTCTCTTGGGTGTGAGGAGAGAAAGGAGGGTGTCCTCGCTGGTGTCCTGCTGCAACTTTTTCAGAGGAGACCTTCAGGATCCCTCATTGTATGATCAAACTTATACTTTTGGCTGGTAAAGGAATCAGATCGAATACTCACTCACTGTGATTAATGTTTTTGAATGCTTGGTTCATAATGAATGATTTGATGTTAAACAAATATAAAGAATTGTAGAATCACATTAACGAACATTCTCATTATGCTTTGAGTATCACTTTTCAAAGAACATTGTTAAAAAAGTACATGTTAAATTACTCTGAAATGAAACAGATAGTAACACATATAAACTGTGAATAACACAAGGGTAAACACATGTACATGAACTTACAATTAATAATAATTAATAACATTTAAAAAAGGATTCTACAGACCAACACTCAGATTAGTATCTAATAGTATAACTACCTAATGGTTAACAAAGCTTAACAAATGATTAAGAGATAAACTAAAAATTTCTACACTATTTCTACTAGAATAAGGTTGTAATTAAAACATAATAACTTCAGCTCTTGAAAGTTCATGAAACAGTTTGGAAAGCTGTTGATCTCAAGGAACTTTGTGACTGAAGGATTTATTCTGTCAGTGTGAAATTATGGCTTGTGAACATGATCGGCAAATGGGACAAAGACTGTTTTCCTGCACATGTTGAGTACTGACAGAAGACCATGGTGTGGTGTCCATCCAACCTGAAATTGGACTAGTTGTAGTTATTCTCTTTAGATTGTACTCACAGGGGTATGGGGAAGATCAACCAAATGTAGGATTCATGGCTGAGCTGATAAACCTGACGCTTCCCAGTCAAGGTGTGATGGCAGATGTTTATCTGATGACGTGGTCCTGTAGTTCTTTCCTGCTGGCCATAAACAATGTCTCGGTCTCTTTGAAGTGAAAAGGATAGGAGGTTTGTCCTTTTGAGAAGGCTTCTTTGGTTATCTTCTATAAAGACAGGAGGCTGTAGAAAGATCGTGATTTGGTGTTGAAAGTTTAGACCATCTCGTCTCCGGTGACCAGATGTAAGCCTTAAATTCCTTTGGGGGGTTTAGATGAGGAGGTGGTTGTCTCTGCTACAGATTACAACAATATCATACTGATATCAGAAATGAGTGTGACAGGTGTTTATTAGTCTTTTTGACATGTTACAATCATGAGGATAAAGTCATGGACTAAACTTGGGCTCCCAGTTTCCTTGTTGTTGTTGTTGTTGCTTCAGCTAGCATCATTGTTTTCATCACAGTTAATAAAGTAATGATGATGCTTCATAAATTCAGAGTCACAAAAAAACACCAAACAAACCAAATGTGAAAAATCTGTTTTGATTTTCAGTTTTCATGTGGAGTAATACAGATACATCTGTTAAGGCTTGAGTTTTTAGCTGGACCCAAAAGGCAGGAGACTTCAAGTCAGTTCAAAAGTTTTATTGTCTTGCACAAGACATAGAAAAATTACACAAACTAAGAAAAAATACTTGCAGGCTGCAGCTGCTACAGGGTGTCTGACCACCACACTTAAGACCAGAGCAAGATTAGGCACCGAGGCACCAATTTTAAAAAAAAAGAAAAAAACACAAAACAGAAGGTGATCAGGATGGATTGAATGTTCAGAGAATCTAGAAAAAGCTTTCACCTGGAAACCTGAACCTGGCATCACTGAATGAGACGGAATTATCTGGCAGAGTCGTGGAGGGTGAGCCGGTTGCTATGGAGAGGTGAGTTGATTGCAGAGTGCCATCAGGTGTGCCCTGCTACACACAGCCAGAAAGAAGGAGGTTCCTGCAGCAAAATCAGATTAGAGACTGATCTAAATGAAATGTGAGTGAACTCAGCCATCAGTGAATCAATGACAAAGTGAGAGGAAGAGTGGATCTGTCTGCTGTCTGACCTTGTTGATCCTGATGAAGGTGAGGGAGAAGAGTAAAGCAGTAAAGGTGATGTTGTTGCAGACAGAGTCAGCTGACCTGTCTCATCAGAGTCTCATCCGTTCTCTGTTTGGCAGAGCGCTGATGTTACAGTCTGAGAGCACATTCAGGTTCAGCTTCACATGGGCTGGATCTGCTAAATACAAACTCTTGAGACCAGCCTGGTTGAGGTAGGTGGACTCAGTGTCCTGGGTGACTCTCTCTGAGCTCTTCTTGGTTGAGAGTATTTCTGGTTTGTCTCTGACTTCCATGAACTCAGATCTGGAGGATTGCTGGCTGGTCCGGTCCAGTTCTGACAGTAGAGACAACACAGTCTGTTATTCTGGGTTGAGTGTTCTTGTTGAAGATCAGTGTACAGTGAGGGATGAAGGCAGACAAAGATCCTCCCGTTTCCTCCATGTCACAGTTCAAGTTCATTTTGAAGACTTTGATTGATCCGAGCGCCGAAGAGGAACAGGAAACGAGGAGTAGAGAGTGAGGAAGGACTTTCAGCAAAGGATCATGGGAGTCCAACCAGTAACTGCTGCAACAAGGACTCCACCTTCTGATCATCTGAACCTCTAATCCAGACCAGTGCTCCATCACATTTGATGTCTGTTATTTTACATGGAGGGTCAGAGCAGAGCAGATCATGAGCTCTGACAGACTGGATCTGGTCCAAAGGTCTCCTGTTGGAGTTCTCTAAGCTCCATATTTTAAACCTGAACACGTGAAGTTTGATTATTAATTATTTTTATCTTCATTCTCTTTCCTTTTTCAGACTGTTGAACTGCAGTTTGTCAAAGATCAGCTGTTCTTCTCTGGTCTCAGCTCTGAAGTCCAACCCCTCCCATCTGAGATATCTGGACCTGGGTTACAACGATCTGCAGGGTTCAGGGGTGAAGCTGCTGTGTGACTTTCTGCAGAGTCCAAACTGTAAACTGAAGACTCTCAAGTGAGACTTTTTTCCTCCATTCAAACATGATCATGATTTGTTTGTGATGATGACACTAAACTGCTGACTCAGGACTGAAATACTGACCCAGACTTCAGTCCAGAGTAGATTTTCTGCATCAGTGGATTATTTGATTGACTCCAGTTAGATCACTGCTGAGCTCAAGTGAATGAAAACCTGAACCCAAGAAAAGACTCTTTGTAGAGTTCACAGTGAGAAGCACATTCAGACAGAAAACAGAAGCAGGGGGAGATTTGTCAGACGAGAACCATTCAAACTTTTGTTCAGGACAAGATCAGGGAATAGAAAAAACTCAGAGTTTAGTTTCTGACACTGATGAAAGTCCAGCTCTGTTACTTTGAATTTGTTTTTGAATATTTGTGTGAAAATCTGAATTTTCTGGTTTATCTGCACTTTTCTGAAGCCTTGCTGTGTTTAGACTGAAATATTTTCCTCTCAAAGACGTGATATTTTTGGTTCAGCAAAGTGAAAATATTCTGAACATCCTTTTTTTCCCATCCGTCCTGAAGTCGCTGACATTTTCTGAAAATATTGAGCTGCAGCTACAATCAGTAAAAAAGTCTCAGAGTTTTTTATTTCACTATTTAATGTGTTTTTGAATTCACAGTTTCAAACTTACTTCCTGTTTGGTTCAGCTCTTTGGAGCGTCACTTTTCTTTGATTCATACTTTCCAAACCTTTCCCCTGAACTCGACAGATTTAAGACATCAGGTTTCAAACTGGATCATTTTTGTCTCAAATCTCATTATTTCCTCTTTATTTAGGTTGTGGAGCTGCAGTTTGACAAAGATCAGCTGTTCTTCTCTGGCCTCAGCTCTGAAGTCCAACCCCTCCCATCTGAGAGAGCTGTTCCTGAGCGGAAACAAGCTGCAGGATTCAGGAGTGAAGCTGCTGTGTGCCTTTCTGCAGAGTCCAAACTGTAAACTGAAGACTCTCAAGTGAGACTTTTTTCCTCCGTTCAAACATGATCATGATTTGTTTGTGATGATGACACTAAACTGCTGACTCAGGACTGAAATACTGACCCAGACTGAACACCTTCAGTCCAGAGTAGATTTTCTGCATCAGTGGATTATTTGATTGACTCCAGTTAGATCACTGCTGAGCTCCAGTGAATTAAAACCTGAACACAAGAAGAAAACTCTTTGTAGAGTTCACAGTGAGAAGCACATTCAGACAGAAAACAGAAGCAGGGGGAGATTTGTCAGACGAGAACCATTCAAACTTTTGTTCAGGACAAGATCAGGGAATAGAAAAAACTCAGAGTTTAGTTTCTGACACTGATGAAAGTCCAGCTCTGTTACTTTGAATTTTGTTTTTTAATCTTCGTGTGAAAATCGAAATTTTATGGTTTATCTGCACTTTTCTGAAGCCTTGCTGTGTTTAGACTGAAATATTTAACTCTCAAAGACGTGATATTTTTGGTTCAGCAAAGTGGAAAATATTCTGAACATCCTTTATTTCCCATCCGTCCTGAGTTTTTTATTTCACTATTTAATGTGTTTTTGAATTCACTGTTTCAAACTTACTTCCTGTTTGGTTCAGCTCTTTGAAGCGTCACTTTTCTTTGATTCTTACTTTCCAAACCTTTCCCCTGAACTCTACAGATTTAAGACATCAGGTTTCAAACTGGATCATTTTTCTCTAAAATCTCATTATTTCCTCTTTATTTAGGTTGAATAGTTGCGGTTTATCAAAGATCAGCTGTTCTTCTCTGGCCTCAGCTCTGAAGTCCAACCCCTCCCATCTGAAAGCTCTGTGGCTGAGTTTCAACGATCTGCAGGATTCAGACAAGAAGCTGCTGCGTGATCTTCAGAAGAGTCCAGACTACAGACTGGAGGATCTGATATCATTATAGTTGGTTTTAGTCTGTGCTGATCTCTCCTGTTACACTCCACACAGTAAAATGTTGAATGTTTATGACACTTAAATCTAATTTGCATAATAATTTGTAACAGTGTGTTTCCACAATTCTTTAAACAGTGACACTAAAGAGGTACTTAACACGTGATTTTAATTATAACGGCCTGTCAACACTTGATGCATGTTTTTAGCACTGGTTGTACAGTCTTCTGCTGATGCTACACCATCATCTCCTATCATCACAATAATAAGTTTAAATGTAGAGACTGAATGTCAAAGAGTGAGAGACAGTTAGAAAAGACGTTTATTTTGGTGCATGTGAGAAAGAAATGATTAACAAACATCTTGGTCCAGAGAATGAGGCTGATATGGAGCACCTCAGGTTAGATATTCACAGTATTAAACTGACCGACATCCATGAAACAGGTGAAGATGATAATCAGTCCAGGGGTCTGAATATCCACAGCTTAAAGAACCATAATAAAGATGACAAAGAAATGCAAAGTAACACATTTTTCCCCTAAAATTTTAAATCAAACATAACAAATGTTTTCTTTGTTTAATAATAATTTTGTTTTCCTTTAATTATGTTGGCAGGCCGAGTGCATATTGATCCGACAAATCTCCATTATTGACCGACGAGTGAATCTGCAGCACGGTGATGAAATGACTCAAACACAGAGAAAAGTTCTGCCAGCTTCCGTTCAAACAGTTCAGCATCAGTCCGATCAAAATGTCCTCAGACAGCTGTGATGTCATCGCACAAACAAGCCAGTCAGCTGTCCTCACTTCCCAGCAACCACAGACAGCTGGTCTCTGATGCGTCCCAGTCTGTTCAGTATGGAGTCCAGAGACAATCAGCTCAACTCCACCGTAACCCTGAAACACAAACAAGATTATAACCTCTGATGCCATTACAGTGGACTGCGTTCTGCCTGTTTTTGCTCTCCATACTGACTGACTATCCTGCCAACACCAATGGGAGCCATCCGTCCCAGACAGCTCCTATTGGTCAATCTCCTGGTCCACCTCTCCATCCAATCATCTTGCTGTATTCGACACACCCCTCTCCCGTAGTTCCGACTCGTCCCCTCCCACTCTACCGGCCCTCCTCAGAGCTCTGAGCGGCTAAAAGTAGCGTAGCAACTTAGCTACAGGAGCTGTGATGGAGAAGGACGCAAAAAAGAAAAAAAAACACTGCTGCTCGCCCCACCACCAAAAGTGGGAAGAAAACGCAGGCTGACAGAAGAAAGGGCGGAGTCAAGAGGAAATGCGACGAAGTGAGGGAGAGTTTTTGTTGAACAGGTAACTTTTATCACCTTTTATCGTGGCACGTTACATAAATAACTCTTATTAGTTTCTGCGATGACAACATGGTAGCTGTCCAGGCAGCTGCAGACGGCGCTCACTAGCAGAGCTGGCGTTTACTGCCGCTAGTCACTAACAATCCGACATGGTAAATCCTATTTGAAGCTAGCGCAGGACCATACAATAATTTATACATCAATTGTCAAATATTTGGAAAACCATTCCAGTTGTTTAGCCAACTTTTTGGAAGGAGGGGGGCTTCTTCATTTAACATTTTGAATGGGACTTTTTTTTTAATGTTTTTGTTGTTCATTAAAATAATTGATTGTTCCTACAAGAATTAAAACTAAAGTTCTTCTCAAATAAATCTGTTAAAATGTCATGTTTTTTAATTGTATTATTTTGTATGTATGTCTGCTGATGACAAAATAAAAATATTTACATTTATGTTTGGATATGAAACAGTTTGTTTAAATTACCCACAATTTCCAATTAAAGGTGGGGTAGGCAGGATCTGAGCAAGTGAATGAAAATCCCCGCCGCCAAACAGACGCTCCTGCTTGCTCGTATCGTTCCAATTAAATTCAGATATAATGCAGATAAATACTTCAGATCATTACAAATGGGGCCCAGTCAAGGTGAAAGTCAAAAGCATTGGTGCTACTGTGGATGCCAACAGACTACCAGCAAACACAATGTTTGCAGGACTTCTACAACTAGGATAAAGTGACATAGTCCAGGACCCGAGGTCAACAGTTTAGCGATGGCGCTACAACACACTACAGCAGGTCCGTTTGACAAGAAACACTTCTGTTACAGACACTTGTCTTACTTTGTTAAAGCGGTTTACCTGTCCAGCAGAAAGGTTACAGGGTCACCAAGATCCCCAAGCGTCCCCCATCGTTTATGTTCAGGGAACCTCTGCAAAGGCACTCCGCTGGGAACAGAGGTTCTCCGGCCCCCACCTGCGCACCACCGCCACCGCCACGTCCTCGCCCACTGTTCCCGCCGACCACGGCAATCATCGGAGACTTCATCGTGACGCACGTCCGTTTTTTTTAACGCAGTAACCCACTGCTTCCCAGGCGCCACTGTCCCAACTCTCCTCCATAAACTCCCGGAGCTGCTGGGCTCACTCCCATCCTCCATCACGAGGCTGGTTTTACACCTGGGTTTTAACGACACTTCCTCCTGTCATTCTGAGGTGACCAAGGACTATTTTAAGAAACTTTTTAAGGTTCTCACCGACTGCGGTAAGTCTGTTTTTATCTCGGGGCCCCTCCCCTCCTTCGATCGTGGCATGGGGCGCTTCAGTAGACTCCTCAGCCTGAACACCTGGCTCCATTCCGCCTGCCCTTGCGGGTTCCGTTTTATTGACAATTTTAACTTGTTTTGGAACCGCTCCCCGTTCTACAGGGCTGACGGAGTCCACCCCTCTCGCCTGGGCAGCAGGGTGCTCGGCGACAACATTTGACATGCTGTCCAGTCCACATACACACCTACACACACACCCACACACACACCTGACACACACACGTGACTGATTTCCCCCTCTTCCTCTGTGTCACTGTCCCAAGCCACTACCGCCACCACCAGCCCCCCCCTACCGCCCACCCCCAGTACTACACCATACCACTGCCACTTCTCCTCCAATCTCATCCTCTGCCTGCATACAGTCAGTTTCACCAACACCTCACTCACAGTTCACCCCCATATCCTGCATCCCAGTCAGAATCTCACACCAAGCCCACAGAACATTCCCTTCACGAACCATCAACTTAACTCCAGTCACACTGGCTCCCATTTCACCACTGCCTGAGGATGAGCGCACGCTCGGCACAAACACTAATATGGCCGTGCTGAACGTGCGCTCGCTTTTAAATAAGACGTTTATCATCCATGATCTGATTTTAGACAATAATTTAGACATTCTCCTTTTAACAGAGACATGGCTTGGCACTGATGCTTCAATTGTTCTCACCGAGGCTTGCCCCCCTAATTTAAATTTTTTACTTTCAACAAGGGGGGGTAGAAAGGGAGGAGGCACTGCCTCAATATTTAAAAACAAATTGTGCCCAAATGAAGATTCTTTTAACAGTTTTACATCATTCGAATACCACGCATTTGTTTTTAGCAGTCCTCCTACTCTCTGCATTACAATTTACAGACCACCCCACTACTCCAACTCTTTTATCAGCGAATTTTCTGATCTATTATCCATCTTACATACTACCCATAACAGGATTTTAATAACTGGTGATTTTAACTTGCACATTGATACAGCGTCTGATCCAATGTCTAAGGAGTTTTTAAACCTTTTAAATTGCATGGGTTTTAAACAGCATGTGGCACAGCCGACTCACAACAGAGGGCACACCCTGGATTTGGTCATAACTTCCGGCCTATCCACTGGTGTGTCCTCTGTTGTCGACCTGGCTGTGTCGGATCACTACTGTGTGTATTTTAATATCACCAGTTTTAACCATCAGGAGGCCCCGGTGAGAACGGTGAGGAAACGCTACCTAACCCCCGAAATGGCTGCAAATTTTATTGGGATTTTACAGAGCACTCCTGCCGCAATTTTACCTGCACCATGCGATTTTATTGTGGACCATTTTAACAGAACATTAAAAACCACATTGGACACAGTGGCTCCACCCGTAATTAAAACTATTAAAACAAAACCCTTACCCCCATGGAGAAAAAACAACGAAATCAGAAACACAAAGAGAAAATGCAGGAGTGCCGAACGCAAATGGAGAAAAACCAAATTAACAGTTCAGCTCGAAATACTACAGGACTCACTCAAAAAATACAACAATGCAGTAAAAAAGGCAAGAACAGCCCACTTTTCAAAACTCATCACAGACCATAAAAACAATTCCAAATTCCTCTTTTCCACCATCGACCTTTTAACAAACTCCCATTTTAAAAAATCTTTTAAGACCCCCACAGACGCCCTCTGTGAGGCCTTTGCAGACCACTTCGGGAGTAAAATTGATGATATTAGATCTAGTCTTTTAACTCATCAGAATGTGATTTCCAACACATCTGAACAGCCGATTTTACCTGAGGAAACACTGGAGAGTTTTGCCCTGGTTGACGCAAGGACACTTGGTCGAGTTTTCTCCCAAGTAAACCCAACTACCTGCCTTTTAGTTCCGATTCCCACATTATTTTTAAAAACATTTTATGAATTTTTTGAGGAACAGATTCTAACCATAGTAAATTGCTCTCTTCAGACAGGGGTCTTCCCCACTGCCTTTAAAACGGCGGTGGTGAGGCCCCTTCTGAAGAAGAGAAATTTGGATACTGATGTTTTTAATAATTATCGACCCATATCCAACTTACCGTTTTTAAGTAAAATCTTAGAAAGACTGGTTTTTAACCAAGTAAATTATTTCTTAAAAAGTAATAATATCTTAGAGAAGTATCAATCCGGTTTTAGGATGAACCACAGTACCGAGACAGCCCTTTTAAAGATTTTAAATGATATCAGGTGTAATGCCGATAAACAGAAACTCACAGTTCTGGTACTACTGGATCTAAGCGCTGCCTTTGACACAGTAGATCACCAGATTTTATTAAGCAGACTCAGGCACCTGGTGGGCCTCTCTGGTACTGTTTTTAACTGGTTCAGTTCTTATCTCTCGGAACGATCCTTCTTTGTAAGTATGGATACCTGTTCCTCAAAAACTCATGAAATTAAGTGTGGGGTGCCCCAAGGGTCAATTTTAGGTCCAATACTTTTTAATCTCTATATGCTTCCCCTTGGGGACGTCATCAGGAGACACGGCATCAGCTTCCATAGTTACGCTGACGATACACAGTTGTACATCGCCGTGTCTCCTGAGGACACAGGGCCTATTGATGCCCCTTTTAACTGCATTTTAGATATCAAGTCATGGATGGCAGAGAATTTCCTACAGCTCAACCAGGACAAAACAGAAGTTTTAATTATTGGTCCTGAAGGCAAGAGAGAGAAACTTTTACCAAAACTACAAGATTTTAAACCTGCTCAATCTGCTAAGAATCTGGGCGTAATTTTTGACTCTGAGCTGAATTTTATTCCACATATCAAGAACATAACAAAGATAGGTTTTTACCATCTTAAGAATATAGCCAGAGTCCGCCCGTTTCTCTCTCAGGCCAACACGGAGGTGCTGATGCATGCTTTTATTTCTAGTCGTTTAGATTACTGTAATGCCCTGCTCTCTGGTCTTCCCAAAAAGACCACTCACATGTTACAACTGCTACAAAATTCTGCAGCACGTGTGCTGACGAGGACCAGAGGGCGGGAGCACATTACACCGGTTTTAACCCTCCTGTTGTCCTCAAGTTAAGACCTACATCCCATGTCTCAAGGGTCACACTGTCCCAGTCCGCACTGACTGGGGTCTTTTTGACCCAGTGAAAGGTCCTGTAGTCCTCACACAGTAAAAAAAATAAAAATAAAAATAAATAAAAAAATAAACCTGCATCCCACGTCTCAGGGGTCACACTGACTGGGGTACTGACTGGGGTCTTTTTGACCCAGTGATGACTGGGGTCTTTTTGACCCGGTGAAAAGTCCTGTAGTCCTCACACAGTAAAAAAAAAAACTTGCATCCCACGTCTTAGGGGTCACACTGTCCCCAATGTGGAAATATATACTCACACACATATAGTAATAATAATAATAATAATAATAATAATGATAATAATAAAATTAACAAAATAATAATAATAATAATAATAAATAATAATAATAATAATAATAATAATAATAATAATGAGCAGACGGAGGGGAGGCGAGAGATGACCTGATATCTCTAGCCGATACCACAGTGTTGAGCAATGATGTTTTGATCAGAAGGACAAAGTTGAATTTTATGATGAATGACGAGATGTCCTTTGAGGATTGGTACAGCTACTATTATGACTTTTAGCCATAAAACAATGTTGTGTTGTGCGCAAATAAAGTTATCATCTGAAGCAAAATTGCCAGCTTTCGCATCTTTATTGAGTAAGCAAGAATATGTAAGCAAGCATAAGCTACAGCACGAATTCACATTTTAATAATAATAATGATAATAATAATAATAATAATAATAATAATAATAATAATAATGCATTTTTAGGCACATTTCAGCGGCAGTTCTTCCTAAATCTTTCTATAGAAGCATGCTCATACAAACACTTGAAGGAAAAAACAAGTTCGCAAAGTCTTTACACCCCCCCCTACACACACACACACACACGTCTTACATCGGACGCTCCAGTTCGCTCGCAGTGAGCAAGAATCTACAGTTAATCACAAAGTTTACTCCATCGACCTCACAGATATGTGACAGCAGACTTGTGAGTCCGGAGAAATGTAGACCCGATCCAAACGTGAAGCCCCATTTATTAAATGTTACTTTCAGCCTCTTCCCCTTGGCGTCCATAATCCCAAACAGGTATCCCGGACTGTCATCATCTACGCAGCAAATTAACGCCGCTGGCGTAACAGAGGGTCCTTCCTTGTTTTGTAGATACTCTATTATGCGATGGGGTTGGGAAACGTCACACCATCCACTTTTAAGCAAATCTAAAACGCTCCACATATCATCCACTACCCGTGTAAGAGAAAAGTTCTGGGGATCGGAATTATCGTTGTGGGTCGGGGGAGCAAGTGTGTGTAGGTTTCACGGGCCAGCTTTCTCAACATGTCGATCGGACACGAAAAATCACCTTCCGCCAAGTCAGCGCATACGTAGCGTCTTCGACGGATAAGCAAAGGAAGTGACAGCAGGCCACTTTCGGTCTTCACTGTGAAAGAACAAACCCCCCCCGGGCGTGTCACCGAAGCACGCCGAGACGACGATATCCCCGACGCGACGTCTCTCGGATGAATCCATGAAGGTCCTGATGGACTCTTCTGACACCGAGCCCCACCAGCGCTCACCCAGCCAACCGACAAACGATTTCCACGATTCCTGCAATTCGGTCCAGCGGCAGGTAGATGCGTAGCGGTTATTTGAGCCAAACTCCTCTTGAACTTCTTCCTCGCAATCCCACAGCACGATACAGATCTCATCGTTTAAAAGTTCGGACTGATCCATAAAGCTGTTACGTGGTAAATCAGCTTCACCGGTATCTTCCGCGTCACCTGGAGTTCCGAGGCTATCACCGTAGGGATAACACTCCTCGTCTTCAACAACGTCACCTTCTACGTGTCTTTCCGATAGCAGGCCACGACGATCGTATTCTTCGTCGGGAGTATTCCTCCAGGCCTCATCTTCACCGAAGCGTCCTTCGACTTCTAGCTCCGCAGCGTCATACTCATACTAATCGTCATACTCATGGCGGCTCCGAGGACTGTCAGAATCTCGGTAAAAGTCCGCATCGCGGTCACTCGTGCCCCTCAAGTCCCTCGGAGTTTGATGCTCATCAGAGCGGTCGAAAAGTTCACGCTGATCCGCAAAGCTGTTACGCGGTAAATCAGCTTCGGCGGTATCCTCCACGTCACCTGGAGTTACAAGGCTATCGCCATAGGGACGATGCTCCATATTTTCTACGATATAATTTTCCACACGTCTCCTTGATAGCCATCCATAGCGGTCATGCTCTTCATCAGGATTATTCTCCCAGGCCTCATCTTCATTGAAGTGTCCTTCGACATCTAGCTCGGCGGCGTCACTGCGGTAATCGTCATACTCATAGTGGCTCCGAGGACTGTCAGTATCTCGGTAAAAATCGACATCGCGGTCACTTGTGCCCGTCAAGTCCCTCGCAGCTTGACGCTCGTCAGAGCGGCGGGACCCCTCCTCGCGCTCATCGCTCTCCTTTTCGCAGTAGTTGTCGTCATTCACAGACACTGTGTTATCCGGATGAATCGATGTCGGTGACGGTGAAGCAATCTCGGATCGAGATGTAGAATCGGCGTAGGCAGAATTTGAGGTCAGACGATCGGATGTGTCCGACGCAACTACGGCTACTTTGCAGTAGCCGCGACAAGACTGCTTCGGAGGACTTGTGACACAAACGACGGTCTCGTAATGGCTGCTGCTATTTGCTAAATAAATCCCCTGTTTAGAGACCCGAACACTGTTGCAACTGTACTGAAACCAACGGTCAGTGTAATATGTGAATACGTTGACACCCAAATAATCTGCTGTTGCTTGAATCTCAACCTCTGTCGCCCAACTTCCTAGAGAGCTGATTTTAGATGCGTCAATGTAGTCTGACACCGAAAGGTAACCCCTTCTCAGAATGTTGGCATATGCAGCTTCATTGCTTTGCAAGTGATTCACTACAGCTTCTCTTATTCTTCCGTGATGGTGTTCGGTACCGCTCACAGCTACACTGACTGCCCTAAAGAAGCAATTCCCATCACTTTTAATCTTCACATTCTTACAAGGAGCTCCTAATTCACAAACATCCGTGAATTTGCTATACTGCTGTCTACAGTCTACCTTAAGCTTTCTGCACAGCTGTAATGCCACTGCCGCTCTAACTGGGTTAAAGTGTAGCTTTTTACCCATGTCGCCACTAACAACCTCAATGTCCGGGTCCTCGCTGTTCATTATGCTCTTGTGTCTTTTCAGCAGTTCCTGTGACATTTTCTTCTTTGGAAAGTCGTAAGTATTTCCTCTTCTGATGCAGTCCTGCCAGGCTGCCTCTCTGCCTCTAAAACTAGTCACCCCGGTTGCGGACAGTTCAACCGACCGCATCCCACGTCTCGAGGGGTCACACATGGTGTGTGTGTGTGTGTGTGTGTGTGTGTGTGTGTGTGTGTGTGTGTGTGTGTGTGTGTGTGTGTGTCGTCAATCAACCCGTCTCCAAATTCTCAGCAGCACACTCAGCGCAGTACGGGAGCGAACAACTTTTGCAGATATATTTCTTACACCCGCTGCACACAGTGGAAGTTTTGTTGTCCTTTGCCCGCGGGCAAAACTGACACCTCTTCCTCTTCCTCGCCCCGGTCGTGGCCCGCAGCTGCGTCTGCGGCCGCGGCCTTCCCTGTGTACACTTGCATCTTCCAAGCGTAACTGGATTTAGAGTCGCACGCCACCCACGTCTTGATCCCGTATTTCGCTGGCTTGCTGGGAATATACTGCCGAAAGGGACAACGCCCTCTAAACGGAACCAGCTGTTCGTCCACCGTTATCTCCGGCCCGGGGTTGTAGAGGGACGGCAGCCACTCGGACCACGCATCCCAGACCTCTCTTACGGCCGCCAGTTTGTCGACCGCGCGTCTGGCAGGTCTCGACTCGCGGTCGTCGAATCTCAGCAGTCTAGAGTAGGCGTGAAACACTTTCAGCGGCATCGTGGCGCGGAAGATGGACCGTCCGCTCTCAGCGTCCCACAGACTGGCGGTCGCCTCGCCTCGGGACCTGTAGACGCCAGCTAAAAGCAGCAGCCCCATGTAGGCGCGAAGGTCGACGGCATCCATGCGTTTCCAGCCATCTCCGATTTTCCGTCTTCCCTCCAAATTAGTCATCTCCAAGATGATGCGTTCTCTCGACGGGGTGATGAACATGAAAAAAGTGGAGGCGATGTCGCAGGCGTGGACGAGAGAATATTCAGTCGGTCCGGGTGGGCCGGTCGTCGGCGGTAACGCGACGACCGCATGTGCGGGGACGGCGGCGTAGCCTCACCGCTCCTGTCTTTTCTACTCCGCTCTTGTTTATCGTACGCTACGGAGGACCATATGATTTTGTCGTGTTTTGAGAGAAAAAACACATCTGTATCTTCTTTCGCTTGCTCCTCTCGCTCGCCTCCTATTACCCTTTGTTCTTCTTCTTCTTCTTCTTCTTCTTCTCCCCCCTCTCTTTCCATTTGCTCCTCTCTTTCTTCTGTTACCCCTTCTTCTCCTTCATCTTCTTCCTCAATTTCTTCTTCATCTTCTTCTCCTTTTTCTTCTTTATGCTCTCCTTCCTCTTCTACCTCTCTTTCCATTTGCTCCTCTCTTTCTTCTGTTACCCATTCTTCTCCTTCATCTTCTTCTTCTTCTTCTTTATGATCTCCTTCCACTTCTACGGGGAGGGTCCCCCCTCCTCGGGATGGTCTTGGACTGTAGCCGCAGAGGCCGTCGTCTCTCGGGGGGGGGAGGAGACGGCTTTGTGTCGCTCCTCTCCGTCGATTCGCAGATGAACCCCTCGATCCCCGGTTTCCGTCGGCGCGCGGCGCGTCAGAGGCTGAATATGAGGAGCGGGGACGCGTCGTCTCAGAACCACGAATTCGTTCTTCTCGTTCCCCCGAAACCGGCCGCTCACCTACCAAACTGAACCGTTCAAGGTGAAACGCAACCGGCTCGGCGGAAGAGAAGAACAGACACGTCGGCTCAGAGACGACGTGACCGTTCCTCGCAGGATGGCCAGTCGTGCAGAGGGCACTGTAAACAAAAAACAAACAAACAAACAAACAAACAAAAAAGAAAACAATACACAAGCAGTGTAGAAACACACACACAGGTCACACACACACACACACACATATTAATAATCGCGCAGAGGCCGGACGCTCTCCGGGGAGATGTAGCCGCAGAGGCAGGAAGCTCTCGGGGAAGAGCGCTTTTTCTTGCTCCTCTCTGTCGACTCGCAGACGAATCCTCGACCCCTGCGTCTCCGTCCGCGCGCCGTGCGTTTCATCGTTGTCCTCTCTCAGCCGCGGTCCGCTCCTTTTTCTCGAGATCGAGGTCTCGAGGTCGAGATCGTCTTCGGCTGTAGCCGCAGAGGCCAGCCAGTACAGGAGAGCGCTTTTTTCTCCTCTAAGTTGATTCACAGACGAATTTCCTCCTTCTTCGCTCTTCGCTGTGAAAAGAGTCTGTGCAACAGAAGAATACAGCGGAGGTTTTTAGTCAAACGTTTTCACGACAGGGTAAAGAAGGAAAACATTTGTTTTTTCCCTCTTTCTCCGCTCCTGCGGATCCAGTGCCCCCGTACTGCGAAAAGAGTCAGTGCAACAGAGGAACACAGCAAAGGTTTTCAGTCAAACGTTTTCACGACAGCGTAGCAGAGGTGAGTTTTTAGATAACCATTTTGACAAGCAGAAAGAGCTGAGGGTGAGTTGACCTCGACCCTCCGCCGCGCTTTTTGTGCATAACGGGTGGAGGGCGTGTGTGTGCGTGTGGATTCAAAGACTCGTTTCTGTGTCATGTATTTGTTATGCTCTTACGGATAGACAACCAAAAACAGCTAAGTCCAATCGAAGCGAATCGTTCAGTCAGGAAGGTGAGCTAACGAATGATTGAATGCGACTCAGCGTAAGAGCAGAGCAAATTTACAATTCACAAAACAGAGCGGGATCAAAACGACTGCACAACTCAGTGGTCGCGGAGAGAGACATCCATTTCATTCGGCCTGCAAAACAGAGACAGAGAGAGAAATGTGGCTTAGGGGATACGGAGCTATCACGGTGATATAAATATATTCATGTCTTTACATAGATAGATAGATAGATTGATAGATAGATAGATAGATAGATAGATAGATAGAGAATACTTACTGTTCTCTGGTCTGTCCTCTACGGTCCCAGTTGTCGGTCTGCAAACCTTTTGAGTAAACTTTTCTGTTTTTCTGTCCTCCTTGGCAACAACGGCATGAACAGCCCTGTGGAATGCAACGCGACTGTGAAGGGAAAACAAGATCCTGTAAACGCATGTTGAGAGAAGGGGGGAGAGGGGGAGAGAGAGAGAGAGAGAGAGAGAGAGAGAGAGAGAGCGAGAGAGTGAGAGAGAGAGAGAGACAAACTATATTGTTTGACTGGATTTCTGAGTTGATCTAAAATCCGAACAGATTTTGTCGTTCTAGGAATTCACAATACCCTACACTACTACGCGTTCACATTGTTTTGTTGGAGCTATTACAGCTATTCCCTTGCTTTAAAAGCACACAGAGTAAGAAGATGAACAAAAACAAATAGAATAGAATAGAATATTCCTTTATTGATCCCCCATGGGGAAATTTTTTTTGTCACAGCAGCATCACAGACAAGACAAAAAGTGCGAACATGCAGTTATAACAATAAGGGTATAAATAAGGTGCAAAAAAACAACAATAAGAAGGCAAAAACGTGAAGTCTGTGAGGAGCTGCTGTGACTTGCTGCCACTCTCAGGGCGCACGAGTCACGAAAAACGCAAATATATTCATGTCTTTACATAGATAGATAGAAAGATAGATAGATAGATAGATAGATAGATAGATAGATTATACTAACTGTTCTCTGGTCTGTCCTCTACAGTCCCAGTTGTCGGTCTGCAACACTTTTGAGTAAACTTTTCTGTTTTCTGTCCTCCTAGGTAATAACGGAATGAAGCGGCCCTGTGAAATGCAGCGCGACTGTGAAGGGAAAGAGAGAGCCAGTTACCGCATGTTGAGAGAGGGGGGAGTGAGAGAGAGAGAGAGAGTGAGAGTTTATTGATCCCCCATGGGGGAAATTTTTTTGTCACAGCAGCATCACAGACAAGACAAAAAGTGCGAACATTCAGTTATAACAATAAGGGTATAAATAAGGTGCAAAAAAACAACAATAAGAAGGCAAAAACGCGAAGTCTGTGAGGAGCTGCTGTGACTTGCTGCCACTCTCAGGGCGCACAAGTCACGAAAAACGCAAATATATTCATGTCTTTACATAGATAGATAGATAGATAGATAGATAGATAGATAGATAGATAGATAGATAGATTATACTTACTGTTCTCTGGTCTGTCCTCTACGGTCCCAGTTGTCGGTCTGCAACACTTTTGAGTAAACTTTTCTGTTTTCTGTCCTCCTAGGCAATAACGGAATGAAGCGGCCCTGTGAAATGCAGCGCGACTGTGAAGGGAAAGAGAGAGCCAGTTACCGCATGTTGAGAGAGGGGGGAGGGAGAGAGAGAGAGAGAGAGAGAGAGAGAGAGAGAGAGAGTGAGAGTGAAAGAGACAAACTATATTGTTTGACTGGATTTCTGAGTTGATCTAAAATCCGAACAGATTTTGTCGTTCTAGGAATTCACAATACCCTACACTACTACGCGTTCACATTGTTTTGTTGGAGCTATCACAGCCATTCCCTTGCTTTAAAAGCACACAGAGTAAGAAGATGAACACAAACAAAAAGCAAATACATTCATGTCTTTACATAGATAGATAGATAGATATAGAATACTTACTGTTCTCTGGTCTGTCCTCTACGGTCCCGGTTGTCGGTCTGCAACACTTTTGAGAAAACTTTTCTGTTTTCTGTCCTCCTAGGCAATAACGGAATGAAGCGGCCCTGTGGAATGCAGCGCGACTGTTAAGGGAAAGAGAGAGCCAGTTACCGCATGTTGAGGGGGGGGGGGGGGGGGTGAGAGAGAGAGAGAGAGAGTGAGAGAGAGAGAGAGACAAACTATATTGTTTGACTGGATTTCTGAGTTGATCTAAAATCCGAACAGATTTTGTCCAAAATCCGAACAGATTTTGTCGTTTTAGGAATTCACAATACCGTACACTACTACGCGTTCACATTTTTTTGTTGGAGCTATCACAGCCATTCCCTTGCTTTAAAAGCACACAGAGTAAGAAGATGAACAAAAACAAATAGAATAGAATAGACTATTCCTTTATTGATCCCCCATGGGGAAATTTTTTTTGTCACAGCAGCATCACAGACAAGACAAAAAGTGCAAACATGCAGTTATAACAATAAGGGTATAAATAAGGTGCAAAAAAACAACAATAAGAAGGCAAAAACGTGAACTCTGTGAGGAGCTGCTGTGACTTGCTGCCACTCTCAGGGCGCACGAGTCACGAAAAACGCAAATATATTCATGTCTTTACATAGATAGATAGATAGATAGATAGATAGATAGATAGATAGATATAGAATACTTACTGTACTGTAGTCTCTCCTCTACGGTCCTTTTTGTCGGTGTTCAACACTTTTGAGAAAACTTTTCTGTTTTCCTGTTAGGCAACAATGGAATGTCGTGTTCGGCACATTATGTGTAGTAAACCCGTTTTTTTGTTTGTTTGTTTGTTTTTGTCTGTATAGAACCTCTGTTGCAGGTCTGCCCCGTCCTGGGTGAGGGGATCTCTCCTGTGTTGCTCACCCTGAGGTTTCTCCAATTTTTTTTTGTTTTATTTCTCCATTTTTCCTCAGTTGACGTGAGGGTCTAAGGGCAGATGATGTTGGCATTATAATGCTATGTGAAACTCTCTGAGACAAAAGCGTGTGTAAAAACAAAATCCCCTTGCCTTTTCACTGTACTGCCTTTATTTTGTGATAGGTTGTGCTCATTTATATGAATTAGGTAGTGCGGCTGTTGTTATCTGTATTTGCAAGCTCTCTGACACTCTCTAAGTTTCCCTGCCGTGATGAATAAAGTTTTCACTCTATTCTACTCTACTCTTGTGATGGAACTTTTGTTGATACCAACATCCTTTCCTAAAAATTATTTTATTTTTTTTTTTTCCAGTCCTCCAAGTTTCCAAGTTTTCTTAGTCTCTATATGTAGTGTAGCCTTGAAAGTAAAACCTAGAGCTTTATGTTTTTTACAGTCCTCACGCTGTAAAATACGGGGGGTCCTCAACGCCACCACCCCACCACCACAGGATACTTGACTGGATGAGCGAGAATCGGGTCCAGGGGTGTATGCTGTTTGAGATGCGCGCTGGAACGTCAGGAGTCATGAGTTCAAATGAGTAAAAATAGGTAAATAAATAAATGAAAAAAAAAAAAAGTCTATGTACACCACGGTGGGGTATATTTGACCCTGCCGAGGGCAGGGGCGCGAGTTTACGATTCTCAAATCCATACTTGACTGGGGTCTATTCGACCCAGGCGGGGTAAAACAATCAGGAGTCATGGGTTATCTTAGTCCACGCTGACTGGAGGCTAAATTCACCCCACTAGGGCGAGGGTATACTGACTGGGTCTTTTTGACCCTGAAGGGCAGCACAAGGGTTAAAAGCGATGTGGGAATTGGATCTGAAAGGCAGGTTGTGGGGTTTACCTGGGAGAATACTCGACCAAGGGCCTTTGCATCAACCAGGCTAAAACTCTCCAGTGTCTCCACGGGTAAAAGCAGGGATCCAGGTGTATTAAGAACAGCATTCTGATGAGATAAAAGACTGGATCTGATGGTATCAATCTTGCTTCTGAAGTCGTCTGCAAAGTCCTCACAGAGGGTCACTGTAGGTGTCATGGACACATTAGAATCGGTGCTGGTTAAAAGATTAAAAGTGGAAAAGACAACAACCTCGGGTTGTTTTTATTGACAGTAATGAGTTTTGAAAAATGATTTCTTCTGGACAATTTCATTGCGTTATTGTAGGTTTTTAGTTGATCCCGGTATATTTCATAGTGGACTGTTAATTTGTTTTTTCTCCACCTTCTCTCTGCACTCCTGCATTTTCTCTTCAGTTGCTTGATGTTGCCATCTCTCCACGGTTGTGTTTTCTTAGTTCTTACAGTTTTAGTTAAAACTGGAGCAACTGCATCTAGTGATGTCTTTAATTTGTTGTTAAAATCATTGACAATAAAATCACAAGGTGCAGGTAAAATTTCAGCAGGAGTGTTCTGTAAAATCTCTATAAAATTTGCAGCCACTTCAGAAGTAAGGAAGCATTTCCTCACCGTTCTCACTGAGGCCTCTCGATGGCTAAAACTGGTGAAATTAAAAAACACGCAGTAGTGGTCAGACACCGCTAGATCAACAACAGAGGACACACCAGTGGACAGGCCATAACTTATGACCAGGTCCAGAGTGTGTCCTCTGTTGTGAGTTGGCTGGGCAACGTGTTGGTTAAAATCCATGCAATCTAAAATATTTACAAATTGTCTGGACATTGCGTCTGAACTGTTGTCAACATGTAAGTTAAAATCACCAGCTATTAAAATCCTGTTATAGGTAGAGTGTATGACTGAGAGAAGTTCTGAAAATTCACTGATGAAAACCTTGGGATGACGAGGTGGCCTATAGATAGTAATACATAGTATAGAGGGACTGCTAAAAACAAATGCATTGTATTCAAATGATGTATAACTGTTAAAAGAAACTTTCAATTCGATTTCAAGATAAAAGATGCAGTCCCGCCTCCCCTGCCTTCCCTGGTAGAAAATAAAAAGTTAAAATCAGGTGGACAGGCCTCAGAGAGGGAAACCCCTGCCTCAGTACCAAGCCATGTTTCTGTGAGCGATAAAATATCAAGTTTGCTGTCTATAATCAGGTCATTCATTATAAAAGTCTTGTTTAAAAGAGAGTGCACGTTTAGCATGGCCAAATTAATGACCCCAATGGATGAGCGCACCTCGCTGTCGCCGCAAGCACGGGGCCCCGAGCAGTCTCTTAGAGCCACCCGGGGCCGTGGACCCGCAGAGGCGGGCTTGTATTGATGGGAGTGATGATGTGAACTGATGTGTACTGGGATGGGATATTGAACAGTGTGGTCGTAGATGTGAACAGTAGGTCCATAGGGGGCAGTGTTGAGTGAAGCAGCACTGGTCACTGCCGCGGAAGGTGACGGTGAAGAGGTGTGGAAGGGGGTGTGTGGGGTAAACAATAGTCAGTCACGTGTGGTAGATTGCACCAAGTGCTGCAAATTAGCAGCGAGCATGGTGCTGCCTGCTTTGAGGAGCTCCTTAATCCTACTGTCATGCATTCCCAAGGGGAAACAGAATCAGGGGACCTTGAGGTGGACCGTCCAATATCTGGGGTAGAAGTCTCCGAGGTAGTAAAACAACTCCGTGGTGGCGGAGCTCCAGGAGCGGATGAGATCCACCCAGGGTATCTGAAGGCTCTGGATGTGGTGGGGCTGTCCTGGCTGACACGCCTCTACAACATTGCATGGAAATCAGGGGCAGCGCCTTTGGAATGGCAGACCAGGGTGGTGGTCCCTATCTTTAAATAGGGGGACCAGAGGGTGTGTTCCAACTACAGGGGGATCACAGTCCTCAGCCTACCCGGGAAAGCTTATGCCAGGGTGCTGGAAAAGAGGATCGGATCGATAATTGAACCTGAAGCAGAAGAAAACGACAATGGCTGCTGGAGGAGGTCTATCTTATTCCAGCCAGACCTGTGTTTTTTGTGTACACTTGCTTGATTAGGAAATGGTGAGATTGTTGTCAGCCAGAGGCCTGTACTACGAAGCTGGATTAACACACCCAGGATAACTCTGCGACAACTCGCTCAACTTCACCGGATTTCCGCGATCCCGATCAGCTGTACTACGAAGCCGGTTATCAACTTGATAACTGAATCCAGGTGTGGCCACTTAGGATCTGTGCGTGCACACGTAAAAGGAGCGGGGTTAGCGGCACTGGACCATTTTCCACAATGGATAAAACAGTGAGAGCGTCATATTTCACAGCAGAAGAACAGGATATTATCCTGCAAAAGTACGAGGAGTTCTGAGAGGCAATCACAGCAAGGAGCAACACGGCCACAGCCGCCAGAAGCCTGAGGGACTGCTGGCAAAAAAATTGCTGATTGTGTTAATGTGTAAGTCACTACGATGAAGATATTAATGTGTCATCACGATGGCATGGATAGATGTTGCTACATTTGTGTGTTCATTAATTTATGGTCCCCAAATGTGTTGTCATTCAGTGTTTGAGCACCATCATCATCATCGACCTCATGATTTCAGATGCAGCAGCAGTGGGGAAAAAAGAACGTGGGAGCAAATTCAAAATAAATATAAAAACATCCTTCAGAGTGGTTAGTAGGTTTATTGGCAGATTGTATTTGTACATACAGTATTTCATCATGTACACAGCGATTTCCTCACAATGTCTCAGCTGTAGGATGATGATAAACGAGGTCGTGTGATATTATTTGCAACCCAGAAGAAAAAATGTGCAGCCGAAAAAAACGGGGGAGGGCCAGCTCCAGAGGACTTCACTCCAGCTGAGGAGCTGGCCCTCTCCTTAAACAGGGGTCGCCCAGCCACTGAGGGCATCGAGGGTGGCGTGACTTCTGACCCTGGTGGAGGTAGCAGCTCGCAGAGCTCCTGCTTTGTACAGGGTACGTTTCAGTGAGGCAAAGGCAAACCACTGACTTGCTCAAAAAGCACAGAGTTGTTTGTGAAAAGGTGACTGCTATTGTTCTAATGTTTCTCCCCAGTGGACAGTGACACACTGGCTGTCATGCTGTTACCTCCACCCAAGCAAACATTGCCCAGTACAGATGTAACTGCAAATTCAACCAGCCATTCACATAATTCACCTGTGGCTGCTGATGATTCCTTCACCTAACAAAACCTTTGTCATCATTGATGTAGGCGGCGGTCATTGATGATGAGACTCTCTCAGCCTGCTTTGAGAGACCATGGCCGGTACAACTTAGTCATTGTTCTTTTCTTTTCTTTTTTTTTTTTTTGATTAATCTTTTTATTAGAGGTCAGGCCAAAAGTCATTCCACAACATTTAAATATCGTCGGAGTATACAGTCTCTCAATAAACAACAAATGTCATAGGGATAATTGCAGAGATTTTGTCCGCCAACCTCCTTTCGTTTTTCTTGTTTTTAAACAAACAAAATAAAAATATAATCCGACAAACCCAAAACGATCTTATGTTTAAACAGGATAGAATGCAATTATCAAATAAGGAACAGAATAGAAAGATAGAAAAAGAAAGGGGGAAAAGGGAAAGTAAGAAAGAAAGAAGAGGGGAAGAGAGCAAGGTGGGCTAGTCATTCAGTATTTGAAGATTAGGTGGTGTAAAAAGAGGCCAGGAAGGGATTCCACTTTCTTTGAAATGTGACTAGATCACCTTTAGTTGAATATCTGATTTTTTCCAATTTTAAATAAGACATAACGTCTCTTTGCCATTGGGTACTAGAAGGTCGCTTGGTTGACTTCCAATGAAGAAGAAGATGGCGTCTTACTATCAACGAGGTAAAGGCTAATACTCCTAATTGTTTAGAATTAAACTGTGTATAGTCTTCCGGGACACCAAAGATGGCAGTGTGAGGGGATGAAACCACAAGGATTGCAAGTACTCTGGACATTGTGTCTAAATAATTCTTCCAGAGGTCGTCCAGGAATGGACATGAGTAGAACATATGTGCTAAATTACAGGGTGATAGATGACATTTGTCACAAGTATCTGCAACTGTAGGGTATATCTGCGATAGTTTTGCTTTAGAATAATGGATTCTGAACAGCACCTTAAACTGTATAAGAGTAAATCTTGCACAAGTTGAACTCGTGTGAAATGTACGTAGGACAGCGTCCCACCAATCATCATCAAAAGTCAATCCAAGTTCACACTCCCAGGCCTCTCTAATCTTATTATTGGGGTTACCATCAACAGACAGAAGGTCATTGTATATCTTGGATATTTGAGATTTAAGAAATGGATCAAGTTGGATGAGTTCCTCCCACATTTGCATTGGGGGTTGCTGAGGGAAACTTAGGAAGAGTGATTGGGAACAATGTCTGACCTGAAAATACCTGAAGAGATGGGAGTTGGGGAGCTGAAACCTAGTCGACAGATCGGCAAAGGTGCAAAATGTGTCATCACTATACAGATTTTTAAAGGATTTTAAACCCCTGTCCCACCACATTGAGAAACCTAAATCTGTAAGTGATGGTTTAAACAGATGATTTTTCAGTAGTGGACATAAAGTGGATGGAGAATTAAATTTGTAATGGTTCCTGTATTGGTACTAGAAGGATTGTTTGGAATAGAGGAGGTAATTAGGGCTGGTAATGAAGACAAAGTACATGATGCTGATTCAAATTCACACCAGAGTGGACTGGCTGATGAATATCAGAATAAAACCTTGTGAATGTGTGCAGCCCAATAATATAATTGAAAATTAGGAAATGACAACCCACCGTTAAATTTACATCTTTGTAGTACTGATTTACAAATCCTGGGTTACCACTCCATAGGAATTCGGAGAGTATTCGGTCTATATTCTTAAAGAATTTCTTGGACAGAAAAATGGGAAGACATTGGAACAAAAACAAAAATTTGGGAAGGACGTTCATTTTTACCGTATTGATTCTTCCAATCAATGTTAAAGGTAAACTTTTCCATATCTGAAGGTCACCTTTAAGTTTAGAGATTAGGGGGGAGAAATTGGCAGATATAAGAGATTTGATAGTTCTAGTCACATTCACCCCCAAATATTTAAAGCCAGAAGGGCTAATTTTAAATGGGATTTCAATTTGTGTTAGCTGCAGTCCCAACTCATTTATAGGATAGCATTCACTCTTAAAAACATTTATTTTGTAACCTGAAAATGAGCCAAACCGTTTAAAGAAAGCTAGGATAAGGGGAATCGATGTACTTGGGTCAGAAATATATAGCAATAAATCATCTGCATATAGCGATAATTTGAATTCTATGCCTGACCTTATCACCCCTCTATAAATCTGCGAAGATCTCAAATATATCGATAGCGGTTCGATAGCAATCGCGAACAGTAGCGAGGACATTGGGCAGCCCTGGCGATTACCACGTGAAAGTAAAAAGAACTGAGATCCTATATTATTGGTACTAATACTCCCTTGTGGTGATGTATAAAGGAGGCGTATCCAGGAAATGAAGACTCTACCTAGTCCAAATCTATGCAGTACCTCAAATAAATAGTTTAATTCCACTCTATCAAACGCTTTTTCGCTATCGGCAGAAATTACTACCTCAGGGGTCTGAAGGGAGGGTTTAGTGTATATGACATTTAAAAGAGTACGAATATTATAAAACAGCTGACGTCCTGTTATGAATCCCGTCTGCTCACCTGAGATGATGGTAGGAAGTATGTTATCTAAGCGTAGGGCTAAAGCTTTGGCTAGTATTTTGGCATCAACATTTATTAAGGAAATTGGTCTATAAGAGGAACATAGGTCCGGGTCTTTATCTTTTTTAAGTAATACATTTATGGAGGCCTGACGAAGAGTAGGGGGGAGAGAACCTGATTCTAGTGATTCAACGTAAACAGAGTGCAGTAATGGGGCCAATTTGTTCTTGAATTTCTTAAAAAATTCTACCGGGAATCCATCAAGGCCAGGGGCTTTACCGCTTTGCATGTTGTCGATGGCCAGGATGAGTTCTTGTGTAGATAATGGTCAGTCAAGAGTTGTGGCATCCTCAGGGGTTACGTGAGGAAAATCGAGCTCATCTAGAAAGGAGAACATCTCCGTGGGATCTGATGGGGCCTCAGAGCTATACAACGAGGTGTAGTATGATGCAAAAACTGAGTTAATGGCTATCAGGTCAGTATACACTTTACCAGAAGAATCTTTGCTTTGAGGGATGATTTTAGAAGCTGCTTGGCGACGTAGCTGATGAGCTAAGAGCCTGCCTGCCTTGTCTCCATGTTCATAGTACGTAGCGCGCGATCGAAGCAAAAGACGTTCCGCCTCTGTAGTAGTAATTAGGTCAAATTCAGTTTGTAAGGCTACACGTTTATTTAGTAAGTCAGGAGTGGGGGTAGATGCAATTTGTCGATCTATGTTCTCTATACTTCTGGAAAGGTCTCGTATTTTTGAATTACGGTTATTGTTCTTTTCTAAAGTGGTTCTCACAGCGGTGGGGAGATTGTGGCAATTTATCAATGACAAATTCCACAGGTGATGGGGTCTGCTGCTGGGAATGATAAGTGTGCTTACATGCTCTCTCATCCTGTTACTCAATTTCAATTGTTCTTCTCGAAAGGAGGGACCCTCTCCCGCCGTATGACTGCTATATTGTGCAGCACCACACAAGCCGCAATCACCCTGTAGGCCCTCTCTGGAGCCATCCTGAGCCCACGGAGACAGGTGAAGCGGGCCTTGATGACCCCTAAGGTCATCTCTATCCTGACCCTGGTTTTAGCCAGGGCCACATTAAACAAAGTTTGCGGACCGGCACCAGGGTCAGGACAGGGGGTCAGCAGGTAGGGCTGGCAGGCGTACCCTCTGTCTCCCAGCAGCACTCCACTGAAGAGCCCTGCAGATAAAGAGCAAGAGGCAAGAGCCTTGAGGAGCTGAAAATGTGGTTGACATCAAAGAACAGATTCAGTGTACAGTTGTTTTACCCTGCTTGAGTTTCCTGCACAGCTGTGACTCTCTGAAGATGCGGGAGTCGTGCACAGAACCTGGCCACTTTGCCTCAAGGCCAGTGACCATCATTTGATGGTCACATGTCATCTGCAGACACATTTGGTGTTAACAGGAGTTTTCAAATCTGCTTAAATACATTCTAAATGATATGCCACATGAAACTGGAACTTATATTAGTATATTACAAATATTAGTGCATTGCTAAGACTTCACCTTCAATATTGAGGCTGTGGAAGTTTTTCCTGTTTACATAGTCTGCCTCACTTGGTCCCAGACTGGCTGTAATGGGGATGTGCGTGCAGTCTACGGCCCCCATCACTCTGGGGAAGCCTGAGAAAAGAGAATAAGGTTTGAATATCCAAATACATACATGGAAAAGTATAATATGTGGACTTGCCATTTATGGACCTACCTGCCAGTGCATAAAATCCCTCTTTGATGGCATGCAGAGGCAAATGTCCGGGGAAAACGACATGTCATGTCCAGCAGACCCATCAGTGCCCTCGCCACTTTGTGGATCGCTTTGCAGCAGGTGTTTTTGCTGAGGTTCTCTGCATCTCCCACAGCATACATGAAAGTGCCTGTGTGTTTGGAGGAAATGGATGAGTGGGGGAATAAAGGAGACTCATACAAATTCTTTTGTCGTCCTTTCTTGCGAGCCGTGCTTTGTTAGTTGTAATTGGACAAGTAAATCCATATGAATACTCACCGGTGGCAAAGAACCTCAGTGCAAGGCAGACCGTCTGCAGGACTGTGAGCGCCCGACTGTGGTGAGTGACGTTCGCCACGTAAGGCTCCAACAGCTCACTAATATATAGCAGCCCCTCAAAAGAAAATCTGTAACGCACGTACAGAACGTCATCTGGTAAATCAAATGGGTTAGACCGGTCACGAAAATAGCGCTCTCGTCGAAGCGCTCCTCTCACAATCCGAGCACCGATGTCCACGGGATCCGGCAAAAGTGGGCAGGCCATTTTCCAAGAGAACCAATTGGTCAGTGGGTGGTCTTTTATACCCGCCGAGCTCTTATCCTCAAACATAACCTGCTCCGGAGCAGGTTTGGCGTTCTGCGTAAGTTACCGGGGCAACGGACCTGGGGTCCGTTTCACGTAGGTGGTTCAACAAACTCTGAGTCAAACCCTTAACTCTGAGTTGATCTACTCTGAGATAGGAAACTCTGAGTTTCCGGTTTCACAACACCTGAATTGAGTCAGTTTTAGCAACTCCGAGTAGTTTGACCAGGAGTTAAGCACGTGCACGCCAGATATAAACAGCCAGCATCTGTGGAGCCCAGATTCATTGATCAACCAATGGAAACAGGGAGAAGGAGGGCAGCCTTTTTTACACCAGTGGAGCTGGAAGTCTCAATGCAAGCCTATGGTGAATTACAGCACATTTTAAAATGGAAGTGCAATACAGCAGCAGCTGCAAAGGAAAGGGAGAGGGCATGGGAGGAAATTGATGCTCGCGTCAATGCGTAAGTTTAAATCTAGTCTTGTGCAATCACAATGACAGACTGTTGCAGGGGAAACTGCTTGCATGGAGCAAATTAATTTATTTTATGTAGGTGCAATCCAGCGGGACAAAAGCGGACTTGGCAGCAGCTGAAAATGAAATATAAAAACATTTTGCAAACAGGTGAGACATCGGCATTTTCTCATTTTGATCATGTTTTACATTGTCAAGTAAGTATTAAGTGGCACTTTGATCCCTTACAAAATGCTCTTTTCACATTCAAAAATGAATTTTACTCTCTTATGATGTTCTGTTAAATGACTGACTGACACAGACTTTCACTCAGCAAACAGAAAGAGGTCAGATGCCAGAAAAACAGGTGGTGGCCCAACAGCCCCACCTCTAACGGAGGCAGAGGAGCTGGCCCTGAGCCAGAACAGGGGACGGCCAGTGGCTGAGGGAATCCCTGGCAGGAGCTCATCCTCTGAGGTCCCCCCCGCCCAAGACACAAGTGCCTACATAATATGTAATATTTCTCTACCTATATATTCCTCTCTTTGTAAGCCTATTCATACAAATATTTCTTTCCCTTTAATGTATTTTTCCTTTTGTCCCGCCAGATTCTGATGGTGCCATTCACCTTCTGGAACCCCCTCATGACGCAGCAGACCCTCCAACTGTAAGTAGGCAATACTCGAAAGCCTTTGCTGAATGGTAGTTTAAGAATACTGAATCATATCACTCATCTAGGACGAAGACGACGATGATGAGGAGGGAACCACGTCTGCTGCGTTTACAGTGGAGGAGCCAGGAAGGCCTATGGAGGTAGCTTCTTGATATGTGACCAAGATTTCTCTTCCCACTGACATTTCTGACCATTCTGGTGGAGTCCAGAGTGACACTACACTGTGTGCACAATTATTAGGCAAGTGAGTATTTTGATCATATCATCATTTTTATGCATATTTTCCAACTCCAAGCTGTATGAACTTGAATGCTTATTGGATATAAGCATATCAGGTAATGTGTATTAGTGTAATGAGGGAGGCTGGGGCCTAAGGAGATCAAAACCCTATATCAAGGTGTGCATAATTATTAGGCAGCTTCTTTTCCTCAGGTAAAATGGGCCAAAAAAGAGATTTAAGTGACTCTGAAAAGTCAAAAAATGTAAAAAGTCTTTCAGAGGGATGCAGCACTCTTGAAATTGCTTAGATATTTGGGCGTGATCACAGAATCAGCAAACATTTTGATGCAAATAGTCAACAGGGTCGCAAGAAATGTGTTAAGAAAAAAAGACGCAAATTAACTGCCAAAGATTTGAGAAGACTCAAACGTAAAGCTACCAGGAAGCGCTTATCCTCCGGTGCTGTCATATTCCAGAACTGCAACCTACCTGGAGTGTCCAGAGGTACAAGATGATCAGTGCTCAGAGACATGGCCAAAGTAAGGAAGGCTGAAATCTGACCACCACTGAACAAGACACAAGTTGAAACGTCAAGACTGGGCCAAGAAATATCTGAGGAGAGATTTTTCAAAGGTTTTATGGACTGATGGGATGAGAGTGACTCTTGACGGACCAGATGGATGGACCCGTGGCTGGATCAGTAACGGGCACAGAGCTCCACTTCGAATCAGACACCAGCAAGGTGGAGGCGGGGTACTGGTATGGGCTGGTATTATTAAAGATGAGCTAGCTGGACCTTTTGGGTTAAAGATGGACTTAAAATCAACTCCCACATCCACTGCCAGTTTTGAGAAGACACTTTCTTCAAGCAGTGGTACAGGCAAAAGTCTGCATCTTTCAAGAAAACCATGATTTTTATGCAGGACAATGCTCCATTGCATGCAACGAAGTACTCCACTATGTGGCTCGCCAGTAAAGGCCTTAAAAACGAAAGAATAATGACGTGGCCTCCTTCTTCACCTGACCTAAACCCTGTTGAGAACTTGTGAGCCCTTCTTAAACAGGAAATTTACAGTGAAGGAAGACAGTGCACCTCTCTGAACAGTGTCTGGAACAGTGTCTGGAAGGCTTTGGTTACTGCAACACAAAAAGTTAATCGTCAACAGATCAAGAAACTGAAAGACTCCATGAATGGAAGGCTTATGAGTGTTATTGAAAAGAAGGATAGTTACATTGGTCACTGATTTTTTTTTAAAATTTCAACAATTTTTATTTGTAAATTGAGTTGTTTATTATTCTCACTTTAACAAGTGAAAATAAACAAGTGAGATGGAAAATTTTTCATTTTTCATTTAGTTGCATAAAAATTCTGCACACTAATAGCTGCCCCCAATAATTGTCCACACATAGATATTCTCCTAAGGAAGCCAAAATCTCACTTTTACTCCCTTAAATATTAAGGTTTGAGGTTTATTAACATTTTGGATTGACCGAGAGCACTGTAGTTGTTCAAAAATAAAATTTATCCTCAAAAATACAACTTGCCTAATAATTGTGCACACAGTGTATTAACACATTCTCATCCCTTTTGAACAGAGCGTAGCTGGGCTGCAGCAGGAGGTTCCCTCGACGTCCACGGCACACATTGACTCAGTGAGAAGATGTTCAGTAAACACCAGCGGTTCACTATGTGGAATTCATGTGCAACTAGTTAATGAAATGTCCTCCTTATGTATTCCCAGTTACCAGTAAAAGATGTATATAAAATACATCTTTTAAAAAAAAATCCAAAAAACAGATAAAGAGATGCTATTGCTGGACCGCCAGATAAAGAAAGCAGATCTTGAAACAGAAATACTGGAGCACAAGTTAAAGGTGGGTGCACGGTCACACATCATTTATGTCAATGATGTGAACTATTGGAACATCAACTTAACTGTCTTTTGTATTTGTAGGAAATAAAGAAAACCAACTGAAATGCGCTTCATGATTTTTTTTATTTCTGGGGGTGGTGATGGTGGTGTAGGAGGTGATGGTGATGGTGGTGGGGGTGCTTGAAACTCAAAAGTGATTATGGCAGATTGCGTCTCTGACTGCTCGGCCATCCTGAATTGCTTGTAGGTGGATGGGGTCATCATCTGGCTGCTCAATTTATAGGGCAGGGTGTTGCTCTCCTCTAATCGTGGCAATATTATGAAGAACAACACATGCCTCTATAATATCACAGGCCCTCTCGGGGGTCACCCTGAGGTGATGTAGGCACTGGAAACGGGCTTTCAGCAGGCCTATGGTCATCTCCACCCGGGCTCGCGTCCTGCAGTGAGCCCGGTTGAAGTTCTGTTGGGGGCCTGGTTCAGGGTCTGGGTATGGGGTCAGTAGCCTCGGTTGACACGGGTAACCCCTGTCACCCAGCAGAAGGCCGTCAAACTCTCCTGTAATATAGAGTGGATGCATGGAGTGTATTAAAGGAGGGAGACAAGAGAGTTATACTGCAAACCTTCAGGCTTCTCACCACGTTGGAGTCTGGTGCTCAGGTTTGACTCACGGAACACCCTTGAGTCGTGGACTGATCCCGGCCACTTGGCCTCCACATTGGTGATGATGTATGCAGCATCACATATGATCTTGACAGTGGAGAGAATGACAGATGTTAGTTGAACTATGATGAGGTGTTTAACATGTTGAAGCAGTATATGTACCTGCACATTGATGCTATGTGTCGACTTCCTATTCACATAATCTGCCTCATTTTGTGAAGGAGCCGTGATGGGGATGTGCGTGCCATCAATGCAGCCAATCACACTGGGGAATCCTAAAACAAATTAAATTTACTAATCTCAGTATGATGTTACAGCACAATATCAATATAGGGTGACCATATTTTGATTTCCACAATTAGGACAAAATAGGACATTTTCAGGAATTTATATAAACAAAAAAGACCCGGACAGAACGTAAAAAGATGACACGTCCGGACGTTTTACAGTTAATACCACGAAACAGATCTGTACATCCTTTACCTGCGATCCTGTGGAACTCCTCCTTGATGGCTTTGGACAGGTTTGTGTCCAGGAAAGACCACAAAAATCGGCAAAAGCTGTGTCAGGGCGAGGCAGACTTTTCGGATTGCCCTGCATACTGTTGCCTTGCTTAAATGCTCCGCATCTCCGATGTTATATAAAAAACTCCCGTTGGTGAAATAACGCAGCGCAACACATAATATCTGCTCTGATGTGAGCGCATGACTGCGACCGGTGATGTTTGAAATGTGTGGACGGATGAGGTTATGAATATAAATTAAAGATTGTGATGAAAAACGATACTGCTCAAAAAGAAAATTGTCCGGGAGGGCTAAAATATCGATTCTGGGTCTAAGGATGATCTCTCGATGAATATGTAATTCCCCGCGCATAATCGCTGCACCTTCGTCAATTGGATCTACAAGAAAAGGACACACCATCGTCGTAGATTGGAGTAGCTACTGTGCCGATGGACCAAGATGACTTAAATCAGCTGTTCAAAACTCGCTGGCTGACAGAAATCAAAAGGAGTGTGTGGCTGAAAGAGGGCGGAGACAGAGAGAAACTCTGGGTTTACTGAGTAAAACCAGGGGCCTGTTCTACGAAGCAGGTTCAACCTAGCGAGGTAGCCTTGGAGCTACCTCGCTCAACTTAGCGCGGTACACAGTCCAGTTGCCTGTTTTAAGTCTTCAAGATTAGCGCGGTAGCCAGCGGTCTCGCTAAGCGGTTTTACGACACTGGTTATCAACCTCATAAGTGGATCCAGCTTTGCTATGAGCGCGTGCACACATATAAGGCGGAGCCCGCCGCATCTGACCAATCGCGAACACGGACAAGTCTGGAGCGTCAGAGCAGGCTGGAGAGCGAAGGACCGCAGACTTTACAAACGAGGAGCAGGAGACGATCATACGAAAGTATGAAGAATTAAAATCTGTCATAAACCTCAAAAGCAACACCGTCACCGCTGCAAAAACACGGAAGGCAGAAAATTAATCTTTGATGCCATTGTCACCCTGAAATAGCACTGTTCAACATGCGCTTTTAACTAAGATGACCAGACGTCCCCGATTTCCAGGGACAGTCTCCGAATTGGATGATCTGTCCCCGGCTAAGGCTGTCCCCGAAAATGTCCCCGATTTAAGCGTTTCATGAATGAGAACAAAAATGTTGCATGTAGGCTAGGACAACTGTTATTACAGTGGGTAGGAAGCACAAGTAAGCAGTCCTGATCAACAGTATTTACCGGGTTATTATAAGGGGCGTGAGCTGCTACTAAATAGTACAGAGATGTTGATCGCGCAGCCCATGCCCATTCATTTCCAAGATGAATTCATTCATTTGTTAATTCCTATCGTGTTTACATGTTTTGTGTGATATGTTGGCCATATGAGCCGGAGTGCTCCTCGGACAATACGAGCACCGAGGTCTACAGGATCCTCCAAGAACGGACAAGCCGTTTTTCGAGAGAGCTCATTGGTCGGTGGGCGGGGTTTTTATGCTCGGTGAGTTCAATCTGGAACTTAACCTGCCCTGGAGCAGGTTAGCCGTTCAGCGTATGTTGCTATGGAGACTCGCCTCGCTAAGAAGTGAACTTGCGTCGTAGAACAGGAAACCCTGAACTTACCCTCGAAGTTATCTCGCTAAGCAGTAATCCTGCTTCGTAGAACAGGCCCCAGGTTAGGTTCACGGAGTCTGTTACTATGGTAACTGACCGCGAGGTTGAGTTACCTCTCTTTGTGAAACAGGTTAGAGTTACCCCTCTCTCTCTGGTTTAACTGACCCTCCTTTGTGAAACGGAAAACTCTGAGTTTTCCTGATTTCAGGGTTAACAGACTCTGAGTTTCCATTAAACCTGCTACGTGAAACAGACCCCTGGATAAAAAGAGATCCACCTTCGTAGTACGGAAAACCCAGAAGTTATCTCACTAAGACCAAATCCAGCTTTGTAGTACAGGGGCCTGTTCTACGAAGCCGGTTCAACCTAGCTCAACTTAGCGCGGTAGCCAGCAGTCTCGCTGAGCGGTTTCACGACGCTGGTTATTAACCTCATAAGTGGATCCAGCTCTGCTATGAGCGCGTGCACACATTTAAGGCGGAGCCCGCCGCATCTTACCAATCGCGAACATGGATCAGTCTGGAGCGTCAGAGCAGGCTGGAGAGTGAAGGACCGCAGACGATCATGAGAAAGTATGAAGAATTCAAAGCTATCACAAACGTCAAAAGCAAAACCGTCGCCGCCGCAAAAGCACTGAGGGAATGCTGGCAGAAAAGTAATCTTTGATGCCATTATCACCCTGAAATAGCACTGTTCAACGTGCGCTTTTAACTAAGGTGACAGTCCCCGAATTGGATGATCTGTCCCCGGCTAAAGCTGTCCCCGAAAATGTCCCTGATTTAAGCGTTTCATGAATGAGAACAAAAATGTTGCATGTGGGCTAGAACAACGGTTGTTACAGTGGGTAGGAAGCACAAGTAAGCAGTCCTGAACAACAGTTTTTACGGGGGTTATTATAAGGGGCGTGCGCTGCTACTAAATAGTACCGAGATGTTGTCTGTGATCGCGCAGCCCATGCACATTCATTTCCAAGATTAATCATTCATTTGTTCATTCCTATCGTGTTTCCATGTTTTGTGTAATATGTCAGCCATATGAGCCTTTCATAAAGGTGGTCATCCGGAGAAAACTCTCCCTGTAAACTCTCGCGAGCTGGAGTGCTCCTCCTCGGACAATGCGAGCACCGAGGTCTACAGGATCCTCCGAGAACGGACAAGCCGTTTTTCGAGAGAGCTCATTAGTCAGTGGGCGGGGTTCTTATACTCTTTGAGTTCAATCTGAAACTTAACCTGCCCCGGAGCAGGTTAGCCGTTCAGCGTATATTGCTATGGAGACTCGCCTCGCTAAGGAGTGAACCCGCGTCGTAGAACAGGAAACCCTGAACTTATCCTCGAAGTTACCTCGCTTAGCAGTAATCCTGCTTCGTAGAACAGGCCCCTGGCCTCTGGTCTACATATTGTTACAGATTGAAAACTTTGTGAATTTTGATTAGTCTTTTAAGATAAATACCTTTAGTTACATTAAGGGCAGTCTGGTAGGTAGGGCTCGGCAGCTATTTTATTTTTACAAAAGTCTTCTCTTGTTTTGGGTTAGGGAGGCAGGTAAGACCCCCTGTATTTTATTTCATACTATTTTGTTGGTTAGGAAAGTTAGCTTTAATAAAAAGAGGTTTTGTTTGTTATTTTGGCCTGTGTCCACCATGAAGTTAAATACCATTTATGTTGAAAAATAAACCCATGCAAGACTGCATTTTCTGGTGGCTGTTGGTTTTCTTGGGGAGTTGGAACAAAGGGAAGAGAACTTTATGTTACATCCAGCATACCCCTAAGCTGGGTCGTAACAGTATCTCCACATTAAAATCCATCTTCACCCAGTCAGACATGGAAAAAGTCATTCACGCCCTCATCCTTTCCTGCTTAGATTACTGTAACTCACTCCTTTCCGGTATAACACAGAAATCTCTGTCCCACATCCAATTTGTCCAAAATGCAGCAGCTAGGCTTCTGACTGGTTTTAACTGACAACATCACATTACCCCTATTTTAGTATCTTTACATTGGTTTCCAGTTTGTTTTAGAATTGATTTTAAGATTTTACTCATTACTTTTGAAGCACTAAAGGGTCTGGCTCCAATCTATATAACAGAACTTTTAACCCCCTATTAGCCAGTCCGCATGCTGAGATCCTGGGGTGGAGGCCTCCTGGTCATTGCAAAGTCGAGACTTGTAACGAAAGGTGACAGGGCCTTTTCCCTCAGGGCCCCTGGACTTTGGGATGACCTCCCCGAGGAGACCAGGGGCCTCATGTATCAACGCTGGCGGCGCCAGAAAACCTTGCGTTCGCGAAGATCGGCGCACACGTCCAGATTTATCATCGCGACACGAGTGTCCGTTCCAGCGCAAATCCACGCAAAGTGAGGAGGTGGTATAGAAGTTAACGTGAGCCGATACTTGTGTTGACGGCACTTTGGCGACGCTGTGTGGCGGTGTTTGGTGACTCACTATGTGACAAGCGTGCACCACATCCCCGTGGCCGAGCAGCTCATCGCCCCACATGACAAACCAGCAGCAGACTGAGGGATGCGAGCTGATCCCTGCTGGGCCGCCGTCCTCACGCGGGAGAATCTCATTGCCACAGTGTGAATGGGTAAGAAGTGAATACACAGTTCAATGAGCCAAATTAATTTATTTTCGCCACCAGATGCTCGAGGAAATTTACGAGCCGGTCCAGCCGCTCGTTGATCCCCGAGATCCCCCTGATGATTTCTTCCAGCGATTGCAGGACCGCCTCCGCGAGGACCCTTCCACTGCGTCCGGGTGGTCCAGCGGAAGCGCCGCAGCTGGTGGACGCTCCACCGCTTGTCGGCACGCTGGTGCTGGGGCCGGGGTGGCCCGAATGCCGCTGGTCCTGGCCGACGAGTCCGAGCCGGCGGACGGGCTGCCGCGGGCCGGGGTTCCGCAAGCCGGAGACACGGCCGACACATTGATTTCTGTGACACAATAAAAATATTGGTTCATTTCAATTCCTGCTTCTGTGTATCTGTTGCGTTTACATCTATGCCAAAGCATGTTGACAGTTGTGTGACACACCACTTACCCTCCAGCAGGCTGTCTGAGTCGCCGCGGGTAGCGGCGACAATCCCCCCACAGAGGCGCCCCCCATAAACACCACCACCCGCTGCTTAAACGGCGTGAGGGTCTCCTCCCCCAGACCCCCACCTGTCTGGCCAGTACTCCTCCGGAGGGCAGCTGTACGCCGCTTGACCTCCACCTTAAGTCCGACCACTTTTTTTTAATCTCCGCGGGGGTGCATGTCTCGGAACCCACCGCGTTCACCCTCTCGCAAACTTTCTCCCACTCCAAGCGTTTTCGTTTTGCACTGACGCCATTGGACAGGCTGCCAAACAAAACACGCCGTCGCTCCTCCACCTCCGCCACCAGCACCACCACCTCGCACGCCGGTAAATTTAGTTTTTCTTGTCATTTTGTCTGCGTGCGAGGACAGGGAGACCCTATTTAGATAAATCTGCATATTTATAGGTGGGCGTAACGGGGGCGGGCCCGGTCACTCCGATATCTGCGCTCAATTCCAAGCTGATTGGGATTTATCAAGGAAACACACGTGGCTTTCGGCGCCCGCACACCTTGATACATACGAATTTTTTTCAGCGTGACGGACCTTGCGTGCGCTCATTTCCGGTATGAGTCCCACGCAAGTGTTGATACATGAGTCCCCGGGTGTGCAGAAACAGTCACTGCTTTTAAATCACTTCTTAAAACTCATTTTTAAAGACTTCCTTTTATGTGATTTTGTCTTCTTTAAAACCTTTTACTCTTCTTATACATGTTTTATAATAGTCCCCTTGGTCTCAGGTTTTTGTGATTGGGTTCCTGTGTTGGCTGGGTATCACGGGTTCCTATAATGTCTTTGTTTTAATCCTCTTTTTAAATGATGTCTCAGCTCATGTGACATTCATTGTCATGTATGTCAAGTTCAGCAGGTTCACTTGAACAACAGTCTTTGACACCAAATCAAATGAAGCAGCAGAGTATAGCAGGTGGGTATGGCAAGATTCGACCCCGGGTCTTCTGGGTGCCAGGCGAGCAGATTAGCGGAGGACCACAGGGCATGCAAGAAATCTGGGACTCATGAGCAGCGAATTGTCCACAGTCTCAATTTGCTCAAACGAGTGTGGTGAAAGGGAAAATGCTCAAACTCACAGCTGGAGGAAGATTTCTGGGAGAGTGGTTCAGGTGAGGACTGGATGAGGATCCAGAGCTTGCAATGAAACTGGCAGAACCGACGTCTGCAGAGGAGGTGAGTTGAACAGAAGGGGAATATTGACAGAGCAGGAATAGGCTGAGTGCCACCCAGCCGCAGACAGATGAATAGCAGGAAACACGCAGGCAGAGCTCGTAGTCAGGGACAGAAGGCAGGTGGGTTTACCGAGGCTGAGGTGTGAAGCAAAGGTCAGGGGCAGATCAGGTCGATACAAGGTAAGTAGTCCGGGCATGAACGCTGGAGAGTCAGGCATGAGAGCGAAGACAATCTGGCAAAGAGTGAGGGGAAAGAAGCTGCATATATACTGGCCTGATTGGAGATGATGAGCAGGTGGGAGCAGCAGGTGGGAGCAGCAGGTGGAAGCAGTTAGCTGATGAGGGGTGTGGCTGAGCAGCAGAGCAGGGGCCTCATGTATCAACACTTGCGTGGGACTCATACCAGAAACGAGCGCACGCAAGGTCCGTCACGCTTAAAAAAATCTGTATGTATCAAGGTGTGCGAGCGCCGAAATCCACGTGTGTTTCCTTGATAAATCCCAATCAGCGTGGAATTGAGCGCAGATGTCGGAGTGACCGGGTCCGCCCCCGTTACGCCCTCCTATAAATATGCAGATTTATTTAAATAGGGTCTCCCTGTCCCCGCACGCAGACAAAATGACAAGAAAAACGAAATTTACTGGCGTGCAAGGTGGAGGTGCTGGTGGCGGAGGTGGAGGAGCGACAGCATGTTTTGTTTGGCAGCCTGTCCAGTGGCGTCAGTGCAAAACGAAAACGCTTGGAGTGGGAGAAAGTTTGCGAGAGGGTGAACGCGGTGGGTTCCGAGACATGCACCCCCGCGGAGATTAAAAAAAAGTGGTCGGACTTAAGGTGGAGGTCAAGCGGCGTACAGCTGCCCTCTGGAGGAGTACTGGCCAGACAGGTGAGAGTCCGGGGGAGGAGACCCTCACGCCGTTTGAGCAGCGGGTGGTGGTGCCATCCCACTGAGCAAAAGACGTATATTAGACGTCTAGTCTAAGTTAATACTTCAGTCTATTTTTAGACGTGGTTTATACTTCGCCCTTTACTTCATTTTTCGATAACTTTTTATGCAATTAACAACTGTAATGTGCATAACTGACCTCTAAATACTGGATTACATTACCTATGATACCGTGGAGAGAGATGTAAACGCAACAGATACACAGAAGCAGGAATTGAAATGAACCAATATTTTTATTGTGTCACAGAAATCAATGTGTCGGCCGTGTCGCCGGCTTGAGGAAACCCTGGCCCTCGGCAGCCCGTCCGCCGGCTCGGAGTCGTCGGCCAGGACCAGCGGCATTCGGGCCACCCCGGCACCCAGCCCCAGCACCAGCCCCAGCACCAGCATCAGCACCAGCGCGCCGACAAGCGGTGGAGCGTCCACCAGCCGCGGCGCTTCCGCTGGACCACCCGGACGCAGTGGAAGGGTCCTCACGGAGGCGGTACTGCAATCGCAGGAAGAAATCATCAGGGGGATCGCGGGGATCAACGAGCGGCTGGAACGGCTTGTACATGTCTTCGAGCATCTGGTGGCGAAAATAAATTAATTTGGCTCATTGAACTGTGTATTCACTTCTTACCCATTCACTCTGTGGCAATGAGATTCTCCCGCGTGAGGACGGCGGCCCGGCAGGGATCAGCTCGCATCCCTCCGTCTGCTGCTGGTTCGTCATGTTGGGCGACGGGCTGCTCGGCCACGGGGATGTGGTGCACGCTTGTCACATAGTGAGTCACCAAACACTGCCACACAGCATCGCCAAAGTGCTGTCAACGCAAGTATCGGCTCAACACCAACTTCTACACCACCTCCTCACTTTGCGTTGATTAGCGCTGGAACCGACGCTCGTGTCGCGATGATAAACCTGGACGTTTGCGCCGATCTTGGCGATGCAGTGTTTTCTGACGCCGCCAGCGTTGATACATAAGGCCCCAGGAGAGGCGCAGAACAGACTGTTACTCATTCATGTTTGGTTTATCTTTACTGTTTTATTTCAAAATCACCAACACTTGTCTCTGTGTTCTAGATTTGCTTCCTGTCTGCTCTACCCCCATCCTGTCACACCTGATCCCTGATTGTTTCTCCCCACCTGTGCCTCATCAGCCCTCATTTCCTCTGGTATTTAACCCCATGTCTCTCACTGGCCCTGTTTACATGGGTAGTTTTCCTCAATCTGATTGAAATCAATTGGATTAAGTGAATCTGATTCCATCTGTATACATGAACTTTAAGTAAAGAGATCCACGTTCAGTCCGCGTTTTCATGGCCCCAGCTGAATCCGATTGTATTGTATTGTATCAATGGGAATTGTTAATAGGAACCATTGTACTAGTTCTGTTTTAGAGTTGCGCACGGACGTGTTTGTATGTGACACCGCCGGAATTACCAGACCGAGCAAAGTAAGGAACCCTATGTGTTTAAGTTTAATAAAAGTATAATCCAGCCGGGTTACACAGCAAGAAGTGTACGCTTCGTCAGTCGCACGAAACAACACACTTTAACACTCCACCGTCCAGTTTTTCTGTTTGTCCAATGTGGAAATATATACACACGCACACCCAAGCAGGCAGGCAGGCAGGCTAGACTCACACACATATAGAATAATAATAATAATATAATAATAATAATAATAATAAAATTAACAAAAAAATAATAATAATAAAAATAATAATAATGAGCAGACGGAGGGGAGGCGAGAGATGACCTGATATCTCTAGCTGATACCACAGTGTTGAGCAATGATGTTTTGATCAGAAGGACAAAGTTGAATTTTATGATGTATGACGAGATGTCCTTTGAGGATTGGTACAGCTACTATTATGACTTTCAGCCATAAAACAATGTTGTGTTGTAATCTATGGTGTGATGTGCGCAAATAAAGTTATCATATGAAGCAAAATTGCCAGCTTTCGCATCTTTATTGAGTAAGCAAGAATATGTAAGCAAGCATAAGCTACAGCACGAATTCACATTTTAATAATAATAATGATAATGATTATAATAATTATAATAATAGTAATAATAATAATAATAATAATAATAATAATGCATTTTTAGGCACATTTCAGCGGCAGTTCTTCCTAAATCTTTCTATAGAAGCATGCTCATACAAACACTTGAAGGAAAAAAACAAGTTCACAAACTCTTTACAACCCCCCACATGTCTTACATCGGACGCTCCAGTTCGCTTGCAGTGGGCAAGAATCTACAGTTAATCACAAAGTTTACTCCATCAACCTCACAGATATGTGACAGCAGACTTGTGAGTCCTGAGAAATGTAGACCCGATCCAAATGTGAAGCCCAATTTATTAAATGTTACTTTCAGCCTCTTCCCTTTGGCGTCTATAATCTCAAACAGGTATCCCGGACTGTCATCATCTACGCAGCAAATTAATGCTGCTGGGTTAACAGAGGGTCCTTCCTTGTTTTGTAGATACTCTATTATGCGATGGGGTTGGGAAACGTCACACCATCCACTTTTCAGCAAATCTAAAACGCTGCACATATCATCCACTACCCGTGTAAGAGAAAAGTACTGGGGATTGGAAGGTATTGTTGTGGGTCGGGGGAGCAAGTGTGTGTAGGTTTCACGGGCCAGCTTTCTCAACATGTCGATCGGACACGAAAAATCACCTTCCACCAAGTCAGCACATACGTAGCATCTTTGACGGATAAGCAAAGGAAATGACAGCAGGCCACTTTCAGTCTTCACTGTGAAAGAACAAACTCCCCCGGGCATGTCACCGAAGCGCGCCGAGACGACGATATCCCCGATGCGACGTCTCTCAGATGTATCCATGAAGGTCCTGACAGACTCTTCTGACACCGAGCCCCACCAGCGCTCACCCAGCCAACTGACAAACGATTTCCACGATTCCTGCAATTCGGTCCAGCAGCAGGTAGATGCGTAGCGGTTATTTGAGCCAAACTCCTCTTCAACTTCTTCATCGCAATCCCACAGTACGATACAGATCTCATCGTTTAAAAGTTCGGACTGATCCATAAAGCTGTTACGTGGTAAATCAGCTTCACTGGTATCTTCCGTGTCACCTGGAGTTCCGAGGCTATCACTGTAGGGATAATACTCCTCGTCTTCAACAATGTCACCTTCTACGTGTCTTTCTGATAGCAGGCCACGACGATCATACTCTTCGTCGGGAGTATTCCTCCAGGCCTCATCTTCACTGAAGTGTCCTTCGACTTCTAGCTCTGCAGTGTCACTGTCGTAATCGTCATACTCATGGCGGCTCCGAGGACTGTTAGAATCTCGGTAAAAGTCGGCATCGTGGTCACTCGTGCCCTTCAAGTCCCTTGGCGTTTGATGCTCATCAGAGTGGTTGAAAAGTTCACGCTGATCCACAAAGCTGTTACGTGGTAAATCAGCTTAAGTGGTATCCTCCATGTCACCTGGAGTTACAAGGCTATCGCCATAGGGACGATGCTCCATATTTTCAACGATATAATTTTCTACATGTCTCCTTGATAGCAAGCCATAGCAGTCATACTCTTCATCAGGATTATTCTCCCAGGCCTCATCTTCACTGAAGTGTCCTTCAACATCTAGCTCTGCAGTGTCACTGCGGTAATCGTCATACTCATAGCGGCTCCGAGGACTGTCAGTATCTCGGTAAAAATCAACATCATGGTCACTCGTGCTCGTCAAGTCCCTTGCAGTCTTATGCTCATCAGAGCGGCGGGACCCCTCCTCGCGCTCATCGCTCTCCTTTTCGCAGTAGTCGTCGTCATTCACAGACACTGTGTTATCTGGACGAATCGATGTCGGTGACGGTGAAGCAATCTCGGATCGAGATGTTGAATCAGCGTAGGCAGAATTTGAGGTCAGACAATTGGATGTATCTGATGCAACTACGGCTACTTTGCAGTAGCCATGACAAGACTGCTTCAGAGGACTTGTGACACAAATGACGGTCTCATAATGGCTGCTGCTATTTGCTAAATAAATCCCCTGTTTAGAGACCCGAACACTGTTGCAACTGTACTGAAACCAACGGTCAGTGTAATATGTGAATACGTTGACACCCAAATAATCTGCTGTTGCTTGAATCTCAACCTCTGTTGCCCAACTTCCTAGAGAGCTGATTTTAGATGCGTCAATGTAGTCTGACACCGAAAGGTAACCCCTTCTCAGAATGTTGGCATATGCAGCTTCATTGCTTTGCAAGTGATTCACTACAGCTTCTCTTATTCTTCCGTGATGGTGTTCGGTACCGCTCACAGCTACACTGACTGCCCTAAAGAAGCAATTCCCATCACTTTTAATCTTCACATTCTTACAAGGAGCTCCTAATTCACAAACATCCGTGAATTTGCTATACTGCTGTCTACAGTCTACCTTAAGCTTTCTGCACAGCTGTAATGCCACTGCCGCTCTAACGGGGTTAAAGTGTAGCTTTTTACCCATGTCGCCACAAACAACCTCAATGTCCGAGTCCTCGCTGTTCATTATGCTCTCATGTCTTTTAAGCAGTTCCTGTGACATTTTCATCTTTGGAAAGTCATAAGTATTTCCTATTCTGATGCAGTCCTGCCAGGCTGCCTCTCTGCCTCTAAAACTAGTCATCCCGGTTGTGGACAGTTCAACTGACTGCATCCCACGTCTCATGGGGTCACACTGTCCCCCCAATGTGGAAATATATACACACACACACACACACACGCACACGCACACACACACACACACCCAAGCAGGCAGGCAGGCAGGCTAGACTCACACACATATAGTAATAATAATAATAATAATAATAATAATAATGATATTTAAAAAATAATAATAATATAGTCATTTTAATTTTAGATAGATAGATAGATAGATAGATTGTGTGTGTGTGTGTGTGTGTGTGTGTGTGTGTGTGTGTGTGTGTGTGTGTGTGTGTGTGTGTGTTTTGGCGTCAATCAATCCATCTCCAAATTCTCAGCAGCACACTCAGCGCAGTATGGGAACGAACAACTTTGCAGATATATTTCTTACACCCGCTGCACACAGTGGAAGTTTTGTTGTCCTTTGCCTGCGGGCAAAACTGACACCTCTTCCTCTTCCTCGCCCGGGTTGGGTCATCTTCTCCTGACGCCGCTCCAGCGGCTTCTGATACTTCCGCGTCCTTGCCCTCACCGCGAGTTCTAGATCGAGACACGGCCCTCCTTCTACAGCTGTAGGTTCCAATCACCTTGTCGAGGTTATCGACACCTCCTTTGCAGCGGTTGTAGTCTAGTATGATGACCGGCTTTCTGTCGCAGCGGTCGCTGACTTTGGCCTCCATGTGCTTCGTGCTAACCAGCAGCACGTTTTTCTTGGGCACGTAAGAGACCGCGGCAGTGGTCGACGTGAAGGCGAATTTCGACGAGAACACCGCTCTTCCCTTTGGCTAGAGCAGCGCGAGCGGGAGCTCGGGCTTGTTTTTTCCAACGGTGCCAACCATGGTCATCTTCCTTTTCAGCAGCTGCTGCCCGAGTTCGTAAGAGGTGAAGAAATTGTCGCAGGTGACGTTGCGATCCCTCAGTCCCTTGGTGACATCGAGCACGACTCGCATGCCCAGGTTCTTTTTCCTGGGCATGCTGCGCATGGGCCCAGGTCTTCTTCTCCTCCTCCTCCTCCTCCTCCTCCTCCTCCACCACCCGCAGCTGCATCTGTGGCCGTGGCCTTCCCTGTGTACACTTGCATCTTCCAAGCGTAACTGGATTTAGAGTCGCACGCCACCCACGTCTTGATCCCGTATTTCGCTGGCTTGCTGGGAATATACTGCCGAAAGGGACAACGCCCTCTAAACGGAACCAGCTGTTCGTCCACTGTTATCTCCGGCCCGGGGTTGTAGAGGGACGGCAGCCGCTCAGACCACGTGTCCCAGACCTCTCTTACGGCCGCCAGTTTGTCGGTAAGAGAAGACCAACAAATCCAACCGAGTTGTACCAAATCTGCCAGGAAGAGTGGTCAAAAATTCAAAGGATTACTGTGAGAAGCTCGTTGATGGCAATCCAAAGCGACTTGCTGAAGTTATAAAAACTTAATGGAAATGCTACCAAGTACTAAGCCCTGAAGACAAAGGTGTATGTAAACTTATGACCCCGTAAAAAAAAAAAAAGCAGTGTTCTGCAAAGAAATATCAATAAACCTTGAATTATGAGGAATTTTTGCCTTTTCTTTTTATTTCCCCAAAAGCATTAATCCTAGGGCTTCCTGGATGCTAGATTATTCATGATTCAAGTCGGTAACTTGAATTTAGCATGAGATTTAGTGTAGGAACATGTACTGTATGTAAACTTCTGTCCACGACTGTATATATATATATATATATAAACCTTACACAGACAGATTGAAACACATAATCATACAGGAGCTAGTACAGTCAGTGATATCGAGTCCACATTTTGTGATGTCTTTGTGTCAGAGGCTAAATATGAGGAGTGGGGACACGTCATCTCAGAACCACGAATTCGTTCTTCTCTATCGCCAAACCAGCCGCTCACCTTCCTGACTGAACTGTGCAAAGTAAAACGCAACTGGTTCAGTGGAAGAGAAGAACAGACACGTTGGCTTAGAGATGACATGACAACTCCAACGCTCTTCCCCCCAACCTCTGCTGACTATACAACTGCACTTCTAGGTTGGCTTAGAGATGACATGACAACTCTGACACTCTCCAACCTCTGCCGATTATACAATTCAAACTTTGGTATTTTACAACTGACAGGGGTTGGAACCACAGGGGAGTGGAACCACTGGTTCCACTCCCTATGGTGGGGTGCCGACTCGTGCCTCTGGAGCCCAGGGGCCTTATGTATCAACGCTTGCGGCGCAAGAAAACCTTGCGTACGCCAAAATCGGCGCACACGTCCAGATTTATCATCGTGAAACGAGCGTCGGTTCCAGCGCTAATCAACGCAAAGTCAGGAGGTGGAGTAGAAGTTGGCGTTGAGCCGATACTTGCGTTGACTGTGATTCGCACTTTGGCGACGCTGTGTGGCGGTGTTTGGTGACTCACTATGTGACAAGCGTGCACCACATCCCCGTGGCCGAGCAGCACGTCACCCCACATCACGAACCAGCAGCAGACGGAGGGATGCGAGCTGATCCCTGCCGGGCCGCCGTCCTCGCGCAGGAGAATCTCATCGCTACAGTGTGAATGGGTAAGAAGTGAATACACAGTTCAATGAGCCAAATTAATTTATTTTCGCCACCAGATGCTCGAGGACATTTACGAGCCGGTCCAGCCGCTCGTTGATCCCCACGATCCCCCTGATGATTTCTTCCTGCGGTTGCAGGACCCCCTCCGCGAGGACCCTTCCACTGCGTCCGGGTGGTCCAGCGGAAGCGCCGCGGCTGGTGGACGCTCCACCGCTTGTCGGCGTGCTGGTGCTGGGGCCGGGGTGGCCCGGATGCCGCTGGTCCTGGCCGACGACTCCGAGCCGGCGGACGGGCTGCCGCGGGCCGGGGTTCTGCAAGCCGGAGACACGGCCGACACATTGATTTCTGTGACACAATAAAAATATTGGTTCATTTCAATTCCTGCTTCTGTGTATCTGTTGCGTTTACATCTCTCTCCACGGTATCATAGGTAATGTAATCCAGTATTTAGAGGTCAGTTATGCACATTACAGTTGTTTATTGCATAAAAAGTTATCGAAAAATGAAGTTAAGGGCGAAGTATAAATCACGTCTAAAAATAGACTGAATCCCGACGTTGAAATGAAGTATAAACTTAAACTAGACGTCTAATATACGTCTTTTGCTCAGTGGGATGACAAAGCATGTGGACATTTGTGTGACACGCCACTTACCCTATAATAATAATCGCCACCACCCGCTGCTCAAACGGTGTGAGGGTCTCCTCCCCCGGACCCCCACCTGTCTGGCCAGTACTCCTCCGGAGGGCAGCTGTACGCCGCTTGACCTCCACCTTGAGGTCCGACCACTTTTTTTTAATCTTCGCGGGGGTGCGTGTCTCGGAACCCACCGCGTTCACCCTCTCGCAAACTTTTTCCCACTCCAAGCGTTTTTGTTTTGCACTGACGCCACTGGACAGGCTGCCAAACAAAACACGCAGTCGCTCCTCCACCTCCGCCACCAGCACCTCCACCTCGCACGCCGTAAATTTAGTTTTTCTTGTCATTTTGTCTGCGTGCGAGGACAGGGAGACCCTATTTAAATAAATCTGCATATTTATAGGAGGGCGTAACGGGGACGGGCCCAGTCACTCCGACATCTGCGCTCAATTCCACGCTGATTGGGATTTATCAAGGAAACACACGTGGATTTCGGCGCCCGCACACATTGATACATACGGATTTTTTTCAGCGTGACAGACCTTGCGTGCGCTCGTCTCTGGTATGAGTTCCACGCAAGTATTGATACATGAAGCCCCAGGTGTTGTCCTCTTCACTCAGCCTCACCAAGCCTTGGACACTGCAGTAAGAAAAGGAAAAAAAAAAAACTGTATGATGAAGCAAGGTGTAGTTTTTTAAAAATAAATAAATAAATGTTTATATATATATATATTCTTTTCATTTGTAAAACACTTTTTATGTACAAACACTTTCTTTCTGTTGGCGTTGAGACATCTTTACAGTATTTTCTGCTCTTAGAAATAAAAATAAATAAATAAAAAATCTGGGAAACCTTCGTCTCTTTCTCTTTCTTTCTTTCTTTCTTTCTTTCTCTCTCTGTCCGTCCCTCACAGGATGGCCAGTCATGCAGAGGGCACTGTAAACAAAAAACAAACAAAAAAAAGAAAACAATACACAGGCAGTGTAGAAACACACACACACACACACACACAGGTCATATGTATTTATATATATATATATATATATATATATATATATATATATATATATATATATTTTTTAACATTATTATTTTTAATTATTGATTTTAAATTCCTTACCTCTAAAGCCCAGGCGTCGTCCTCTTCGCTCACGATCAGGAGAGCGCTTTTTCCTCTCCGTTGATTCACAGACGAATCCTTGACCCTGCGTTTCCATCTGCGCGCTACTCGCTCAGGCACAATCGCGCGCCTTTTTTCCCTCGTCGAGATCGTCTTCGGCTGTAGCCGCAGAGGCTAGCCAGATCAGGAGAGTGCTTTTTCTACTCTCCGTTGATTCACAGACGAATTTCCTCCTTCTTCGCTCTTCGCTGCGAAAAGAGTCTGTGCAACAGAGGAATACAGCGGAGGTGTTTAGTCAAACGTTTTCCTGACAGGGTAAAGAAGGAAAACAAAAAAAAAAAGAAAAAGCATATAACTATATATCTATCTATATATCGTTATAGATAGATGGATAGATAGATAGATAGATAGACTACTTTCTCTACTCTCTCCTCTACGATCCTTTTTGTAGATGCGTGTCAAGACTTCAACTTTATTTGTTTTGTTTTTTTTTCCTCTTTCTCCACTCCTGCAGATCCAGTGCCCCCGTACTGGGAAAAGAGTCTGTGCAACAGAGGAACACAGCAAAGGATTTCAGTCAACTATTACACGACAGTGTAGCAGAGGTGAGTTTTTAGATAACCATTTTGACAAGCAGAAAGAGCTGAGGGTTAGTTGACCTTTTTTTTTTTTTGGTCTCGTGAGCGCAGGCGCTGTCATGTATTTGTTATGCTCTTACGAATAGATAACCAAAAACAGCTCAGTCCAATTGGAGCGAATCGTTCAGTCAGGAAGGTGAGCTAACGAATGATTGAATGCAACTCAGCGTAAGAGCAGAGCAAACTTACAATTCACGAAACAGAGAAAGACCAAAACGACTGCACAATTCAGTGGTCGCGGAGAGAGACATCAATTTCGTTCGGCCTGCAAAACAGAGAGAGAGAGAAATGTGGCTTAGGGGATATGGAGCTATCACAGTGATCCCCACCTTGGTTTAAAAGCCCCAAAGGTAAGAAGGAAAACAAAAAAAAGAAAAAGCGTATAACTATATATCTATCTATATATCGTTATAGATAGATAGATAGATAGATAAATAGACTACTTACTCTACTCTCTCCGCTACGATCCTTTTTGTAGATGCGTGTCAAGACTTCAACTTTATTTATTTATTTATTTTTCCTCTTTCTCTGCTCCTGCAGATCCAGTGCCCCCGTACTGCGAAAAGAGTCAGTGCAACAGAGGAACACAGCAAAGGTTTTCAGTCAAACGTTTTCACGACGGCGTAGCAGAGGTGAGTTTTTAGATAACCATTTTGACAAGCAGAAAGAGCTGAGGGTGAGTTGACCTTTTTTTTTTTTTGGTCTCCTGAGCGCGGGCGCTGTCCTCGCCGCTCAACAGTGGCTGTGTTTTTAGAAACTCAGACGGCGGTAGACGCAGTCTTTAGCAATCCCGGAGTCCTTGACCCTCCGCCGCGCTTTTTGTGCATCACGAATGGAGGGCGTGTGTGTGCGTGTGGATTCAAAGACTCGTTTCTGTGTCATGTATTTGTTATGCTCTTACGAATAGACAACCAAAAACAGCTAAGTCCAATCGAAGCGAATCGTTCAGTCAGGAAGTTGTTCAGAGTTGTTCTTTCCTCCTAGGCAATAACCGAATGAAGCGGCCCTGTGGAATTCAGCGCAACTGTGAAGGGAAACAGGTTCGAGTAACCGCATGTTGAGAGAGGGGGGGAGAGAGAGAGAGAGAGAGAGAGAGAGACAAACTATATTGTTTGACTGGATTTCTGAGTTGATCTAAAATCCGAACAGATTTTGTTTTTCTAGGAATTCACAATATCCTACACTACTGCGCGTTCACATTTTTTTGTTGGAGCTATTACAGCCATTCCCTTGCTTTAAAAGCACACAGAGTAAGAAGATGAACAAAAACAAAAAGCAAATATATTCATGTCTTTACATAGATAGATAGATAGATAGATAGATAGATAGATAGACAGACAGTAGATAGATAGATAGATAGATAGATAGATAGACAGACAGTAGATAGATAGATAGATAGATAGATAGATATAGAATACTTACTGTACTGTAGTCTCTTTTTGTCCTTTATGTCGGTGTTCAACACTTTTGAGAAAACTTTTCTGTTTTCCAATGGAATGTCATGTTCTGCACATTATGTGTTGTAAACACGTTTTTTTTTTTTTTTGTTTGTTTGTTTTTGTCTGTATAGAACCTCTGTTGCAGGTCTGCCCCGTCCTGGGTGAGGGGATCTCTCCTGTGTTGCTCACCCTGAGGTTTCTCCAATTTTTTTTTTGTTTTGTTTTATTTCTCGATTTTTCCTCAGTTGATGTGAAGGTCTAAGGGCAGATGATGTTGGCAATATAATGCTATGTGAAACTCTCTGAGACAAAAGTGTGTGTAAAAACAAAATCCCCTTGCCTTGCCACTGTACTGCCTTTATTTTGTGATAGGTTGTGCTCATCTGTATGAATTAGGTTGTGTGGCTGTTGTTATCTGTATTTGCAAGCTCTCTGACACTCTCTAAGTTTTCCCTGCCGTGATGAATACAGTTTTCACTCTATTCTACTCTACTCTTGTGATGGAACTTTTGTTGATGCCAACATCCTTTCCTAAAACACTTAGTGTTATATTATTATTATTATTATTATTATTATCATTATTATAATTATTATTATTTCATTTTTTCCAGTCCTCCAAGTTTCCAAGTTTTCTTAGTCTCGATATGTAGTGTAGCCTTGGAAGTAAAACCTAGAGCTTTATGTTTTTACAGTCCTCACGCTGTAAAATACGTGCTTACAATCAATGTAAGCGGGTGAGGGGGGGGACACAGGATGAGCGAGAATCAGGTCCAGGGGTGTATGCTGTTTGAGATGCGCGCTGGAACGTCAGGAGTCATGAGTTCAAATGAGTCAAAAAAAACAAAAACAAGTCTATGTACACCACGGTGGGGTACATTTGACCCTGCCGAGGGCAGGGGCGCGGGTTTACGATTCTCAAATCCATACTTGACTGGGGTCTGTTCGACCCAGGCGGGGGTAAAACAATCAGGAGTTATGCGTTATCTTAGTCCACGCTGACTGGAGGCTAAATTCACCCCACTAGGGCAAGGGTATACTGACTGGGTCTTTTTGACCCTGAAGGGTGGGGTATATTTGACCCTGCCGAGGGCAGGGGCGCGAGTTTACGATTCTCAAATCCATACTTGACTGGGGTGTATTCGACCCAGGCGGGGTAAAAAAAACAGGAGTCATGGGTTATCTTAGTCCACGCTGACTGGAGGCTAAATTCACCCCACTAGGGCAAGGGTATACTGACTTGTTCTTTTTGACCCTGAAGGGCAGCACAAGGGTTAAACAGTCATGTGTGGAGGTATTCCAGCTTCACAAACAGCCCCAGTGTGGTTTGTGAAACAACGGCAAGGAGTTGTAGTAACAAAACAAAGTTCGTAAAACACCTTAAGTTAAACTACAACACAGAATATGAGGCATATATGATGAGCCATATATGATGAGGCGGACACAAGAGGAGAGCACATTGGGATAATTTCACATTGGCAAAAAAGCCTCGATTTTGTCAGGCAAGGTTTTGTAACGAATTGATCATTTAAGTGGATTACACAGACTAGATGTCATTAAAGTATACAGAGCAATTGTGATGAAACTGCCAATCTAACTCACAATCTAACATTTATGTCTCCAGCTATATCACTAATCATCTATCTACTTGGGTATCCGTACCAAAACTTTACGTTTTCTCTGTGCTGCTTAGTTATAGCATTCGCAGTGTCATGGTGTTCTTCCACATTCATCTCTCTGATTTTATGCTTTTCTACATTTGGTTGAAAAGCTTGGATTTTAATGCTGTGTTGTAAACAAATGCAGGCATTTTTTGTTGGTTTGTTTTTGACATTTTGTGTATTCCATCTCAAATACAAAAGATCTGATACGGTGAATAAATAGCCTTTTTGGGGGTTATTAAAAAAAGGGGAATTATTAGTCCAGGTTTTATTGCTCCTGATGTAGTTATTATGTTTTAATGGGTATACAGTTAAAATACATTTATTCCTAGAACAAAGCCTTTGGTTCATGAAAGCTCGGCAGCGGAAGTCAAAGAATGACTTGATTTTACGATTTTCAACCAGGACAGAAATGAATTAGTGAAAAGGCAATGATTATACTGCAATTCGTAATCCCCTTCTGAATGAATGGATGAAATTCCCCATGTCACTGTGTGCAGAATGTGAAGATATGGCACATGCCATGTGTTGAAAAGGCACCGCTGGGATTCGAACCCAGGATTTCCTGTGTACTAGACAGGCGCTTTGACCAACTAAGCCACAGTGCCAAAGACATTTTATTTGTTTTTATTTCTCTAATTTCATTGTAAATTTTTTGTCGTCGTCGTTGTTGTTGTTTGGGACTTAGGCGGACATGGGTCTTAATTATGCTGGGTTGCGGCCATTCCTTGGCGGGGGCAAAACAAAACATGGTCCTGAAGACTGGCGTGTGTGTGTGTGTGTGTGTGTGTGTGGGTGGGTGGGGGGTTTGGGTTTAAGCAATCACCCTATGCTGGTTGTTTGGGACGACTCAGCCTTATGTCCATTCTCTTAGTGTGTGTATTTGCGGGTGCATTGGCGTGTGTGGGTGGGTGTCTGTGGGTGTGGGTGGGGGATGTGGGTTTAATAAATCACCTTATCCTCCATTACTGAGGTCTGGGTAGCTCGATGAACCACCACCTTTTTTACCAGAGGCTCAGGGTCTGATTCAATCACCTCAAGGGGCTGAGCTTTCAGGGGCTGAGGGGCTTGTGCGATCCCCTCCTCAGTGACTAGGGGCTGGGGGGGCTGTTCCCTACCTTCGCAAGGAACAAGTGGTTCTGATTCCTTCTCCATCTTTTGGGTTTTTGGCCATCTCCATTTCTTCCCTTCCCTCGAGCTGGTTAGAACTTTATTCAGATTCTAACCAGCTCTTTGGCTAATCCTCCAATAGCTGGTTAGAACTTTGTTCAGGTTCTAACCAGCTCTTTGGCCAACCCTCAAACCACCATTCACGGTCATGTCCTGTCCATTTCCCTGCGGGCCTGCCATCTGCTGGCTGAGAGCCTTGTGCGCACCTGTTCACTCCTTTGGCCTGTTCCCTAGGTGGTGCCGCAATTCTCAACATTTCGCCGTCTTTTAAGTTTTTCACCCTCTCATTTACTTCCCACGCATGTATTGGTCTTTGTTCAAGCCTTGACATGCTCTTTGCCCACTCCTCACACCACCATTCATGGCCAGGTCCTGCCCAATTCCCTCTGAGCCTGCTAGCACCTGGCTGACAGGCCTGTACTGGGGCCAATTTGAATTGACGTCTTTCCATTCCTTGTTCCATCTCTGGTATTGACACTGTGTTTGTGTTGAAATAATAGAGTGAGTGTCTAGAAGTTGTTTTCACCTGCAAGTGAACCAATAATTCAGAAACAGTACACCACTTACTAATTTTCAACTACTAAGAAAACATGAAAGTTGATGACATCATCATCAAAGCCTTTGTGATGTCATCAAGGCTTCTGTTACATCATTGCCTTTTTTTTTTTTTTTTTTTTAAACTTTATTGAACATTGTGTGTGCTTAAGGATCTGGTTGCCGTCAGCCTCAAACATGGAAGTGCACATGAAACATGAAGATCTGCTGTACCTAGTAATGAGCGGATCGATACTAAAGTATTGGTACCTTTGATACCAGATTTTTACGCTCTAAAATCAATTCTCAATCAAAATATCGATACTTTTGATACTTGCGCCATTTGAGAAAACGTATATAATGAACAGGAACACAGTGGAAAGTAACTTAACTGTTGAGATGTTGTCTTAATGTCACATGGTTGTTGAGAACCAGTTTTTCTTCCACCTGGGTAAGTGCTGAATGCGTTAAAGCAGCGGCATGCTCCTCAGTCAGTCCAACGTACTTTGAAAAAAATGACAATTCAGCTATTGAAAATATAGAAGAAATTGCTCATGAGTTTAATGATTATTTTGTTCATGTAGGCCCTAACTTGGCCAAGGAAATTAATCACCATACGGAGGAGGAAAACAATTCTGATTCAGCAATTAACAGCAACTCTATGTTCCTTGGTGGAGTTTGTGAGAATGATATCCAAGAAGTGGTAAGAAAGTTTAAGAATAAGAAATCAACAGATAGCAATACCATTGACATGTCAACCATAAAAGAAGTCTTTGACTCAGTCCTCAAACCATTCACTTATATATGTAATAAATCATTTTTATCTGGTATTTTTCCTGATGAAATGATAAAGGCCAAGGTGATACCAATCTTTAAGAGTGGTGACAGACATATTATATCAAACTATAGACCTATATCATTGCTCCCTCAATTTTCCAAAATACTCAAAAAATTATTTGTTAATAGACTTGATGGCTTTATTGAAAAATATGGCTTATTGAGTGACCATCAGTTTGGATTTAGGAGCAACAGATCAACATCTTTAGCAGTGATGGATTTTGTGGAAAATATAGCAACAGCAGTTAATGATAAACAGACCTCAATAGGTGTATTTATTGACTTACGCAAAGCGTTTGATACGATTGATCATTCACTGCTTTTACAAAAATTGGAACAGTATGGAATAAGAGGTGTTACAAATCAATGGTTGAGAAGCTATTTAAATAATCGGTTTCAATATGTAAACATAAATAATACAGAATCTTATCTTAGAAGAGTGACTTGTGGTGTTCCGCAGGGTTCTGTAATAGGACCCAAGTTATTCATTCTTTATTTAAATGAAATTTTTACAGTATCTCATATTTTTAAATTTGTTACGTTTGCTGATGATACTAATTTACTTTGGTCAGGGGACGACATACAAGAATTAATGATAACAGTTGAAAGGGAACTGATCAAGTTAAAACAATGGTTTGATAGAAATAAGTTGTCACTCAATGAAAAGAAAACCAAATTCATGGTATTTGGTGGTGTTCCTTCTGACTGTGAAATTAAACTGAACATAAATGAAACAGAAATAGAAAGAGTATATGAAACAAAGTTCTTGGGTATTATTATGGATCATAAACTCTGTTGGAAACCACATATTCAATATATTATAGGTAAATTAGCCAAATCTGTGGGTATTTTGTATAGAACAAGGGAGCTGTTGAATAGGAAATGTTTGCATATTTTGTATTTTTCACTTGTAGTACCATATCTGTCATACTGTGTTGAGGTATAAGGGAATGTATATAAAACAAATATAGACCCAATCATTAAATTACAGAAAAAAGCTATTAGAATAATAAATAAAGCCAGTTACCTTGAATCAACCAATCCATTGTTCATTAAGTCTAATACATTAAAAATTTGTAGACATGGTGTACACCAAAACTTTGGAAATTGTTTTTCGGGCTAAGAGTAAAAGCCTCCCAGGTTGTATTCTACGTCTTTTTAAAACAAGAGAAGGATGGTACAATTTAAGAGGGGTTTATATTTTTAAAACAGATAAAAATGCAAGAACAAATGTGAAAGCTAGATGTGTTTCAGTTTGGGGAGTTAAGCAATGGAATAACCTTAACGATGGGTTAAAATTGTGTAACTCTCAGGTAATATTTAAAAAAGCATTAAAAAGCAAAATAATTCAGGAGTACATACAGCTTTGAGTAAGACATTTTCTTTCATTCTTAATGATTTTTTTTTTCCCTTTCATAGTGCAACATATTACTTTAATGTTTTCTTTTTAATATTAAAGTGTCTTTCTTTTTTTATCTTATTTCAACATTATCAACTGTTTTAAATATTAAAATGATGTTATAAGGATTGTAAAGGATAGGCAACTATAAGCATTGTGCTTCTGCCTAATCCTTTTTTTGGTCAAGTTTATAATTCTGTTTGTTTCTCATTTGTTGTTATTGTGACCAAAAATAAAACCATTCATTCATTCATTCATTCATTCATTCATCACTCAACATTGTGGCAGAGCTTAAACAGTCATGTGTGGAGCTATTCCAGCTTCACAAACAGCCCCAGTGTGGTTTGTGAAACAACAGCAAGGAGTTGTAGTAACAAAACAAAGTTCGTAAAACACCTTAAGTTAAACTACAACACAGAATATGAGGCATATATGATGAGGCGTACACAAGAGGAGAGCACATTGGGATAATCTCACATAGGCAAAAAAGCCTCGATTTTTTCAGGCAAGGTTTTGTAAAGAATTGATCATTTAAGTAGATTACACAGACTAGGTGTCATTAAAGTATACAGAGCAATTGTGATGAAACTGCCAATCTAACTCACAATCTAACATTTATGTCTCCAGCTATATCACTAATCATCTATCTACTTGGGTATCCGTACCAAAACTTTACGTTTTCTCTGTGCTGCTTAGTTATAGCATTCGCAGTGTCATGGTGTTCTTCCACATTCATCTCTCTGATTTTATGCTTTTCTACATTTGGTTGAAAAGCTTGGATTTTAATGCTGTGTTGTAAACTAATGCAGGCATTTTTTTGTTGGTTTGTTTTTGACATTTTGTGTATTCCATCCCAAATACAAAAGATCTGATACTGTGAATAAATAGCCTTTTTGGGGGTTATTAAAAAAAGGGGAATTATTAGTCCAGGTTTTATTGCTCCTGGTGTAGTTATTATGTTTTAATGGGTATACAGTGAAAATACATTTATTCCTAGAACAAAGCCTTTGGTTCATGAAAGCTAGGCAGCGGAAGTCAAAGAATGACCCGATTTTACGATTTTCAACCAGGACAGAAATGAATTAGTGAAAAGGCAATGATTATACTGCAATTCGTAATCCCCTTCTGAATGAATGGATGAAATTCCCCATGTCACTGTGTGCAGAATGTGAAGATATGGCACATGCCATGTGTTGAAAAGGCACCGCTGGGATTCGAACCCAGGATTTCCTGTGTACTAGACAGGCGCTTTGACCAACTAATCCACAGTGCCAAAGACATTTTTTATTTTTTTTTTATTTCTTTTATTGCCGTAAATTTTTTACATTTTATTTGTTTTTATTTCTCTAATTTCATTGTAAATTTTTTGTCGTCGTCGTTGTTGTTTGGGACTTTGGCGGACATGGGTCTTAATTATGCTGGGTTGCGGCCATTCCTTGGCGGGGGCAAAACAAAACATGGTCCTGAAGACTGGCGTGTGTGTGTGTGTGTGTGTGTGTGTGTGTGTGTGGGTGTGTGTGTGTGTGTGTGTGTGTGTGTGTGTGTGTGGGTGGGGGGTTTGGGTTTCAGCAATCACCCTATGCTGGTTGTTTGGGACGACTCAGCCTTATGTCCATTCTCTTAGTGTGTGTATTTGCGGGTGCATTGGCGTGTGTGGGTGGGTGTCTGTGGGTGTGGGTGGGGGATGTGGGTTTAATAAATCACCTTATCCTCCATTACTGAGGTCTGGGTAGCTCGATGAACCACCACCTTTTTTACCAGAGGCTCAGGGTCTGATTCAATCACCTCCAGGGGCTGAGCTTTCAGGGGCTGAGGGGCTTGTGCGATCCCCTCCTCAGTGACTAGGGGCTGGGGGGGCTGTTCCCTACCTTCGCAAGGAACAAGTGGTTCTGATTCCATCTCCATCTTTTGGGTTTTTGGCCATCTCCATTTCTTCCCTTCCCTCGAGCTGGTTAGAACTTTATTCAGATTCTAACCAGCTCTTTGGCTAATCCTCCAATAGCTGGTTAGAACTTTGTTCAGGTTCTAACCAGCTCTTTGGCCAACCCTCAAACCACCATTCACGGTCATGTCCTGTCCATTTTCCTGTGGGCCTGCCATCTGCTGGCTGACAGCCTTGTGCGCACCTGTTCACTCCTTTGGCCTGTTCCCTTGGTGGTGCCGCAATTCTCAACATTTCGCCGTCTTTTAAGTTTTTCACCCTCTCTTTTACTTCCCACGCATGTATTGGTCTTTGTTCAAGCCTTGACATGCTCTTTGCCCACTCCTCAGACCACCATTCATGGCCAGGGCCTGCCCAATTCTCTCTGAGCCTGCTAGCACCTGGCTGACAGGCCTGTACTGGGGCCAATTTGAATTGACGTCTTTCCATTTCTTGTTCCATCTCTGGTCACTGTGTTTGTGTTGAAATAACAGAGTAAGTGTCGAGAAGTTGTTTTCACTTGCAAGTGAACCAATAGTTCAGAAACAGTACACCACTTACTAATTTTCAACTACTAAGAAAACATGAAAGTTGATGACATCATCATCAAAGCCTTTGTGATGTCATCAAGGCTTCTGTTACATCGTTGCCTTTTTTTTTTTTTTTTTTTTTAAACTTTATTGAACATTGTGTGTGCTTAAGGATCTGGTTGCCGTCAGCCTCAAACATGGAAGTGCACATGAAACATGAAGATCTGCGGTATCTAGTAATGAGCGGATCGATACTAAAGTATTGATACCTTTGATAACAGATTTTTACGCTCTAAAATCAAATGTGTTGTAAACTAATGCAGGCATTTTTTGTTGGTTTGTTTTGACATTTTGTGTATTCCATCTCAAATACAAAAGATCTGATACTGTGAATTAATAGCCTTTTTGGGGGTTATTAAAAAAGGGGAATTATTAGTCCAGGTTTTATTGCTCCTGGTGTAGTTATTATGTTTTAATAGGTATACAGTTAAAATACATTTATTCCTAGAACAAAGCCTTTGGTTCATGACAGCTCGAGGTAAGTTCGGGGTTTCCTGTTCTACGACGCGGGTTTACGTCTTAGCGAGGCGGGTCTCCATGGCAACATACGCTGAACGGCTAACCTGATCCGGGGCAGGTTAAGTTCCAGATTGAACTCACCGAGCACAAAAACCCCGCCCACTGACCAATGAGCTCTCTCGAAAAACGGCTCTTCCATTCTCGGAGGATCCTGTAGACCTCGGTGCTCGCACTGTCTGAGGAGGAGCACTCCGGCGCGCAGGAGTTTACAGGAACCGCACGGACCCACTTACTTTTCCGGATGACCACCTTTATGAAAGGCTCATATGGCCGACATATCACACAAAAAATGTAAACATGATAGGAATGAACAAATGAGTGAATTCATCTTGGAAATGAATGGGCATGGGCTGCAGGGGCTGCGTGATCACAGACAACATCTCGGTAGTATTTAGTAGCAGCGCACGCCCCTTGTAATAACCCCCGTAAATACTGTTGTTCAGGACTGCTTACTTGTGCTTCCTACCCACTGTAATAACCGTTGTTCTAGCCCACATGCAACATTTTTGTTCTCATTCATGAAACGCTTAAATCTGGGACATTTTCGGGGACAGATTTAGCCGGGGACAGATCATCCAATTCGGGGACTGTCACCTTTGTTAAAAGAGCATGTTGAACAGTGCTTTTTCAGGGTGATAAAGGCATCAAAGATGCATTTTCTGCCAGCATTCCCTCCGTGCTTTTGCGGCGGCGACGGTGTTGCTTCTGAGGTTTATGGTAGCTTTGAATTCTTCATACTTTCTCATGATCATCTCCTGCTCCTCGTTTGTAAAGTACGCAGTCCTTGACTCTCCAGCCTGCTCTGACGCTCCAGACTGATCCATGTTCGCGATTGGTCAGATGCGGCAGGCTCCACCTTATATGTGTGCACGCGCTCATAGCAAAGCTGGATCCACTTATGAGGTTGATCACCAGCGTCGTAAAACCGCTTAGCAAGACCGCTGGCTACCACGCTAAGTTGAGTGAGGTAGCTCCAAGGCTACCTCGCTAGTTTGAACTTGCTTCGTAGAGCAGGCCCCTGTTGTCCTCAAGTTAAGACCTACATCCCATGTCTCAAGGGTCACACTGTCCCAGTCCACACTGACTGGGGTCTTTTTGACCCAGTGAAAGGTCCTGTAGTCCTCACACAGTAAAAGAAAATAAAAAAATAAACCTGCATCCCACATCTCATGGGTCACACTGTCCCCAATGTGGAAATATATACACATGCACACCCAAGCAGGCAGGTAGGCAGGCTAGACTCACACACATTTAGTAATAATAATAATAATAATAATAATAATAATAATAATAATAATAATAAAATTAACAAAAAAATAATAATAATAAAAAATAATAATAATGAGCAGACGGAGGGGAGGCAAGAGATGACCTGATACCCCTAGCTGATACCACAGTGTTGAGCAATGATGTTTTGATCAGAAGGACAAAGTTGAATTTTATGACGAATGACGAGATGTCCTTTGAGGATTGGTACAGCTACTATTATGACTTTCAGCCATAAAACAATGTTGTGTTGTAATCTATGGTGTGATGTGCGCAAATAAAGTTATCCTCTGAAGCAAAATTGCCAGTTTTCGCATCTTTACTGAGTAAGCAAGAATATGTAAGCAAACATAAGCTACAGCACGAATTCACATTTTAATAATAATAATGATAATGATTATAATAATAATTATAATAATAGTAATAATAATAATAATAATAATGCATTTTTAGGCACATTTCAGCGGCAGTTCTTCCTAAATCTTTCTATAGAAGCATGCTCATACAAACACTTGAAGGAAAAAAACAAGTTCACAAACTCTTTACAACCCCCCCACATGTCTTACATTGGACGCTCCAGTTCGCTTGCAGTGGGCAAGAATCTACAGTTAATCACAAAGTTTACTCCATCAACCTCACAGATATGTGACAGCAGACTTATGAGTCCTGAGAAATGTAGACCCGATCCAAATGTGAAGCCCAATTTATTAAATGTTACTTTCAGCCTCTTCCCTTTGGCGTCTATAATCTCAAACAGGTATCCCGGACTGTCATCATCTACGCAGCAAATTAATGCTGCTGGGTTAACAGAGGGTCCTTCCTTGTTTTGTAGATACTCTATTATGCGATGGGGTTGGGAAACGTCACACCATCCACTTTTTTCAGCAAATCTAAAACGCTGCACATATCATCCACTACCCGTGTAAGAGAAAAGTACTGGGGATTGGAAGGTATTGTTGTGGGTCGGGGGAGCAAGTGTGTGTAGGTTTCACGGACCAGGTTTCTCAACATGTTGATCGGACACGAAAAATCACCTTCCACCAAGTCAGCACATACGTAGCATCTTTGACGTATAAGCAAAGGAAATGACAGCAGGCCACTTTCAGTCTTCACTGTGAAAGAACAAACTCCCCCGGGCATGTCACCGAAGCACGCCGAGACAAGGATATCCCCGATGCGACGTCTCTCAGATGTATCCATGAAGGTCCTGACAGACTCTTCTGACACCGAGCCCCACCAGCGCTCACCCAGCCAACTGACAAACGATTTCCACGATTCCTGCAATTCGGTCCAGCGGCAGGTAGATGCATAGCGGTTATTTGAGCCAAACTCCTCTTCAACTTCTTCATCGCAATCCCACAGTACGATACAGATCTCATCGTTTAAAAGTTCGGACTGATCCATAAAGCTGTTACGTGGTAAATCAGCTTCACTGGTATCTTCCGTGTCACCTGGAGTTCCGAGGCTATCACTGTAGGGATAATACTCCTCGTCTTCAACAATGTCACCTTCTACGTGTCTTTCTGATAGCAGGCCACGACGATCATACTCTTCGTCTGGAGTATTCCTCCAGGCCTCATCTTCACTGAAGTGTCCTTCGACTTCTAGCTCTGCAGTGTCACTGTGGTAATCGTCATACTCATGGCGGCTCCGAGGACTGTTAGAATCTCGGTAAAAGTCGGCATCGTGGTCACTCGTGCCCTTCAAGTCCCTCGGAGTTTGATGCTCATCAGAGTGGTTGAAAAGTTCACACTGATCCACAAAGCTGTTACGTGGTAAATCAGCTTCCGTGGTATCCTCCATGTCACCTGGAGTTACAAGGCTATCGCCATAGGGACGATGCTCCATATTTTCAACGATATAATTTTCTACATGTCTCCTTGATAGCCATCCATAGCGGTCATACTCTTCATCAGGATTATTCTCCCAGGCCTAATCTTCACTGAAGTGTCCTTCAACATCTAGCTCTGCAGTGTCACTGCGGTAATCGTCATACTCATAGCGGCTCCGAGGACTGTCAGTATCTCGGTAAAAATCAACATCGTGGTCACTTGTGCCCGTCAAGTCCCTTGCAGTCTTATGCTCATCAGAGCGGCGGGACCCCTCCTTGCGCTCATCGCTCTCCTTTTCGCAGTAGTCGTCGTCATTCACAGACACTGTATTATCTGGACGAATCGATGTCGGTGACGGTGAAGCAATCTCGGATCGAGATGTTGAATCAGCATAGGCAGAATTTGAGGTCAGACAATTGGATGTATCTGATGCAACTACTGCTACTTTGCAGTAGCCATGACAAGACTGCTTCAGAGGACTTGTGACACAAATGACGGTCTCATAATGGCTGCTGCTATTTGCTAAATAAATCCCCTGTTTAGAGACCCGAACACTGTTGCAACTGTACTGAAACCAACGGTCAGTGTAATATGTGAATACGTTGACACCCAAATAATCTGCTGTTGCTTGAATCTCAACCTCTGTTGCCCAACTTCCTAGAGAGCTGATTTTAGATGCGTCAATGTAGTCTGACACCGAAAGGTAACCCCTTCTCAGAATGTTGGCATATGCAGCTTCATTGCTTTGCAAGTGATTCACTACAGCTTCTCTTATTCTTCCGTGATGGTGTTCGGTACCGCTCACAGCTACACTGACTGCCCTAAAGAAGCAATTCCCATCACTTTTAATCTTCACATTCTTACAAGGAGCTCCTAATTCACAAACATCCGTGAATTTGCTATACTGCTGTCTACAGTCTACCTTAAGCTTTCTGCACAGCTGTAATGCCACTGCCGCTCTAACGGGGTTAAAGTGTAGCTTTTTACCCATGTCGCCACAAACAACCTCAATGTCCGAGTCCTCGCTGTTCATTATGCTCTCATGTCTTTTAAGCAGTTCCTGTGACATTTTCATCTTTGGAAAGTCATAAGTATTTCCTATTCTGATGCAGTCCTGCCAGGCTGCCTCTCTGCCTCTAAAACTAGTCACCCCGGTTGTGGACAGTTCAACTGACTGCATCCCACGTCTCATGGGGTCACACTGTCCCCCCAATGTGGAAATATATACACACACACACACACACACACACACACACACACGCACATACACGCACACCCAAGCAGGCAGGCAGGCAGGCTAGACTCACACACATATAGTAATAATAATAATAATAATGTGTGTTTTGGCGTCAATCAATCCGTCTCCAAATTCTCAGCAGCACACTCAGCGCAGTATGGGAGCGAGCAACTTTTGCAGCTATATTTCTTACACCCGCTGCACACAGTGGAAGTTTTGTTGTCCTTTGCCTGCGGGCAAAACTGACACCTCTTCCTCTTCCTCGCCCCGGTCGGGTCATCTGCTCCTGACGCCGCTCCGCTGGCTTCTGTTACTTCCGCGTCCTCGCCCTCACCGCGAGTCCTAGATCGAGACACGGCCCTCCGAACGCCTCGGACGACTGCCGCTGACGCTTCTGTGCGAGGGAGACGCTCCCTTCTTTCTATCAACGGAGTCACCAGCGCCTTTCCCAGCCGCTCTAGGAACACCCTTCTCTTGTTCCGCTTCTGAGGCATCCATTCGGGGTTTAGTTCTCTCCATATCACAAAGGCATTGTAGGAGGAAACATCGAGGATGTTGTGGAACACGACCAAGGGCCAGCGAGCCGTCATCCTTCTACAGCTGTAGGTTCCAATCACCTTGTCGAGGTTATCGACACCTCCTTTGCAGCGGTTGTAGTCTAGTATGATGACCGGCTTTCTGTCGCGGCGGTCGCTGACTTCGGCCTCCGTGTGCTTCGTGCTAACCAGCAGCACGTTTTTGTTTTTCTTGGGCACGTAAGAGACTGCGGTAGTGGTCGACATGAAGGCGAATTTCGACGAGAACACCGCTCTTCCCTTCGGCGAGAGCAGCACGAGCGGGAGCTCGGGCTTGTTTTTTCGAACGGTGCCGACCATGGTCATCTTCCTTTTCAGCAGCTGCTGCCCGAGTTCGTAAGAGGTGGAGAAATTGTTGCAGGTGACGTTGCGATCCCTCAGTCCCTCGGTGACATCGAGCACGACTCGCATGCCCAGGTTCTTTTTCGGGCCGTGGTCTGCTGCGCGTGGGCCCGGGTCTTCTTCTCCTCCTCCTCCTCCTCCTCCTCCTCCTCCACCACCCGCAGCTGCAGCTGCATCTGTGGCCGCGGCCTTCCCTGTGTACACTTGCATCTTCCAAGCGTAACTGGATTTAGAGTCGCACGCCACCCACGTCTTGATCCCGTATTTCGCTGGCTTGCTGGGAATATACTGCCGAAAGGGACAACGCCCTCTAAACGGAACCAGCTGTTCGTCCACTGTTATCTCCGGCCCGGGGTTGTAGAGGGACGGCAGCCGCTCAGACCACGTGTCCCAGACCTCTCTTACGGCCGCCAGTTTGTCGGTAAGAGAAGACCAACAAATCCAACCGAGTTGTACCAAATCTGCCAGGAAGAGTGGTCAAAAATTCAAAGGATTACTGTGAGAAGCTCGTTGATGGCAATCCAAAGCGACTTGCTGAAGTTATAAAAACTTAATGGAAATGCTACCAAGTACTAAGCCCTGAAGACAAAGGTGTATGTAAACTTATGACCCCGTAAAAAAAAAAAAGCAGTGTTCTGCAAAGAAATATCAATAAACCTTGAATTATGAGGAATTTTTGCCTTTTCTTTTTATTTCCCCAAAAGCATTAATCCTAGGGCTTCCTGGATGCTAGATTATTCATGATTCAAGTCGGTAACTTGAATTTAGCATGAGATTTAGTGTAGGAACATGTACTGTATGTAAACTTCTGTCCACGACTGTATATATATATATATATATAAACCTTACACAGACAGATTGAAACACATAATCATACAGGAGCTAGTACAGTCAGTGATATCGAGTCCACATTTTGTGATGTCTTTGTGTCAGAGGCTAAATATGAGGAGTGGGGACACGTCATCTCAGAACCACGAATTCGTTCTTCTCTATCGCCAAACCAGCCGCTCACCTTCCTGACTGAACTGTGCAAAGTAAAACGCAACTGGTTTAGTGGAAGAGAAGAACAGACACGTTGGCTAAGGGATGACATGACAACTCCAACGCTCTTCCCCCCAACCTCTGCTGACTATACAACTGCACTTCTAGGTTGGCTTAGAGATGACATGACAACTCTGACACTCTCCAACCTCTGCCGATTATACAATTCAAACTTTGGTATTTTACAACTGACAGAGTGATAGAGTGGTTCCACTCCCTATGGTGGGGTGCCGACTCGTGCCTCTGGAGCCCAGGCGTTGTCCTCTTCCCTAAACCTCAGCAAGCCTTGGACACTGCAGTAAGGAAAGGAAAAAAGGAAAAAAAAAAGTTGTGTGATGAATCAAAGGCGTTTTTTTTTTTCTTTTAATTTATTTGTAAAGCACTTTTTATGTACAAACACTTTATTTCTTTTGGTGTTCAGACATCTTCACAATATTTTCTGCTCTTAGAATTTAAAAAATAAAACATACAAAAAAAAAATCTGGAGAACCTTTGTGTGTCTTTCTCTCTTCTTCCCTCACAGTATGGCCAGTCATGCAGAGGGCGCTGTAAAACCAAAAAGAAAAACTTACACAGGCAGTGTGGAACACACACACACACACACACACACACACACACGCACACGCACACGCACACACACACACACACACACACACACCCAAGCAGGCAGGCAGGCTAGACACATACATACACACACAATCTAGTAATAATAATAATAATAATAATAATAATAATAATAATAATGATATTAAAAAAATAATAATAATATAGTCATTTTAATTTTAGATAGATAGATAGATTGTGTGTGTGTGTGTGTGTGTGTGTGTGTGTGTGTGTGTGTGTGTGTGTGTGTGCGTGTGTTTTGGCGTTAATCAATCCGTCTCCAAATTCTCAGCAGCACACTCAGCGCAGTATGGGAGCGAACAACTTTTGCAGATATATTTCTTACACCCGCTGCACACAGTGGAAGTTTTGTTGTCCTTTGCCCGCGGGCAAAACTGACACCTCTTCCTCTTCCTCGCCCCGGTCGGGTCATCTGCTCCTGACGCCGCTCCGGCGGCTTCTGATACTTCCGCGTCCTCGCCCTCACCGCGAGTTCTAGATCGAGACACGGCCCTCCGAACGCCTCGGACGACTGCCGCTGACGCTTCTGTGCGAGGGAGACGCTCCCTTCTTTCTATCAACGGAGTCACCAGCGCCTTTCCCAGCCGCTCTAGGAACACCCTTCTCTTGTTCCGCTTCTGAGGCATCCATTCGGGGTTTAGTTCTCTCCATATCACAAAGGCATTGTAGGAGGAAACATCGAGGATGTTGTGGAACACGACCAAGGGCCAGCGAGCCGTCATCCTTCTACAGCTGTAGGTTCCAATCACCTTGTCGAGGTTATCGACACCTCCTTTGCAGCGGTTGTAGTCTAGTATGATGACCGGCTTTCTGTCGCGGCGGTCGCTGACTTCGGCCTCCGTGTGCTTCGTGCTAACCAGCAGCACGTTTTTGATTTTCTTGGGCACGTAAAGGGCCCCGGTAGTGGTCGACGTGAAGGCGAATTTCGACGAGAACGCCGCTCTTCCCTTTGGCGAGAGCAGCGCGAGCAGGAGCTCGGGCTTGTTGACCATGGTCATCTTCCTTTTCAGCAGCTGCTGCCCGAGTTCGTAAGAGGTGAAGAAATTGTCGCAGGTGACGTTGCGATCCCTCAGTCCCTCGGTGACATCGAGCACGACTCGCATGCCCAGGTTCTTTTCCGGGCCGTGGTCTGCTGCGCGTGGGCCCGGGTCTTCTCCTCCTGCTCCTCCTCCTCCACCACCCGCAGCTGCAGTCTGGCTGTTAAGCCGTGACGTAGCCGCGTTCTCCTCTTCCACTTCCGGGTCCAGCGGAGTTGTTGTAGGCCCAATTCCAAACCACCCCCTCACTGACTCATTGACTTAGGTGCGCGCTCATGTGAGCTCTGTAAGGGCTTGAGGGTTGTTCCAAATGAAATCGGTAAGTCAGCGAGGGCTCGGGAACGCCCCTTTCTGCACCCTTTCCGTAAGTCCGTACCGTTGAGGACTTTGGCTATGAAATTGCCCACAATTCATTGCGTTGTGGGCGTTACTGGAGGACAGCGACGCAGCCGGGGCCAGGATTTAAAAGGGAACGAGGCCACAAGCGTCTCAACGTCCGCGACAGACACCAAAAATGACGGAGATCATGGCGAAGAAGCTCAAGAAGAAGCAGTTCATTTAGGATCTAGGTGCACCCTTAATACTCTAACATGGATGTTCCGCATCGTGTATGGTGGGCGCCGGAATGCCAAGATGAACAAGAATGCACTACATTAACATGGATATAATATTATATATATATATATATATATATATATATATATATATATATAGTACAGGCCAAAAGTTTGGACACACCTTTTCATTCAATGCATTTTCTTTGTTTTCATTACTATTTAAATTGTAGATTCTCAAAACTATGAATGAACACATGTGGAATCATGTGCTTAAGAAAAAAGTGTGAAATAACTGAAAACATGTTTTATATTTTAGATTTCTCAAAGTAGCCACCCTTTACTTTTTTGATAGCGCTGCAAACTTAAGCTGTTCTCTCAATGAGCTTCATGAGGTAGTCACCTGAAATGGTTTTTACTTCACAGGAGTGCCTGAAGTAACCCTGACAAGGAACTACTGTCATCAAGAGCAAAGGGTGGCTATTTTAAAGAAACTAGAATATAAAACATGTTTTCGGTTATTTCACACTTTTTTTATTAGTACAAAATTCTACATGTGTTCATTCATAGTTTTAATGCCTTCAGTAATGATCTACAATGTAAATAGTCATATAAAAAAAAAGAAAAGACATTGAATGAGAAGGTGTGTCCAAACTTTTGGCCTGTACTATATATATATACAGTATATATATATATACACATATATGTGTTTGTGTGTGTGTGTGTATACATACATATATACACACACACACATACACACACACATGCGTTATTCTTATAACAAAGAAAATTGATTTTTACTTCAAACTTTTATCTGAATCAATACATTTTATCCTGAACTTACACTCTAAAGCAGTGATTACTTTCAGAATCTAGTGCTTCAACCTTTTAACCATTCAATATCACTTAACCTATCATTAATGCTGGTTTTATAATTTATCAATCTAATCATTATTTACCAATTACCTGTTGTCTATGTTCAAGAGCAAGTGTGTGCAAAAGGAGCGGAACAATGTTGGCCTTTCTTCTGCAACGTCGCTGGCCGCGAAATAAATGCAGAATTAAGAGCCCAGAGAGGCAAGTGTCAGTCGCATCTTTGGTTGTCAACGTTGTCGTCTATCGTCAAGGTAACGTGGCACGTCACAAAGAGCTGTTCCATTGCTTTTATACCCTTTTGGAGCCCTTAAACCCTCCCACACTCAAGCACTTACCAGCTGACTTAACCTAAGCTAATGAGGGTGCAGGGCTTGAGGGCTTAGGGTGGAGTTTGGAATTGGGCCGTAATAATGCCTCAGTGCTGTGTCCCTTGCTGCTCTAACCGATCAGAGACAAAAACAGCCACTAAACTATCGTTCCACAGATTTCCTCCCAACAACAAAGACAAGAAGAGATGGCTGCAGTTAATAAGGTAAGTTACCATTCAAGAAATACATAGAAAATCGAAGTTTAGCGCTAACGCTAACGCTAACCCTTGCTCAGAGTTTGCAGACTAGCTACCCTCGGTGTTATCGAAACTACCGTGACATACTAGACATATATTTCTATTTTTAGTTTAGTCAACCGACTACAAAAGTACCATCTGCCTCGAGGATCAATATATGTGCTTTCCTTATGTTTTCTCTGCTCAGCAAAGCTGTAATCAGCGTGTAGTGGAGGGTCAACAGTATCGTTACCCACATCTGTATTTACTACTACAACCCTGTCTGTAAAGAGATTATATCAGTTACTGTAGGTATTATGTCAGGCTGATTATGTCATTATTTCAGCTACACACCAGTACAATCTGCATTATCTTAAGCATTGCCAAATGTTCAAATTTCTAGGTCTTCCCTTGACTCTCTCAGTATACAAATGGAACCAAATGAACCCACATTTGGTTCCATTTGTATACTGTTAGAGTTACAGACTTGTATGGGTCGATTTAGACCCTCATAAAAGTCCCTAGGATCCACTTAGACAACCACTGACTTATACAGTCTGTAGGGTATACTATGCTGATATAACTTATACAATCTTTATGGTAGAGTATGTTAACACAATGCAAATTATTCAATTTTGATAGTTAATGTTGTCTCCCTTTTATTAGGACATTTAGATTGTGTCAAAGGTAATGTCTCCACCAGAAACAGGATCTGAGTCTGACACCAATCTTGACCAGATGGTCAAGATTACATTTATCCCCTGAGTGAGCAGGATGGCTCTTTTAGGTCAATGGTAAAAATAATGCCAGTGCTTGTGCAGTAAACAAGGGTTCAAATCCATTGCAGCTGAGGAAAGTAACAGTGCAGCTTTAAGTTTTCATTGCCAGTAATTTGCTACACTGTAATTTTTGTGCACATAACTAACACATTTGAAATATCTCGTCCCCTTTCTATTTACAGGCGTGACGACTTTACCCCAAACTGCAACTCAAGGGTGTGCAGTTGGCATTTCCCGGATGGCAAAGCTGCTGGCCCATCACGGTTTGCTTGGAACGAGGGGAAGACTTTCCCAGGTCACCTCAGCCATCCACCCGAAAAGAAGAAAAAAGTGGTCCCACTCCCTACCAGTGGTGAAGATGAAGGGACAAATGAACTTGAACTACATAATGCTGACATAGCAACTGCAGAGACCCCTAGTACTTCAGAGAACCCTTCTACTACAAACAGTGTTGAGGTGCTTGAGATAGAGGTTGATATGTTGAGAAGAGAGAACGAGAAATTGAAAAATGAATTGGAGAAACAAAAACAAATCTTTTCCTTCAGTCAAATATCTTCCAATTCTGACAAAGTACAATATTTCACTGGCTTACCTGATGCTGCTACCGTCCTGTTTTTGGAAACACTTTTATCTAAGTTTGAGCTAAAATATCATTCTGATTGGACAGTCCAGTTTATGCCACTAGTCGATCAGTTGCTCCTGACCTTGATGAAGCTTAGACTTAATTGTGGTCATTTAGACCTTGCAACCAGATTTAATTGTAGCACAGCCACAGTAACCAACATTTTTCTCACTATTGTCAGTGCCCTGTATGACATTTTGTATGTTGGTATGCTTGAGAACATCCCCTCCACAGCCAAGAACCAGACATCACTGCCAGAGTGTTTCCGTCCATTTCCTAATTGTAGGATTGTGCTCGATTGCACAGAGGTTGCTGTCTCCAAGCCAGAGCGGCTTGACACACAGAGTCATCTATACAGCCAGTACAAAGGACGGACCACACACACAAGACTTTAATAGGTGTGGCTCCTAATGGAGTGATTACATTTGTCAGTGACTATTATGGTGGGAGTGCCTCAGACAAGGCAATAACAGCAGATTCTGGAGTTCTCAACCATCTAAAACCAGGTGACATGGTGATGGCAGACAAAGGCTTCACAATCCAGGACATCTTGCCAGAAGGGGTTTCGCTGAACATCCCTTCTTTCCTTGTAAATGGACAGTTCACACAGGAAGAAGTGAAGAAAAACAAACTTATCTCCAGTGCTAGGATCCATGTGGAGCGCTCCATTCAGAGGTTGAAATTATTTCGCATTTTGGACAATATCCCACATCAGTTCACCAAAAACATTAACAAGATACTGAAAGTGTGTGTGTGTCTTACCAACCTGCAAACATTACCTAGCTAATGCTAACCCTATCAGCTCACTCACCTCAGCCTGGTAAATTTTCTTTTTCATGGACGCTTGGATTTTACCTTTAATAATGCCCCCTGGGAGAAAATTTACGTGAATAACTCTACCCGAGTTGAAAGCGTTAAGTCCCTTTTTTACTCTGAGTGGTTCCTTTCTGAAAAAGGAGGTTATTGTGAAGAGATTCACAGGTTCCGCCATCGTTGTTTTGAATGGAAAGTGAATGGAGTCTGATTCCCCATGGACCCGGAAGTCGCTCCGCTCACAAAATGACGTCACGCTTAACAGCCAGGTTGCATCTGTGGCCGTGGCCTTCCCTGTGTACACTTGCATCTTCCAAGCGTAACTGGATTTAGAGTCGCACGCCACCCACGTCTTGATTCCGTATTTCGCTGGCTTGCTGGGAATATACTGCCGAAAGGGACAACGCCCTCTAAACGGAACCAGCTGTTCGTCCACCGTTATCTCCGGCCCGGGGTTGTAGAGGGACGGCAGCCGCTCAGACCACGTGTCCCAGACCTCTCTTATGGCCGCCAGTCTGTCGGCCGCGCGTCTGGAGGGTCTCGACTCGCTGTCGTCGAATCTCAGCAGTCTAGAGTAGGCGTGAAACACTTTAAGCGGCATCGTGGCGCGGAAGATGGACCGTCCGCTCTCAGCGTCCCACAGACTGGCGCTCGCCTCGCCTCGGGACCTGTAGACGGCGGCTAAAAGCAGCAGCCCTATGTAGGCGCGAAGGTCGACGGCATCCATGCGTTTCCAGCCGTCTCCGATTTTCCGTCTTCCCTCCAAATTAGTCATCTCCAAGATGATGCGTTCTATCGATGGTGGAGGCGATGTCACGGGCGTGGACGAGAGAATATTCAGTCGGTCCGGGTGGGCCGGTTGTCGGCGGTAACGGCGACGATGGCATCTGTCTTTTGCTCCTGTCTTTTCTACCCCGCTCTTGTTTATCGTACGCTACGGAGGACCATATGATTTTGTCGTGTTTTGAGAGAAAAAACAAATCTGTATCTTCTTTCGCTTGCTCCTCTCTCTCGCCTGCTATTACCCTTTCTTCTTCCTGTTCTTCTTCTTCTTCCTGTTCTTCTTCTTCTTCTTCTTCTTCCCCCTCTCTTTCCATTTCCTCCATTTGCTCCTCTCTTCTGTTACCCCTTCTTCTCCTTCATCTTCTTCCTCATCTTCTCCTTCATCTTCTTCTTCATCTTCTTCTTCTCCTTCTCCTTCTTCATGCTCTCCTTCCTCTTCTACCTCTCTTTCCATTTGCTCCTCTCTGTCTTCTGTTATTCCTTCTTCTCCTTCATCTTCTTCCTCATCTTCTCCTTCTCCTTCTTCTTTATGCTCTCCGTCCTCTTCTGCCTCTCTTTCCATTTGCTCCTCTCTGTCTTCTGATATTATCATTTCTTCTTCTTTTCCTTCCTCTTCCCTGTTCGGTTGGTTACTTGCCTCATAATCCTCCTCCTCAGACACACCCTCTGCTTCTTCATCGGGATTGGCATCATCAGAGAATGCATTTGACAACATCTGTTGCATGAACTGCAAAGCGGTAATCTCTCGACTCATGGCTGCAGTGCAGTATTGTTTTATTTTTTCGTTGTTGTCGTTGTTTTAGTAGTTATTGTTGTAATGCAATGTAATGTAATGTAATAGGACAAGGATTGGTAGTAGTACAAGTTTTATGCAGGTGTAGTGCGGTTTTACGGAGATGTGACTCAACTTGCTATAAACTTGATCTATTCAGACACATGCTGCACTTTTCTTTTGGTAATTGGGAATTGCGGTAAACATTGTTTTTTTTTTAATCTTATTTGTATAGCACTTTATTCTTTTCCAAAACATATAGTCTCATTGGTGTTCAGACAGCATCCTAACAATATTTTCCACCCTTGAACCCACACATCAACAGAGGAAAAGTAATATGAAATATTGCAAACAGTTTGGTCTCTTTATTTCTTTCATCCTCCCTTACAGGCTCATAAATTCATACACACACACAAACATATATATACACACACACACACACACACACACACACACACATATATATATATATATTTATATATACAGTCGAGGTTAGAAGTTTACATACACTAAAGCAAAAACTGTTCAAGACAGCTTTAACCCAACTTGCCACCCCAATTTGAATGAAGACACTTTTTTTTTTTTTTTTTTTACCTCAGATAGATTTTTAGTTAATTTCCCCAAATGACCTCAGATTCTTGTGGTTCATAAGTTTACATACACCCACTTGTCTGGCCTATTTAAGAGTAAATGAGTTGAAATCAGGTTGTGAAATGGAATTAATGGAATCATCCCTTTAGTCTGGTGTTCATTCATGTTGTGTAAAAAGCCAAGGTGTAGAAATTATGGGGTATAAAAAGGAGCTTCACTTTACACACACTGCATTTCGACTTGAGACTTGCAATGGGAAAGTCAAAATAATACAGCAATGACATCAGGGAAGCTAATTGTTGCCTTGCATAGGTCAGGCTCATCTCTTGGGACCATTTCAAGGCAGCTTAATGTATCAAGGGCATCTGTTCAGACAATTGTCCACAAATACAAGCACCTTGGAAGAACAGCCATAATGCCACGGTCTGGAAGGAAACGGAAATTAACATCCAGAGATGAAAAGCTTTTGGTCAGAAAGGTGAAAATGAACCCCCAAGATCACCAAGAAAGCCATCTGCAATGAATTGGCTGCCTCAGGAGCAAATGTCTCAGTGTCCACGGTCATGAGAGTTCTCCATCAACATGGGCTGAGAGGGGGGGGTACCGGGCAAGAAAGAAGCCATTACTCAACGAGAGACACAGAAAAGCTCGGCTGAAGTTTGCGAAAGAGCACAAGGGTAAGGATAAAGCCTTCTGGAAGAGTGTCATCTGGTCAGATGAGACGAAAATTGAACTGTTTGGGCATAATGACCAGCAATATGTTTTCCGGCGAAAGGGTTGAAGCCTTCAATCCCAACAATACCATCCCAACGGTCAAGCACAGTGGAGGAAGTCTCATGTTGTGGGGTTGCTTTGCAGCATCAGGAACTGGTGAACTCCAGAAGACCAATGGAATCGTGAGAAAAGAGCAATACTTGGAAATATTGCAAGGAAAACCTCAAGAAGTCAGCCAAATCTCTGCAGCTCGGTCGAAATTGGATCTTTCAACAAGATAACGATCCAAAAACATACTGCAAAATTAGTTTTCAAAATGGTTTCAGCAGAACAAGGTGAAAGTACTGGAGTGGCCTTCACAAAGCCCTGATCTCAATCCTATCGAGAATATCTGGAGTGAACTGAAGAAACAAGTCCGTAAGAGAAGACCAACAAATCCGACCGAGTTGTACCAAATCTGCCAGGAAGAGTGGTCAAAAATTCCAAAGGATTACTGTGAGAAGCTCCTTGATGGCAATCCAAAGCGACTTGCTGAAGTTATAAAAACTTAATGGAAATGCTACCAAGTACTAAGCCCTGAAGACAAAGGTGTATGTAAACTTATGACCCCGTAAAAAAAAAAGCGGTGTTCTGCAAAGAAATATCAATAAATCTTGAATTATGAGGATTTTTTGCCTTTTCTTTTTATTTCCCCAAAAGCATTAATCCTAGGGCTTCCTGGATGCTAGATTATTCATGATTCAAGTCGGTAACTTGAATTTAGCATGAGATTTAGTGTAGGAACATGTACTGTATGTAAACTTCTGTCCACGACTGTATATATATATATATATATATATATATATATATATATATAAACCTTAACACAGACAGATTGAAACACATAATCATACAGGAGCTAGTACAGTCAGTGATATCGAGTCCACATTTTGTGATGTCTTTGTGTCAGAGGCTAAATACGAGGAGTGAGGACACGTCATCTCAGAACCACGAATTTGTTCTTCTCTATCGCCGAACCAGCCGCTCACCTTCCTGACTGAACTGTGCAAAGTAAAACGCAACTGGTTCAGTGGAAGAGAAGAACAGACACGTTGGCTTAGAGACGACATGACAACTCCGACACTCTCCAACCTCTGCCGATTATACTTTAGTGTTTTACAACTGACAGAGTGATAGAATGGTTTCACTCCCTATGGTGGGGTGCCGACTCGTGCCTCTGGAGCCCAGGCGTTGTCCTCTTCCCTAAACCTCACCAAGCCTTGGACACTGCAGTAAGAAAAGGAAAAAAAAAATTGTATGATGAAGCAAGGTGTAGTTTTTAAAAAAAAAAAAAAAAAAAAAAAAAATGTTTATATATATATATATATATATATATATATATATATATATATATATATATAAATAAATATATTCTTTTCATTTGTAAAACACTTTTTATGTACAAACACTTTCTTTCTGTTGGCGTTAAGACATCTTTACAGTATTTTCTGCTCTTAGAAATAAAAATTTTTTTTTAAAAAATCTGGGAAACCTTCGTCTCTTTCTCTTTCTTTCTTTCTTTCTTTCTCTCTCTGTCCGTCCCTCACAGGATGGCCAGTCATGCAGAGGGCACTGTAAACAAAAAACAAACAAAAATAAGAAAACAATACACAGGCAGTGTAGAAACACACACACACACACACACACACACACACAGGTCATATGTATATATATATATATATATATATATATATATATATATATATAAAATTTATTTATTTATTTATTTAAAAAATATATATATATATATATATATATATATATATATATATATATATAAACATTATTTTTTATTTTAATTTATTTATTTATTTTAAATTTCTTACCTCTAAAGCGCAGGTGTCGTCCTCTTCGCTCAGGATCAGGAGAGTGCTTTTTCCTCTCCGTTGATTCGCAGACGAATCCTCGACCCTGCGTTTCCATCCGCGCGCTACTCGCTCAGGCGCAGTCGCGCACCTTTTTTCCCTTGTCGAGATTGTCTTCGGCTTTAGCCACAGAGGCTGGCCGGCACGGGAGATCTTTTTTGTTTTCCTTTTCTTGATGATTCTCAGAGGAATCCTCCATCCTGTGTTTTCGGTTTTTCAAACTCACCTTCGGCGTTTTTCCCTCGTCGAGATCGACTTCGACTGTAGCCGCAGAGGCCGCCCGCTCTCGGGGGAGACCGCTTTTTGTTGCTCCTCTCCGTCGATTCGCAGACGAATCCTCGACCATGCGTTTCCATCCGTGCGCTACGCGCTCAGGCGCAGTCGCGCGCCTTTTTTCCCTCGTCGAGATCGTCTGCGGCTGTAGCCGCAGAGGCCGGACGCTCTCCGGGAGAGAGTGCTTTTTGTCGCTCCTCTCCTCGTGAATCCTCCGTCCTGCGTTTTTGGTTTCTTCCCATACTCACCCCTTTCCGTCTGCCCGCTTCCTCAGGCGAATCCTCCATCCTGCGTTTCCATCCGCGCGCTATGCGCTCAGGCGCAGTCGCGCGCCTTTTTTCCCTTGTCGAGATCATGTTTTTTCCTCGTCATCCTCGCTCAGCCGCAGTCCACTCCTTTTTCTCCCTCGTTGAGATCGTCTTCGGCTGTAGCCGCAGAGGCTAGCCAGATGAGGAGAGCGCTTTTTCTCCTCTCCGTTGATTCACCGACGAATTTCCTCCTTCTTCGCTCTTCGCTGCGAAAAGAGTCTGTGCAACAGAGGAATACAGCGGAGGTGTTTAGTCAAACGTTTTCACGACAGGGTAAAGAAGGAAAACAAAAAAAAAGAAAAGAAAAACCATATAACTATATATCTATCTATATACCATTATAGATAGATAGATAGATAGATAGATAGATAGATAGACTACTTTCTCTACTCTCTCCTCTACGATCCTTTTTGTAGATGCGTGTCAAGACTTCAACTTTATTTGTTTTGTTTTTTTTTCCTCTTTCTCCGCTCCTGCGGATCCAGTGCCCCCGTACTGCGAAAAGAGTCTGTGCAACAGAGGAACACAGCAAAGGATTTCAGTCAACTATTTCACGACAGCGTAGCAGAGGTGAGTTTTTAGATAACCATTTTCACAAGCAGAAAGAGCTGAGGGTGATTTGACCTGTTTTTTTTTTTTTGGTCTCGTGAGAGCAGGCGCTGTCCTCGCCGCTCAGTGGCTGTGTTTTTAGAAACTCAGACGACGGTAGACGCAGTCTTTAGCAATCCCGGCGTCCTCGACCCTCCGCCGCGCTTTTTGTGCATAACGGGCGGAGGGCGTGTGTGTGCGTGTGGATTCAAAGACTCGTTTCTGTGTCGTGTATTTGTTATGCTCTTACGAATAGACAACCAAAAACAGCTAAGTCCAATTGAAGCGAATCGTTCAGTCAGGAAGGTGAGCTAACGAATGATTGAATGCAACTCAGCATAAGAGCAGAGCAAATTTACAATTCACGAAACAGAGAAGGACCAAAACGACTGCACAGCTCAGTGGTCGCGGAGAGAGACATCCATTTCGCTCGGCCTGCAAAACAGAGAGAGAGAGAAATAATTGAGCCAAAGAGCAAGAAGTGTCACTGTCCTCATATTTTCGACGAGAGATCCATTTCGCTTGGCCTGCAAAGGAGAGAGAGAGAGAAATGTGGCTTAGGGGATACGGAGCTATCACAGTGATTCCCCCCTTTGGTTTAAAAGCCCCGAAGGTAAGAAGGAAAACAAAAAAGAATTTTTTGTTGGAGCTATTACAGCCATTCCCTTGCTTTATATTAAAAGCACACAGAGTAAGAAGATGAACAAAAAGCAAATACATTTATGTCTTTACATAGATAGATAGATAGATAGATAGATAGATAGATAGATAGATAGATGTAGAATACTTACTGTTCTCTGGTCTGTCCTCTACGGTCCCAGTTGTCGGTCTGCAACCCTTTTGAGAAAACTTTTCTGTTCTTTCCTCCTAGGCAATAACCGAATGAAGCGGCCCTGTGGAATGCAGCGCAACTGTGAAGGGAAACAAGTTCCAGTAACCGCATGTTGAGAGAGGGGAGAGAGAGAGAGACAAACTATATTGTTTGACTGGATTTCTGAGTTGATCTAAAATCCGAACAGATTTTGTTTTTCTAGGAATTCACAATGTCGTACACGACTGCGCGTTCACATTTTTTTGTTGGAGCTATTACAGCCATTCCCTTGCTTTAAAAGCACACAGAGTAAGAAGATGAACAAAAACAAAAGCAAATATATTCATGTCTGTACATAGATAGACAGACAGACAGATAGATAGACAGACAGATAGATAGATAGACAGATAGACAGATAGATAGATAGATAGATAGATAGATAGATAGATAGATAGATAGATAGATATAGAATACTTACTGTACTGTAGTGTCTCCTCTACGGTCCTTTTTGTCGGTGTTCAACACTTTTGAGAAAACCTTTCTGTTTTCCTGTTGGAATGGAATGGACAATGGAATGTCATGTTCTGCACATTATGTGTTGTAAACCCGTTTTTTTTTTTTTTGTTTGTTTGTTTTTGTCTGTATAGAACCTCTGTTGCAGGTCTGCCCCGTCCTGGGTGAGGGGATCTCTCCTGTGTTGCTCACCCTGAGGTTTCTCCAATTTTTTTTTTGTTTTATTTCTCGATTTTTCCTCAGTTGACGTGAGGGTCTAAGGGCAGATGATGTTGGCATTATAATGCTATGTGAAACTCTCTGAGACAAAAGTGTGTGTAAAAACAAAATCCCCTTGCCTTGCCACTGTACTGCCTTTATTTTGTGATAGGCTGTGCTCATCTATATGAATTAGGTTGTGTGGCTGTTGTTATCTGTATTTGCAAGCTCTCTGACACTCTCTAAGTTTTCCCTGCCGTGATGAATACAGTTTTCACTCTATTCTGCTCTACTCTTGTGATGGAACTTTTGTTGATACCAACATCCTTTCCTAAAACACTTAGTGTTATATTATTATTATTATTATTATTATTATTATTATTATCATTATTATTATTATTATTATTTCATTTTTTCCAGTCCTCCAAGTTTCCAAGTTTTCTTGGTCTCTATATGTAGTGTAGCCTTGGAAGTAAAACCTAGAGCTTTATGTTTTTACAGTCATCACGCTGTAAAATACGTGCTTACAATCAATGTAAGCGGGTGAGGGGGGGGGACACAGGATGAGCGAGAATCAGGTCCAGGGGTGTATGCTGTTTGAGATGCGCGCTGGAACGTCAGGAGTCATGAGTTCAAATGAGTAAAAAAAAAAACAAGTCTATGTACACCACGGTGGGGTATATTTGACCCTGCCAAGGGCAGGGGCGCGAGTTTACAATTCTCAAATCCATACTTGACTGGGGTCTATTCGACTCAGGCGGGGGTAAAACAATCAGGAGTCATGGGTTATCTTAGTCCACGCTGACTGGAGGCTAAATTCACCCCAGTAGGGCAAGGGTATACTGACTGGGTCTTTTTGACCGCAGCTAAAGGCTTTATGCCTCCGACCTCTGCTTCAGGGTCTGACTTTGTGTCCTCCTGCTCTGAGCTGTTCTTGACATTCATCAAAGCTTTTATGTCTTCCACCAATTTTTATTTTATTTCTTTATTGCCAGTGCCCCCCCCCCCCCCCCCAGCACTCCCTTGTTGTTGTTCTGTTGTTTTTATCTTCTTTGTTTTCCTGCATGTTAAAGCACTTTTTAAACACTTGATTTTAAAAGTGCTATATAAATAAAGGGACAACACTGTAGCCGCTGATTTTTGGTAGGGATGTGTCCCTAGCGTCCTTACCCAATTCTACACCCTTGCTTTTCTGGTTGCCTTCCTCTCCTCTGATTTACTGTCTTCACTGCCCCAGCATATGAGACCTTATTTTACATTCTGGTTTGCTGAATCCCCACCTCTTTTCATCACCTAACATCCTCCATATGCTACACTGTGACTTCCTCCGCAGTTGCAACATTTTGCCTCTTTATCTCTTCCACATTTTCCATACTTATAATCCTCTCCACATCTAGCATACCTTATTTTTCCCTTACATGACAGGGCAGTATGACCGAATCTCTGGCAGTTGTAGCATCTGAGCGGTTTTGGAATATGTTCTCTTACTGAGTAGGTTAGGAAGCCTAGCACCACCTTTCCAGGAAGAACTTCCTTCTCAAATTCCAGCAATATGCTTTCGCTGTCCCTTTTCCTCCCTTCTCTAAAGGTCTGAAACCTCTGGGCTCCCCTCAACTTCCCTCCTCTCAAATTAGCTTTTATTTCATCCATTGAAACCTCCACTGGCACTCCCCAGATCACTTCCTTCAACAGTTTTTTCCCTTTCTCCCCACCACACACACTTTCGCTTTATATCTTCCTACCTCCTTCATTCTGCATGCACGGTCCCTTTGTTCCATGTTACCACAAACGATCATCAAGTTCCCATCTCTCAAAACTTTCACCATCTTAATTTCGCCAATCTGGTTCCTCAATATTGTTAATTTCATTGGTCTTATATTCTGTAGACCACTCTCAGTAAATCCCATTTGTTGACAATGTTACAGCATTTTTAAAACAGGCCGTACCTCTGTAAGAGAGATGGCCTGCACTCGAACCAGGGAGCATTGCTTTTATCAGTTAACATGGACCTGACCCTCGGTTCCTGAACTGCAGCCACCTTCAGACAAACCGTTAACACCCCCACCACACACACACACACACACACACACACACACACACACACACACACACACACACACACACACACACACACACACACACACTCCCGTGTAGTGCAACAGATTCAGACTTTTAGCTTAAAACTTAACATTTTTTTATCTTCTTTTTTCAGATTCAAATACCATAACCACATTAAAAAGATTTCAAAGTGATATTTATCAAATAAATATTGATTTAAATTAAAGTTTATTTAGGATAAGCTCTGGTATTGGAAGACTGTCTTTTAAAGTAGTCGCTTGATAAATTTAAATGCACATTTTGCAACTTGGAACTTTGCAACTTCATTGAATTCACATTCTTATGAGTACAATATGAATAAAATTAAATAAATATCTAAGTTTGATCATCAATAAATACTAGATAATAATACTCCATTCATTCATTAATTCATTCATTCATTTATTCATTCATTCATTTTTATTTAATGACCACACAGCCAGGCTGGTGGAATTAATTTTTCAGTACAGCTCTGTTGGTGCAAGTTCCTGCAAGAAACAGAAAAACTTGACTTTCACACTAGTAATAGGTGGAAGGAGTCATGTGACCCCGAGAGGGTGTACACTAGTATGTTATGTGGCATAATCATATGGCCAACAAATAATCTGAGTGTTTAGTAGGCAGTACAGAAGTAGTAATAGTGGCAATCATTTTATACTGCTCACATACATTGATCATAGAACAATTTGGCATTGTAATCCTTAGATGCCTTTTCCCATGGAAAAAATCTAAATATTTTGGATGAGAAACTGCAGTTTGATCCAAGTTTTATGATTTTATCACTGACAGTGAAAGTACAAAAACATAGTCTTCATCCAAAAACTTTTTTTCACAACTCAGAATCATTTTTCTTATTTGTCGAAGCTGCATCTATTTAAAATCTGAAAAAACACCATGTGGCATAAACAGTTGAATGATCATGGGACTTAGCCCTGGATGCTGGAAATGGTGGAGCTTAAGCTCTCCTTGTGTTATTACCATCCCTGGTCTCCCCTACCTTTTGATATAAGTTAGACTTCTGACTTTCTTAGAGCCTAACCACGACCTGGGATCTTCTAGCAGGACTCTACCCACAGACGCAAGTAGGCAACTAAATGTCCTCTATTAAATCTCTTCTTAACCATTTGCTTTATTGTACCTTTTTAGATTTTTTTTATTATAACACTGCTTGCATGTGGTTTTCTCACTCATTTAGGTATTAATGAAATTTGCCATTTCCATTCTTCCTCTACCGTTATGTTTATTTTACATGAATGAGACTGACTGAAAAAAAAAAAAGCCTCCTACTCAACACCTCAAAAACAAAGATGATCATAGACTTCTGCAGATCCAAACCTCCTCTCTTGCCAGTGAAGTGGACATTGCAGTAGTGACATCATATAAATACCTAGGTGTACATCTGGATAACAAGTTGGACTGGTCTAAGAATATAGACTACATCTACAGAAAGGGGAAGAGCTGCCTCTTTTGCCTGAGAAGACTTCGGTCAATAGACATCTGTAGTAAGACGCTGTAGATGTTTTATCAGTCTGTGGTGGCGAGTGTTTTGTTCTACGCTGCGGTCTGCTGGGGAGGAAGCATCAAACACAAAGATGCAAGACGTCTTAAAAAACTGGTGAAAAAGGCTTGCTCTGTGGTAGGACTCAAGCTGGACTCAGTGGAGGATGTGGTGGAGAGATCTACACTGAGGAAGGTGGAGACTATTCTCAAGAGCATGGATCACCACTTCATAACACCTTGATGGACCAAATGGGCCAGTGATGGTGGATGGCTCCTCTCTCTTCACTGTAGGACAGAAAGATTCAGGAGATCTTTTGTACCAACAGCCATCAGACTTTATAATTCTTCTATAAATAGTAGATGACTTTTTGAGATGTAACAATTGAGACTACAGACAATTGAATTTCCCTTTGGAGATAGATAAAGTTATTCTTACTCTTATTCACTAGATCTGTGATAAAATTGCCAATGAAATGTGAAATGAGACTCTTTTTTGTCTTACATCTTTTATACAAACCCCTGTAATCAAAAAGTAAACGGTAAACTTTGATAAAACTTTGATTATTAAGGTGACAGATACATCAATCTGAAACAAGGAAGGTGTGTGTGGCATGGCCTTTGACGTGAAGGCAGGAAACCTTTCCAACGATCTCATTGGCTCAAAACCGTGCGTCATTACGTCATGTTGTTGTTGAGGGGGCGTGAGCACGGCGTTAACGAGGAACTGCTGCTGCCCGAGTACTTGGTTGGAAGGGACAGCGAAAGTGTCCGAAGGATGCTTGTGTTCCAGGTGAGATTTGTCGGAATATAAGCGTAATAAATCCAAAGAGGAGGTGGACAGACGTTTCGGGTCTACTGGTACTTAAACAGATGAAGAGAATGACGCTGATAAAAGTATGCTAACAGGTTAGTAACTGCTCGATCTGAAACCTCTAGACACGTAGCTATGAGCTAGCCTGAGCTAATGAACCAACGTTAACCTGAACCTCACCTATTTACTGTGTTTGGGCTTGGGTGGGATTCAGTCAGATTTCTGTATCTTAGAGGCCTATAAAACGTCGAGCCCGAGTAGAAAAGCAGTTTATAGAATTTATTACGCAGATTAAAACAACACTGCTAGCATGTTAACCTCGCATCTACAGATTGACCCACCTGAACGCAGTGAGCTGAAAATACCGACCCACTTATTCAGATGAAAATCTGATCAATGCCCCTCTATATCACTGCATCAGTCTATCTGGCAGATAATAATGTCTGCTCATAGTATGTTAGGCTGTCATCATGTAACATTTTATTCAAGATATACCATCTTTAAACAGTGAATAAGTGGTACATGTTATAATAAGCACAGACCGCTCTGTCAAACAGCTGTAAGTGATGAGGAGTGAATGTAAACACCAGTTATACTGATGGGATTGTCATTTAAAGCAAACACTCTCATACCTGCGATGTCAACAGTAGCATTTCCTTTTATCAAATTCATGTTTTATCAGTAAGTACGATAGTACATACAGTCGTTTCTGGTTAAAACGCAGTTTGTGTTTGCAAAATTGTGTCATGGATAACTGGAACGGGTTTTTGATTCCACTGTAAGAATATGAATGTTAAATACAGGGTTGCAAACATTAATTGAGAGTTTTACCGATGAAGAATTTCATTGCAGAAATACTGAAATGTTCACTGTGGATGTACACTCACCATCCATGATAAAACCAACCTGTAAAGTTCCTATATTTTACATTTCTGTTTATGGTTATTATGGACGGATGATCATTGCTCTGTCAATTGATTTTTGAAGTTTGAGATTGAATAATTAATCAGATTATCCTTTCTCCCCTTTCTTTATAATTACGGATGACTGGGCAGAAATTCAAGTCTCGTGTAGCAATTTTTGATTAGCCAAATATATTTTCACCTGAGTTTTTTTTTAAACTAACTTATTTGGTAGTATAATCATTAAATCTTTGTATTTCGAAAAATGTGAAAATAAAACTATAACAACAGTATGATACCAGCATGTTATATATCAGGTTTCGGTAACCTGCTCTCACATGATTAGTACTTGCAAACTGGTATCCATCGACCACTAGTTAGTGTTGTAGTGGGTAAACTGGAGTGTATGTTATTAACAGGTGCTCCAAAAATGGTGCTTCTCTTATGTTTGTAATAAACTAGACAATATATTAGGAACACCTTCCAGTGTAATACAGTAACATGACATTTTTGATAAAAACATGAAAAATGATAATTGCTCATCATGTCAACATTAAGTGACAATGAAGACATTTCCTGGAGGTACATAGTATGGCAGAGCTGTTGTGTTGGATTTTCTTGATTGTGTTAATTGTGTTATGGCTGGTCAGTGTATGTGAATGATAAATTTTAGAATGAATTTCTAAAATTGAAACCATATTACAAATGAGTGGAAAAATGACCAATTTTGTGGTATTGAGAATGATATTGTGGCTGTCTTAAATTCTTATTTTGACCAGGAAGACTTCAATTACGGATACCTCTGACAGATATTCAAGATCGCAGTGAAATATATAATATACGAACCAGCTGTTCCCAAAGGACACTTGCAAAGGGTTTTTCAGTTTTTCACTGGCTCATACTGACAACAGATGATGAGAGAGCAGGTCAGCTGATGGTGGATTATGCAGCATAGAGCTTTACTGCGTATTTGTTGTTGGTTTTTTGCAATTGACAAAATATGTCTGTTTTGTTATCCCTTGCAGGTGAGTAGGAGGATTGCCCATGACATTCAATAAATGTGGACAGAAAATAATTGGCTCAGGAAAATATTGCTTTTTGGATTTCTGTTCATCAATCTTAAATTATTAGAAAGAAAAAAGGAATTCATTTGTACATCTGTTAATTATGCACATAAATAGTTATCTTAGCCAATAACATGCTTTATATGGACTTCTAATGAATTGCAACTGCTTTACTCTTTATATTGTGACAGAAATATAGTCAATGCTTGCCAGAGAGTGTTAAAGGTTTACTTTCAACTCGGGCTGAGAAAATCTTTATTAGTATTATTATTATTTTATATATAGAGAAAGAACGATTGTGATGTCAGCCTTGTGAGAGCTGATGCTGCTTTGATATCAATTATTTAAAAATGCCATTAATTCAAGTGATTAATTGGTCTATCTCAAATACAAATACAATACATCTGCCAATTAAAATCTTTTCTACAAATGAATCGGCTAAGTAATGAAAGAATAATGTAAAGAGCGTAAGTCTTGTGTTAAGGGCTGTTGTAAGGTTTTGCTATAAAAAAGAAGAATGATTGCCTCAATCATTTTATTGTTTGTGCTTTCGACATTTTTACTGCCCAATACTGTTAGTAAAAGTAATTTAGTCAACATAACAGTCAACTGCCCTTTATCACGTCTGTCACCTAAATACAGCAGTTTTGGTATTCAGCACAACATCGTGACCTCATGTAGCATATTGCTGAATCAATGTTGGAGAGTTGTGTTGGCCCTGACTGACACTGACATGTTTATTGTAGAACTGGAAAGTTTAGTTTCATTCAGCCTCCACTGACAGGTTTCATCTGAAAACACAAACCTGCTGTGTCATTCACTAAATCTCACTGTAGCATGTGAGAAGGACACAGAGCTAGGCAGAGTTTGTTTTGGCTGGTGCTGTGTTGTACATCTGTGTGTTCATGATGTCAAATGTGGGTCCTCTTACCGTTTAATGTTGAATCCAGGATTTCTCTCAAGTGAGTGGCTAAGTTAGTCTTGTGGCATGTTCACATCACCAGTCTTACATAAATGTTAGTCTACAACCCCAATTTCCCAAAAACCTGTTTAAAATGTTGATAAAACAGAACATGTGGGAATGCAATTCAAACCCTTCATTAAATCAAAAATAATGCACAGACAGCATGATAAAACTGAAAAAAAAAATCATTTATTTATAATGTTTATGACATTTGCAGTCATTTAAAACTTGATGCTAGCAACACACTGCAGAAATGTCAGGGAAGGACCATGTTTGCATCTCTTCTTTTGACAACAGTTTGTAAATGGAGAGGCCAGGTTCCTGGAGTTTTAAAAGTGAACTGTTGTCATATTTTTTAACTTATTTGTAAGATGTAACATGTTAGTCTTGGCTTGATATTAGCTGCTCCTCAGTTCAGGTGTCTTTTGCTATAGTTTTATTTTGGTAATGCTCCTCAAATCATTTAAGATAATACCCAAACAAAGAGTTTTTCCTATTAATCACACTCACTTTACTAGATTGAGGCTGATAGTTGTTATTACTAGCATTGAGGTCTCTGTTCAGGTGAGGTCTGAATCTACAGTGTTGAACAACAGGGGGTATGTGACCAGACTGTTACTGACCTCTAACATGTGACCCTCTTGCCTCTCTCCTCTAGCATGCGGTGACTGAGACTGAAGCCTGAATGCACTGAGGGTCTGGGGGTGCATCAGTGGGGGACTAGCTTAGATGAAGTATGAAGAGCCCGGTGCACAGATGCAGGGATGTCGAGCATGGGCGTGGGCTCGGAGGGGCCGGGGGAGGGACCACCTGCCTGCAGACTGAGCAGCGCATCCCCATCTCCAAAGACGTCATCACATCCACCTCTGCCTCAGCCATGTGGTTCATCAGGGACGCCTGTGGCATAGTGTGTGCCATCATCACCTGGCTGCTAGTGTTTTATGCAGAGTTTGTGGTGCTGTTTGTGATGCTGCTGCCCTCCAAGAATCTGACATACAGCATTATCAACGGGACCTTATTTAACACTCTGGCTTTCCTCGCTCTTGCTTCACACCTTAGAGCTATGTGCACTGATCCTGTAAGTGATCTTGAAAGTCATTAATACACAAACTAAAAAAGATGTGACAAGCTATGATACTTGAACAGTCAAAACCAAGCTGACTAGAGTGTGAAATCCTGATCAGAGAAAACGGTGTATGCTTGTTTAGTTTAGTCTGCTTGTGTTTCTTTTTAGGGGGCAGTGCCAAAAGGAAATGCTACAAAGGAATACATCGAGAGCCTTCAGCTAAAACCAGGCCAGGTAGTCTACAAGTGTCCCAAATGCAGCAGCATCAAGCCTGACCGGGCTCACCACTGCAGGTAAACAGGATATAGGTATTCAAACCCATACCAATGCTTCCAGCTGCACTGCAGAAGTCAAATTGTGTTTTGTTTTTGTTTTTTTCTTAAAATGGGTGCTGTGGTTTATGAGTGGATTAACCCCCCCCCCCCCCCTTCTCTGCTAATGTTGTCTTTATAAAGCACATCTTTGGCTTCAGTATTTGTGATCGTGTTTCAATCCCAACCTTACTCACAGTGTCTGCAAACGCTGCATCAGGAAGATGGACCACCACTGCCCCTGGGTCAATAACTGTGTTGGGGAGAACAACCAAAAGTATTTTGTGCTTTTCACAGTAAGTTCACTCTAACCACAAGTTATTTTTGGAGTGGTCTTAAAATAACTCAAAGGAAAAATTTGCTTGGACAGATTTTTAAACCTTTGATAAGGAGAAGTTTGTGAAGCTGACTTTAGTGGAAGCTGAGCAGTCATCATTTTTAAGGTTGTAACAACACATTTTAACCACAATATGACATGTATCATGATATGTGGTTGACATTATGGTACAAGGATGATACCGGTTAATTTAGGCAATATGACACAGTGACCAGAAGCTGATGCACTCTCACTGTTTTAGTCAAAATTTGAAGAAGTGTGAAATAGTGCAGTTGGGGTGGGGCCTTTTTTTTTGTTTGTTTTTCCATTGATGTTGCATGTGTAACATGGTAAGGTGCCTATCTTTTATTCAATATGCACTTAAAAGTTGTCCAATTACATTTTAGACCATCATGATGAGAGGTAATGGTAACATGCCTGTTAACATTACCCTTGTGTCGAATGGGATGTCCATCTGGCTCTCGTTTGGCTTGAGAAAATGCTATCTTTACAACTGTCTAGCCTTTTACACAGCGCTGCTCACCATTGTTTTGAGAAGCCTGGCTGGTTTGTTTGTTTTTTCATGGCTTTAAAGTTTAGATCATTTCATAGAAGCCAGTATTTTTAACCACACTGTATTGTAGCATATTTTTCCGAGACACATTTGGTGATAGTTTTAGCTCTTACTGAGTCTGAGTAAAGACAGTGGTGATGCCAGAGACTTTCCCCAAAGCAGAAGGCTCTGTTGTTGCTGTGGGAATAGAGCTTGTAGTTTGGTGTTTAACACCAACACCATGACACTTCAGTGGGCCAGTGCAAAGATCACACTGAACTTCCACTACTAAAGCATTCTATAAAAGCCACAGTGACTCCAGCCAGCTTATAAATCTCTTGTTCGGCTGGCTCCTCTCCCCATGACACTGCTGGTAAATGCAATATTATGGTGCAAGATGGAGGAATGACCTGGTCGTGTGTGTTCGATTTCCATGTCATTGAAAATGAAGAAATAATTGAAGAAATATTTAATCAGTATACATCAAAGGGGAGTGTCACATGGCTGTTAGCACATTGATACAGGTGGATTGCAGGAATATAAATGGATGCATCAGTGCCATGAATAATTTTTACACCCTGTATAGTTTCAAAAAACTTAATTTGGGGCGTTTCTCAAAAGGTTTGGCTATTATATGACAACTTGGAGGTTAAAAACTGATGCTGAAACTGCAGGTTTGTTAACAGTTACTGAAATGAGTTTGCTGATTCTTCACTGGGTGTCCTGTCTTCTCTTTCGTTCTGTACTAGATGTACATTGCACTCATCTCTCTCCACGCTCTGGTCATGGTGGTCTTCCATTTCCTCAACTGCTTTGAAGATGATTGGACAAGTGAGTGGTTTTTTTCTTTGGAAAATGAAAACAGTTGCACCCAATTTTCATACCCCCTCACATAAAAAATTAAAACGTTTCAAAAGGAGGGATTCTATGAATTGTATATGTTAGGGTGTCTTTTTGTAACAACCAAGCAACAAATGAAATGGTGCCTCCTTTTATTCACAAACTTGCATGGCTGCCCCCTAGAAGTCGACAGTTAAAGTCTGTAATCAAGAGGAACTTTAGTCAATTTTAAATGTGTCAGTCAGATCTCTGCACCCTTTCTTTTTAACTGGGTCATCAATTGTGCACAGTGGGAAACTGGAGAAACATTAAATCAGGCTTTCAACTTACAAAGCTGAGCAATTTACTGTATGAATTTACTCAATCTAAAGTTAAGAAAACGGTCAGAAATCAGAGCCAAACAGAGCAGATGATACTGCTACACATACTGTCACTGTGTCAAATTGGTTTGCTGAGATTGGCAACTGTTAGCATAGCTAGACTAGCATCACTAGCTTTCAGTCTAGCTTTTTTTTCTAGCACTAGCTTTTTTATTTTCCACATGTCTGCTGTTTACTCCGGCCGCCCTGGTTGAGTGGTTATATGCTTGTTCAACTGCACACAGCCACATCAAACTTCATCACTATTATCAAGATCATGTTACTAACCATAGTAAATATCTTGTGCCTTTCCACATCAAAGCGTCTGTCAAATGTTGCTGTGTACATCTAAGCAGAAGAGCATTGTGGCTTTATGGCAGTTGTTATTTACCAGAACTGCTGGGTGGCTGCACTACGTCTCAAATACAACATGTGACCGGTATTTCAGGTCTACAATGAAAACATATATGTACTGCTCATCTCTACCACTAAACACTATCGTTCTTACTTGCCTCCGTCTTTTTTGGGATTCTAGGTGTCTCTGATTGAAAAATTAACAGCGTAGTAAAAGATGACGGGACATGACTTCAAGTTTTACAAAAGTTATCAGCTTGATTTGATTTGTTGTCTGGGAATTGGTAACTGCCTGAACTTTGCCCAGATGGTAAAACATGGGAGTCAGGTTTAGAGCAGTGTCATTGTAAAAACCTCCTGATTTGGACTTAAAGGGGGTTTCCATACCCTTCAAGGCTTTTTCCCCCAACCTGCTAAGCAATCATCGTGATCAAATGACCAAATCACTGTGATCCTGAGCTTTCACTGTCCCCCTTTCTACCAAAGCATCCTCAGTAGATGACATGTAGACATACCATTCCACTATCTCCTGTAGTGCTCCTGATTCCCAGTAAGGATGTGGTTGTTTCTCTTCTCTCTATGAGTAGCAGTTCTTCATATACCCCTCACGTCTCTACCTCCATGTCCCTCCATCCCCCAGAGTGCAGTACCTTTTCTCCTCCAGCCACAGTCATCCTCCTCATACTCCTGTGCTTTGAGGGTCTCCTCTTCCTCATCTTTACCTCTGTGATGTTCGGAACCCAGGTCCACTCCATCTGTACCGACGAGACCGTAAGTGATCCATGTAGAGACTTACAGCCTCTCCTCCTTCTCTTATATCTGCCTACTGGCCCTGCATTTTTCCCTGCTGCTGCCAGCCTTTGCTTTTTAACACGAGCACCCTGACCCTCTACTTCTGTTTCAAACTGTTGACAGCTGAGTGATATCTTTCACAGCATGACATCTAATGAATTCTGTTTTGGACATGGAAAACACTGGATTCAAAGTTATTTCATAACAGAAACGTTTTTTAGTACTTTTTCATGTAGAACATCAAAAAAATACCTGATTGTGATAAAAGTCAACACTGTAGGCAGTTCATCATACCTCTATGTGCCTCACTCTGCTCTTGAGAAAATGGCTTTTTGCTAGGAGCTTGTGTGTTAGGACACCAAGTGACAAATTTGAAGATACAGGTATTTTTTTCAAGAATAAGTTTTATTTGTCCATGTATCAGTGGTTGAAGGAATCAGTGTCCCCTCTGTGTAGTTGGGTGTCATCCTAATATCACACAGCCTGTTGATGTGTCTGTGTGTTGGACTAGGAGCTCACCAAACCAAAACCCTTTTCCTGCCCCCAACTTCTTTTTGTCTGCAACTCAGATTTATGGGAGACTTTTAGTGTCATTTCACTAACAGAGGGCAGGGGGCTGTACAGCATACAGAGGGGAAATCAACAGAACTAGAGGTCTTCACAGGTCCACCAGGGTCCCCCATCAGAATTATGTGTTACACCAAAGAGAGGATCCATGATAAGTGCTGTCTGGACATGGATGAAATCAGAAGAACCTGACTGATGTGTTTATTGGACCAATTTTATTAGGATTTTTTTGTTATATGGACAATTCCTGAGGTGACTCCCAAACAGTGTTATCCTGTCGTTTGTCTAAGAATGCTCTGCAACTCTGGAGCACATATAGTGGAGCATCAGCAGAGTAAACAGTGGTACACACAAGGACTTGTTTGTAAATGTAATGTTAGATTTTATTTTGGTACACATGCAGCAACTTCTGACATTTTATAAAGCTCAGATATTTACCATTATGGGTATAATTTTCTGTCATAGTTTAGTTTTCCAACCAAAAATCTGTGTCATGGGAAAGTAACTGTACCTCACAAAGAAGGGACCGTTCAAACTACTGATATGAAAAGTGGATTGTGATGTCTTTTTTCAAACAGAAGAGGGTGCTATCTGCCTTTGGCTTACCTTGATAATCCCTTTTAGCTTTTTTTTATTATTATACAGTATATCCCCACTTGCTGTTGATTAAAGGATGATCTCTGTCTTTTCACCTGTCCTCAGTAATGTCTTCACAACCTGTTAGAGAGAAAGGGACATAAAATAACATAAGGATATATGTCTCATCAGGAAGGTTAAGACTAGAAATGGGCATTTTAAGAAAGTCTCTTGATTGATTAATCATATAAATGATCAATCATCGATTTGATAGTTTTTTATGTGAATAGCAGAAAATGTGCAAAAAACATGTTTTTTTTTCTCATTGACCCCCCCATAACTGTTTGTTCAAGACTGCGCACTACCACATCCAAAATGGGTACTGTCCCCTGAAATCGGGTACGTCTGGTCACCCTACAGATCCTCCTTGCTAGGAAGGAGCTGATGGTAGGTTGAGACTGAGAGCACTCGGAGGATTCATTAACCTCAGACAGACAGATGTGGTTCAAGTGGTACATCTTGGGGTCGTTGTTGTGTTTTACTTGTACACAGCATCGCAGTGTTTCCAGCAAACCTCATCATTTTTGTGCTCGAAATGATCCCACACCACACTTCATGTTGCTTTCTGTTTTTTTTTTCCGACTTCTATGGAAGCCCGCTGACGCTGTATCACCCCCCTTGTAAAATGTCAAAATCATTTCTTGCAGTGATAGTCGCTGCATTGCTTCAACACACACACACCCTGACTGTACAGAGTGGGTGTCCCTCCCGATCAGCAGAGGTTGATCTTTGCTGGAAAGCAGCTGGAGGATGGATGCACGCTTTCAGCCTTTTTTGATAACATTAGATCAATCCAAATTTTGCATGATTGACTTCATTCCTAACGATCAATTACTCGACCATTGATAAATCATGCCCATTCCTAGTTAAGACTCAAACATTTTTTAATGTTGATCATTCCTTTAGCTGATTCCATTTACTCCAGCACTTCTAACAAACGTACCTACTAGATTCTTTGAAAACAAAATTACATTTGTTATCAAAACAGGAAATAATAATGCAGCAAAAAGGTTTATAAAAGTATCAAATGGAGAGCTATCTGAGGCCATCTCTTCCCTAAAGCTGGAACATAAACTGGATCACCCACACACCTTTAAAAAGTCTCTTTGTTGATTCAATATCATGTAGTATTGCTCTATATTGTATCAAATGGAATCAATTTGTGTTTTGTCCTATAATGCCGAACTGTATCATGTTGTATTGCAGTGTATTGTATTGTATTGTAACTTAACGTATGGTTACTTAAATGCACTGTAAATACACTTGCTGACTATAGTAGTATTAGGGATTTAACATTGCCAGAATAAAACAGCACTGTTAGATGAGCATTTGAAAAGCTGTTTGAAATTCTGTCTGTTGTCATGGACGGTATCGTCAGGAGGGCTTTTGTTTGTAAAGACCCTTGCTGAATTATCCCCTCCTGACCCCAGGGGTGAACCAATAAATATCTGTGATGAGCTCTGCAGAGATTTTGCTCTGCTCTTTCATATTATTTTGATGAAACATGAACAAAATCATTTTTAACTGCAGTTCTAACCTCACAAGGACACATTTAACAAAAGTCCACAAAAGTTGTTGCATCTGTACACAAAATGAAAGAGGATTCATGGGTTCGAAATTTCCCAGCATGGCTTTGTAAATAAAGAGACCGAGAGGGTTCAGGCCCCTCATTTTTGACCTGTGAAGACCTCAGAACAGGACCTCTACCAGGCCTCTAGGTTTTTGAGTCAGTCAGACTGCTTGAAATAAAAAAGGGGTTATACATATATCTGTTTTTATTTGAAATAATTTGGTGGGCTCGGTAAATCAGTATTTGTGATCACTGACTGGTTGACAAAAGCCCACCAACTGAAGTGTGGTTGTCTCTCGTTTTCAGGGCATAGAGCAGTTGAAAAAGGAAGAGAGAAGATGGGCTAAAAAAACTAAATGGATGAACATGAGGGCGGTATTTGGACACCCTTTCTCCTTATTGTGGTTTAGTCCCTTCTCCACCCCTGACCACGGGAAGGCTGAGACCTACCAGTATGTGGTGTGAGAGCGGGCCGGGTCAGAACCAAAGTGGGAAGCCCTGCTCAGCCCCACAGAGCTCAGTTATGGCAGACTGTTGCTCCAAATGCTGAACTTGATTTATTTCCCACACTAGCCATGGACTGCCTTCCATCTGCTTTTTGTGTTGCCAACTAAGTGCGCTATACATTTCTATTTGTGTTGCCTTGGGTGAGTTGAGTTGCAGAGAAAAAGAAAACACTTTTTAGTTTGTGAATCATGTTTGCAAACACTGTGATGAATCTGTTCTTTTCCTGATTTCTGTTGTAACAAAGGCCTTCTCCTTCCTCACTATGTTTACTCTTTTATCTGTCAAACCTTCAACTTCTGCTCAGTTCTCCTGAACCCTGTTTTCTCACTTTTTTCTTGTGGTGTCAGGCCATGATGATTGCTTTTGTTTGGGTTTATGCTGAAGTATCCACACATGAAAAGAACTGGTCCACGAAATGATTCACTTATTTGCGCATCAAATTTGACCTAAAAAGGTCTCCGTCACATAGACTTAATGATGTGTCTGCCTTGCTTGTTCATTTCAAGCAGCAGTCAAAAACCAAACGGTATTCGCTCAACTATCATAGAGTGGTGAGAAAACTGAGAGATATTCAGATTTGAAGGGCGACAAATAAGGATTTTACATGAACTTGGTGACATCCACTTCACATTGTAAAACTCTTCATTCATAGTCAACCACATGCAGAGGACAAGAGTTGTCTGCTATAAGTCCAAACTAAGAAAATTTCTGTCCAGTGAGTAGTGAAAACTGTCTGATTGGGTGTAATGTACCAGTTGGACTGAGAATCTAGTTTGAATACCCCACATGGAGTTACACCTCCCTGAAACTGTAAAAGTTTCAATTAAAATCAGAGGCACTGTCGGCAACCAAGTGACTCTGCTGGTTTTTTAGGTATTCTAACGTGTACATTTCATTTCAAAATAATTCAATTAAATATGTGTTAGCGATCCTGTAGTGAAGACAGTTTAAGCTTATTAAACCACTAGTGAAATTATCATGATGAATAGTTATTAAAAGCCTTCCAGATCTCCTTGTCACTGGGTCAACTTAATGATTTACACATTCATTCATTTTTTTACACACACATAGTGCTGATCAGCCCACCACACTCACATGGTAACCCAGTCTGCAGGATGAAAAATGCACTGCAAAAACTCAAATCTTTGTGAGCCATTGTATCTGTCTGCATTAGGGTCAGAAATATCACACAACTTGTCATGTAAGTCACCTTTACCTGACGACTTGTCCAGGAATAAGTCTTGATGTTATGATCGAAAATGAGGCCTGAACTGCATGTAATGAGGAAAATCTGCCAATGGACCAAGAAGAACTTTGTGGCTGAGTTTCCTGAAACAAGATGTTCGACTTGTTTCAGTAAACTTGTGAAGTGAATGTGACTTGAAACAGATTGAGGGAGGTTTTTTCACTACAAGTTTGACAAATTCACTCACTAGGAGCCACACTAATGTGGGGCTGACTTACTGCCATTAAGACACCCTAAACACATACTTAAATGAAACACTAACATTAAGCTGACAACAGACAGCCCGTGCCCCTAAAGTATCATACTTTGAGATTCCCTCTAAAACGCCAAAAGCCACCACATGCTTCACACTGTCTGTGGGCTAGTGGACTGATTCAAACCTCCCCAGATCTGCAGGTTTTTCATGTGTTGTTACTCCTATTCTCCTCTGTACTGGTAACTCTTACCAAATCAGTCAGCATGGCTACATGGTACGAAGGTGTGAGTGACAAAATGTTCCTTTATTATTTGGATGGATTGACCCTCTAAACCTCCTTCATGTCAGACTCATAGGCTGAAAAAGTGGACATAGCCCCAGGTCTTAAAAGTGAAGCCAGTGTGGAAGGGCTGTTGGCCTGCATTCTTTCTAATGGCCAGCAGAGGGCGACTCAAAGATGTATAAAGAAAGAAATACTGATGAGATAAAAAACTGAGATCTTGACATCCAAATGGCCAAACTGATTGTTGATGTTGTGGTGCTAGGTCCATTTTTTTCACTCTATGGTCACACGGTTCTTTGTGATGTTATCTTGGTGGATTATGAAAAACTTCAAATAAGCTTCCTGTTGGAGACATTTCAGGATACTGCAGGTTCAGGGTTAAAGCTCGTATAACTGGATCTCTTGTGAGCAGTGTTGTAGTTGTAGTTGAGTCCTCAGAATATTACTCACCAAAGACGAATCCACATATCATCCTCTGATCCTATGTATTATAAAGAGGACCCTCTAAACTGTATGAGTCTGGACTGACTGTGTGGGACCTTTTGGATGTATGACACTCCACTTAACCACAGGAAACATTTAAATTTATCACATCAGATTCATGTGAATCTCCTCAGCATGTCTGCAGGTTTAAATTATCAGTGAAGTTACAGCACTGTGTTGTTTATAAATGGGTTTCACTTATGTGGAGATGCACTCATTGATTCTACTGTGCAGGTGTCAGAGTAACACAAAGGTACCTTCAGCCCACCTGCTATTTATCAGAATTTACAAAGCAAACCCTTTAATGAACCCAGTGCCAAGAGCACCTGTCGGGGACTTTCAGTTTGTGTCAACTTTGGCGCCCCCCTGTGGACAAATAAGTATTGATGAACAAGAGAGTCCCTGTCTCTGTTCTCTGGGTCCTAATGCAGTCAACGCCCGGGTTCAGGTCATGAGTCCTCGAGTTCAGGTAGAGTCAGTCGTCTTAAAAACTAGGATTTTAGTTGGACTCAAGTCCTGCAACACTGCTCATAAGAGAATTTTGCTAATGGAACCATTCTCAGTGTAATTATTGGAAAGAGTGGCAAATACAGCACATAAAGGAACAGTTTTCTGAAAAACACTGGAACCCGGTCAGGATTTCCTTTGGGTCAAGAGTTGTTTATTTTTTTCTAACATGTTTTTGTACATAGGATTATTTTGATCAAATTCTTTCTCCTGATACAAACCTATAATACTGGCTGGCTATTGTACCAGTCCCATGCTCTTCCATTACGGCAAATTTGTGCAACGTTTTAAATGCCTCCAGACTCACTATTATAATGTGATACCAGTGGAAAAGTGGTCCTTTGATAAGTGTTGTATTTGAGCATCACATGACTGAAGGTGATGGCAAACATGTTTGAAAAGAGTTTAATAAGGAGTTTATAATGACTCAAATGGCTGTAGCACACATTGTCAAAGTGTGGAGCATCTTTCCTGATTCCTCTCTGATACATGCTTGACATACACACAGCTTTTACTTAAAAATTGGTTCAAGTATTTTTTCCTGAAACAAAGGTAGGGTGTTTTCTGTTTCCTTCACCAAACTGAAGTTTAGTTGCACTTTTCTTAAGTCATTTGGTTTTTTAAAATGATTATTTCAGAACTCAGTAAAAAGACTGAAATGTCAGTCTTAGCTTGTCTTTCAGCAGTAAAACATGGTGATCAGAGTATCTTCTGATGAGTTATTAGGCTGTAAACCCCAAGCTCAGGCTCTCTGTTCTGAAGAGACGTCCAGCCACCCACACTGTTTAAGCACCAGGTTGTGCTTCGATATTAGAAAGTGAATCTGCCCCTGTGCTTTCAGCTCATCTCCTATATTTTGGGAGTCTGTAGTTGGACTTAAAAAAATCTTTGTTTATGAAAATATACAGATACAGGGATTTACCTTTAGAAACATTCATTTCAGGGCAAGAAAGAAGCTGGATTTGTGGGCAATTGTGGCAGATTGTGTCAAAGCATTTCAAAGAGTATTGACTTTTATCATTCATATCTACAGAATAAATAAAAAGTTTAATTTGCACTTTGTATTTCCTTTTAAGATTTTCTGCTCTAATCTTAATTGTGCATTTTGTTCTTCCTTTCTTTGTTTACATGATATTGTATGGATCCTATGTTATGTGAATGCATGGTACAGATGAAGGCTAGTCTAGCAATGTGTGTGGTATGTTGGTGCCAAGTCCTGCGGGTGAGAGTGATGATTGAGAAGATGATTTGTTTTTTACTGAAGTTTTAATTCTTTCTAAATATTCTGAAGATATTTCAGCACATGCGCAGAGAATAAATACTTCTCAGTTGCAATTCAGAAACTGTGTTTGCTTTTTTTCCTTTGAATGTATTGATTCCCCATAATGGAAAAGGATATTTTTTACCCAAATGTGTTTTTATTCACTTGGTTTTATGCTCAAATCGTATTAAACCAATTGTCTCTACTCTCCCTGCGTTCAGTCCTCTCCCCCCTCACTCTGTCCTTGTCTTTCATTCTTTTTCCACTTTACTGTCAGTAACCTGCCTTTCTCATGAGCTGTCCTCTCCACACTCATGCATTTTGCTTTGGTTGATAACTCACTCTGCCAAAAGCTTTCTGCAGCAGACAACTCTTAATAAACTTTAGGAGAGGTAAGCTGCAACAAAGATCACATTGGATGTCCCATGAAGCTTAACACATCACAAGCATGCAGATTTCAACCTGAAGCTCAGAGTGTGCTCTGTCTTTTTTTTTTTTTTTTTTGGCTGTTTCAGATCAACCAAAGATAGTGAATGAATGAGTTCTATGTAGGACAGGATGCATGTCCTGTTTGAACCATCTGACATTGTGGTTTCTTTCACAGGGAGTGATTCTTTATTTTTAGAGTGCATGTAAATCATTTTGTGCATTGTCTTCACACATTTTGGGCATGTTTCTCAGGACAAACTGAAGAAAATTATTTCAAGGACAGTACAAAACTGTTTTGGTACAACACTCATATGATTCAATAAGTGCACTGAGGTGGAAAGATATTGGTAGCAGGAACTATAGGTTCACTTCCAAAAATGTGTATGTCCTGAAAAAGTTCATTTTTTCCTATAATTTAGTTCAAAAAGTGAAACTTCATCACACAAAGTGAAATATTTACAGCCTCTTTTTGTTTGAATCTTGATGAGTACGACTCACAGCTCATGAAAATCAACAATCCCCTCTCTGAAAACATCAGAATATTGTGTAAAAGTCCAGTTTGTTGTTCATTCTTTCTGTCCTGAAAAGATCTCTAATCAGCTCATGCACTCTGAACACCTGCGAAAGGTTTACTGGACCTTTATTCTCTCACTCTGGTTCAATACACACAACCACAACTATGGTTCAGACTGCTGACTGACAGTCATCCAGAAGACCATCACTGACCCCCTCCAGGAGGGTCAGCCCCAGAAGGTCCCTGCTGTAAAGCCTGGATGATCCATAGAGAGCTGACTAAAGAGAAAAGTGAACGAGGAACAGGGATGAGAGCAGCCTGAATAGGACTGTTGTTTTAATTCACTTGGAGATACTATACTAATTTCGAGTTATTGCCCCCTCTTCAAAAAAACAAAAAAAAAACCTTACACCTGCTGAGTCATTTGTGTCTGAGAAACTGGTCCAGAGACCGAACTCATGGTGTGTCACTGCAGTTTTAGTCATCAGCTGTTTGTCATGTGGCGTGCATGTAGAAAAGGACACACCCAGCCCTGTAATGCTCAGCCTCTTTCACTTCAGACGTTTCCACTGTCTTCCTCAGGGAATCGAGCGTCTGAAAGGAGAGACGGGGAAGTGGGGGAAGGTGCCATGTCGGGAGGCCATGCAGGTGGCATTTGGAGGCCCTTTTTCCCTGTCCTGGTGCAGCCCCTTCTCAGGGCTGAGCTGCAAGAGAGGCCCCGTGGAGCACATCACCGTCCCTCAGGGGGAGATCATCGAGGAGGACGTCATAGAGATACCACTCGACTAGCCTTGAGTTACTGACATGATATCTTCTGGTCTCTGTCCAAACAGTGAGGCACCTCCTGGAATTAAACCTTTATGTATTTTTGAACTTGGAAGGCTGATGCAGGTGAAAGTGTCACCTCTTCTTTCCCTCCCAGTCAAAGTGCTGCCTTTTGCAGAGCATGGTGCAAAGCCAGTCTGATATGAAATTTTGAGACCAATAAGGATTTTAGATTGAAGAACATGTAGACTATAGTTGTGGCAGCTATATATAGAAATTTTAGCTGGAACAGAGGTGGGCCTTTTCCGTCGGGATTGTGCACAGATATGACTATGCAAAGATACTCAGAGGGCTGCTTTCTTATAGATATAACTTCAAGAAAACAACTTTATTATGGATCAGTTCTATGAGAAAGGGCAACTACCTGCTGCTGCAGACAGAGCTGAAAGTTTTAGAAACAGTAATGAACTGATCCTACACACAATGATATACTGTTTGCCCCAGGAGTCAGTCTTGACTTAATACTGATCTGATACCAGTGCTCAAACCCTAAACTGTATGATAACGTGACATGGCTCTGAATCTGTGAGAAGACATTCACTTTGAGGGTTCATTCAGGTTTGTTGAAGGGGTACCTGTTGATGGTAAGAGTTTTGGACACAGGGGTCAGCTCTCAGAGTCTTGTGACAGAAATGAGAAAACCTAAGGGTTAAGTGAACTTGCTGCTTTGAATATTTTTTGCTCTGCACTTTGCTGTTTACTCTCGGGTGTGGCACATACATGTTCTTCAGGGCGCTGAGGTAGACTCTAGTGCCCTGGTGCAACAGGTGTGTAAACTGCTAGTCCAGTCCCATGAAATACATGACTTGCTTTCAATAGTGGGACTTGGTAACAACAACATTTCTGGACTTTCCTGAATCAAAGGAGACCAGTGGCTCACATAGGGCTGCAGTCTGCATAGCTGTTGCCACTATTTTACCCATTTTCTCCAATTTTCAAGCTGCACCATCTTGTTTTCAAGGTCGTCCCAGAAAACATAAACAGAGTACATAAACACATACTGCATAGATATATAGATACTTATATGTATACATACATACATATATACATAGATACGCACATAGCTTGCTCACCCACTCCCACCCACCCTACAGACCACCACACCATCAGCTGATAAACAACAGAAATAAACAAGTAAGTACAATATATTATCAAGACAGTTATGTTTACACTCATTCTGTTGGTTTGCAGGGATGCACAACATCTTGAAATATATGCAGATACACTAGTTAGAGACAAAGCTATGATTGCCTCGATGTAGTGATCAGAAACATAAAAAATGGCTCATCTTACCCCACTCTCCCCTATCTGACATTACAGACTGGATGAGCTGACCACTGGGGGCAGGCAGGAGAACTTATGTGTAAGGTACTGAAAAGCGTGCCCCCTGTAACGTTTTGGCTGGAGTTTGTTCGAATGAGTTATATTTTATGGTCGAGCTGAACCCTTTTGGTTCTTTGGCTACTTCCTGCTGACAGGAACACAGCTGATCATCAACCCCTGTGGCTGATACACTTACTTTAGAAAATACCTCACACAACCTCCAAAAACCTGAACTTCTGTGTTCACACTTTTGCAGATAATTCAAGTAGCCATGACTTTGGTGTAGCACATGTATAATACCTCCTTACAGCAGACACTTGTGCTCCTGACTTAAGTGGGCAGTAAAACGACTGCTTACTGTGTTGCTAACTGTTGTTGACTTGGATCAAATATTGTCAGAATCTCATCAATCAGTATGAAACCACTCTGATTAAGTTTGTTAGTGGGTCGGTCACTGTAAATATTAGACTTAGACAATTTCTGCAGGACAAACTGTGTGGCCACTAAGACAAAGGGTTTCTTATGAGAAGTTCGAATATTGGCACATAAAGAACAAACACACTGATACTGTTGTGTGCGTGTGTGTGTGTGTGTGTGAGAGAGAGAGAGAGAGAGACCATGGCCTCTGTGTAGTCACACAAAGGCTGTGGGTTTATATTTTGTAAATCCTGTTTTTGGACCCTTTAAATGTTGAGCTGTTGCACAGAATCCATGAAGGTCTATAAATGATGTTCACTGTCTTTGCCTACTTTGCATGTGTTTCCTAAAGATGCAGTATTTACTGAAGAAATGGTTTTAATACCAACAAGCTGAAGGAGCTGGGGAGACTGTAGGAAAAACCAAAGTGACTGGAGTTGAGGAGATGATGGATTTTACAGTGTCTCAGAAAAACACCACTAACTGTAGCACAGGTGAGACACCTCAAGTAAGAGCAGTGTTTGTTGTTAACCACTTTTTGATGGCTCTCTGAACAGAAGGATTCCCACTGTGCCTTATTTGTCCTGACAAGAAGACGTTTGAGTGTGGGGGAAACAATTTGTATGATACCATATATTTAACCACTCTTACATCCTGTTTATAAGTCTTAATATGAAGTTGCCATTTTTACCTTTGTGGCTCTGACGAATATGATGAAGTGACGGTTACTGACGTCATGGGGAACTTTTCTCTATATGTTTCTGGATAAGGGCTTTAAACTGATGAACAGGTGCTGGTTTTCATGTTATTTTTTTATTGTCAATGTTATCTTAAAAGTACTTTGTCATTGTGTCATTGTGTGGGTTTCATTTTTACATCTTAAAATAAATGCATTCTTTCATAACTGTACTTAACGACTCTAAATGATTAAAAGTGAGTTCTATTTTTACAAAGACGTCTGTTAAATGTTTTTCACAAAAGGTATTTATCATTTAAAATACACTTTTTTTTCTTCTATTGCAGAAAGATTGTATCTGATGTTCCCGGCTCATAAGTCTCATAAGTATCATGTTACTCTGTTTATCTGTTAAAAGCTAAATTTAGTGACTTTTTGTTTACAGTATATTAAAACACAAGGACCTGTATACTTGATCAAACATTACACCATGCATTTCTTTTAAACAGTCACATTATGTTACTCTTACTTCCTTTTCCACCAATCATCCTAGAGGTTTGTATTGACGCACCAGGATGAATGTGGACAGTTTGAAATACAGTAAATTTAATCAATAACCTAACTGCAGTCAATCTGGTGTGTTCAGAGTAAACACATCTTAATCTAGTTCAAAGGTAGAAAACAAAACATCAACTTTGGGTTTGCCAAACTGAACTCTGTGAGGAGGTTTTGATGGTTATGAAAAAAGACAAATTATTTGACTGTCAAAAGTCAGCAGGATGATTTCATGCATTTGAATGACAAGATAAGCAAAGACCACTTTGTCTACAAATCTGATAAAAAGCTAAAAGTTCCACACAGGAGCTTTGAGTTGTTATTTTTAGTCTCATCTCATAAAACTGTCTCTGATTCTGACTGGGAAATAGTTTTTCTTTGGCCACATCTCATTTAGCTCTTCTCATCCCCCTCGATATGATGTGAGCAAGTTGTATGTTGTGCACTTTATCTTCACTAGTCCACTTCTAGCTCCACAAAACTTTACCACACAGTGCTTTCAGTTCCACAGAATTCTTTTTTCAGGAAGTAAATGGTTCCTGTGGCCAGTTGTTCTCACTCTACACAGCCTTTTATTTGAGTTTCTGTTGATTTTTTTTTTTTTTTAGCGAAAACCTGTCATAGATCATTATGGCAGCAGGTTAGCTGTATTTGATTTTTAAATATCAGGTTACTGGAAATATTTGCTCTTGTGCTGTTGCCCTTTGGTACCTCTTTATTCTTCTCCCTGCTCAGCTGGTGTCTGTATTTAAATTGTGCACCTGTTTATAATGTGAACAAGACTGTCCCTGGTAAGACTAACCCCTAAAACTGGTATAATACCTAAAAGCATCCCTGAGAGGGCAAAATGCAAAAACTGTACATAGTTTACTGTAAAAACACAGTGAAGATTATTGAGACAATGTGTAACCCTCTGAGCAGCATTTCCTTTTTAAAGTCCTGAGGAATTAATTCTCTGCCCATAAGTCTGACCACAGCTTTGTGTGGCTGTGGCTCAATAACAGCAGCTGTATGCTCAGGTTGAGACTAACATTCATCATGTGTCCTTCTTGCACTCTTCTTGTGGGAGGGACTGAGGTGAGGATCCATGAAGCACCAGAAGTCCACACAGAGTGAGAGAGATGCCCACCCACCATAGAGCTGCATGGGTCTCTCCAAAAATCAGCCTCCCCAGGATGGCCTGGACACACAAACAGACTCTCAGCAACAAATAATATGTCATAGATAATAAATAAATAAGTCTTCCACCTGAATTTTTCCAAGTGCACTGCAATTTAAAGTGAAATGTCAGGTGAATGTTTACGCCTCTCTGGGACACGAAGAGCTCTTACTGAGGAGATGAAGTTGGATGCTGTGGTCATGACTGTGGCTCTGGCTGAAGAGGAGCAGTGCCGCAGAGCTTTAGAGAAGAAGGTCCACATGATGGCATTACAGGTGAACAGTAGGCCAGCACACAGCAGCCGCAGAGGGATGTGGAGCTGTAAACATACACAGGGGACATAATGAGAAAGTGGTAATTGAGTCTCCTCTCTCCATCTCTCTCTTTCTTCATCTCCCTCTATCAGTCTCTTTCTTTCTCCATCTCCCTCTATCAGTCTCTCCTCTGTCCAGCTCTCTCTTTCTTCATCTCTATCGGTCTCTCCTCTGTCCATCTCTCTATTTCTCCATCTTCCTCTCTAAACACAGTTCAGTCTCAGCTCTCTAACATCAGTCTGGTTGTGCTCGAGGTTTCTGCCTGTTAAAGGAAGTTCTTCCTTCACTGTAACTTGATAAATGCTGTAAAGTGTTTTGTGTAGTTGAAGTTTGGATCTTAAGTGGGTCAAATCTTACAGGAACATCTGATCCCATCTTTATCGTGGTCTTTGTGAATAGAGTGTGGTCTAAACCAGAGACAGAGACACTGATGTTAACACGGGTTAACAAATATACTACAGTTTATCTCACCCAGGCACAGAGAGCAGCTGTTCCCTGAGTCTCGGTCCAGCTGAGTCCGGACTCGCACATGTCTCTGAGGTAGTCCGCTCCCAGGGTTAGCTTAGCAGACAGAGACGCCCCTGCGCCTAAAAATCCAGCTATTAACGCGTAAAAAGACCCTGATATCATATTGACAGAGAATGATACACGAAGAGTCCACTGTAACAGGAGGTAGAGAACAGAGCTACAGTGCAAAATGTAAAGTCACGGAAATGAAGACTATGGAAGACGTTTTCAGAATAAAACCTGCTTGGCGCGTGCATTGAAGCAGAAACTACAGGGCAAAACAAAAACAGTTCTTCTCTCAAACCCATGAAACATTTATTTAGCTAAAGTCAGTACATTTAATATCAATTGACTGGACAGGCTGGTCTTTCCTATCATGTGTTGATCTGGAGAAATGTGTGGTTAAACGATAAAGAAAAACACAGAACTGTTTGTCATTTTAAGTTAATTTTTACCTGCTTTTGATTGTTATTTTTTGTGTGTTTTGTTCATTCGTGATGAAATCCTCTATACTTTTACCTTGAAAATAAAATTCCATTTCCGTTAAAAAAAATTGATCTCCACCAATCATAATAGCTGTTCATGTCACGTGACTAGCAGCGGCACATCTTAATGACGTCTGCTGTGTTGTGGTGTGTGAGCAGAAGCCTTTATTCGGGCCTTTAATTCAGTCATTGGATCAGTACACTGTTAAAATGAACAAGAACAAAGCCAGCGGAGTGTCCTGGGTGAAACCAGCGGAGCCGTCTTTTCTGAAGAAGTTTAAAAATGATGTGGGTTATAAGGAAGGACCGACAGTTGACACGAAGGTTCGTATGAGAGAAGCTGCTGATGTAGCTGTGAGTGTCTGGATCGGAACCACGTTAATCCACCTCAGTGGATGAAATATCAGTGTTAGCTGTAAAGTCTCCAGGTGTTTATACTCCAGACTGCACGTAGAGACAGTCAGTTAACTAAAATCCTTCACTTCACTCTAACTAGACAGAACCTCCATCGGTTCATTTAGACTACACCACACTGCACTGGGAACATAATACAGAGTCTGAACATACACAAACCAGGGCCGGATCCAAATACCTGGACTTCTCTGATGTGGCATAGGTCCTCGAGAGTCTCCAGCCCCTTTGCAACGCGGATACAGATTTGTATAGCCTTCATTTTGGTAGTCCACCCCTAGACCACATTGGACTAGGTCTTGATCCAAAACCACAATACCTCGATTTTTCAGATCTGCCAGAAATAGCTCGAGTGAGTCTGCTGTCTCTTTAATACACAGATATAGATTTTTGCATTCTTTGATTTATTCGTTAAGAATGCAACTAAAGAGTCATTTCACCTTTTTCGCCTATTGGACCGGGTCCTGGTTGGGTTTGCCCTCATTGAGCAGCCATGCTACAGGGATTTTGACTTTGTCAAAGTCACCTGTTCCTAACACACAAATCTGAAGCTGTGAGCTGCAGTGGTTCTGAGGGGTTTTCTGTGGGACTCTGTTGAAACTACATTTGAGTTGAGAGTTAAGAAGCTTCACGCTCCAAAAGTATGTTCTGGATAAATGGCTGTAAATCAAGTGTAAATATTTCTCCCCTCTGATTCTGCCTTCTTGGTCACACCTTTGGTTGAGTAGCAGTAAACCATTATCAAGGAGTAGGTAAACGTGGTTATAAAGTTAAAATAACTGTGTTTCCAATGTCAGCGCCAGGCAATGCCAACTCTGGATGATGACAGCGGGAGTGATCAAGAGGATGAGCTACCTCAGGTTGTGGTCCTGAAAAGTGGAGACCTGAGCGCAGATGAGGTGAAGAAGATCAAGGAATTACGTGGAGGCACAGACAAAGGTAAGACTGAGGCTTTAGTTTTACACCGAGTTTTCAGACTGACAGACAAAGATTTCACATGTACACACATGCACATCAATTGCTGCATGCCAAAAGTATCAGTATGTCCCTATCTAGTTCCCTTTGCAGATCCCTATGTTCCCTATGTATGCCTGCATACCTCTACAAACCTCCATGAGGTTGAAGCACAATCATAAATGTGATGTCTGTTTCCAAAGCATTTATTTTGTAAGAGCAGCTGCAGTATGGACTGTAACACAAAGAAAATGTATGTGATTTGAAATGCAGGTTTGAAGTGTTTTAATGACTTTCCACATTTAACTGTCCACAGATGATGAACCACCTTCTGATGGTAAAATTCTGTTCAAGAAACCAGCCAAGCGCTCCTCCTCAGACAAGTTTCAGGGCATTACTGCCAGCTCTAGCAAAAAGAAGAAGAGTGATGGAGGGGAGAAAGAGGAAGAGGAGAAGAAAGAAGTGAAGTCTGGAAAGAAAGTTAAAAATAACAGCCTTCTGTCATTTGGAGGAGATGAGGAGGAAGAGGACGACGATTAAATGTTACCGAAGAAATGTAAGACTGTCATTAGCTCTGAGACTGAGAGGATTCAAAGTAATGTTTAAACATTATTGGTAAAGTTATTATAAAATATTTACAAGTAAGAACCAACATGTTGGACTGTATACTGTCCAGAGTTCATCTCATTGTGCAGCACCTCCACTCTGCAGTTCATTTAAAAGGACAGTTCAGTATTTTTACCTATTTCGTAGCCCATTAACTACAAACAGGTTTGTTCTTTATGTTGCTGATGAAAGTTTCTCCAATTCATTTTACTGCAAAATTAACTTGTTTAGATTCATATTGGTTTTACAGTTTCCACTATGTTTGTTGAGCAGCACAGGAACAATTTTCAGCTCAATATAGTGATTTAAATTGATATTCTGCTGAGCAGAAACAACCAGGGCTGAGCAGACTGAGGGAAATGTGTGTTTTCTGACCATTACTGTTGTCTGGATCAAAATTTACAAACTTCCTAGAACCAATCTTTAGGCCTAGGTTTGATGTGACACAGGTATATAACCCAAGTAGTGTGGTGGTGATTCTTCAAACAACCTTTGATCAAGTACAAACAGTACCTACCAGTAAGCAGAGACCAAATTCACCTACTATCCCTACCATAATGAAACTTTCCCTTAAGTGTAGTTACCTTATCTGTTTTTACAGCAGAATCAAGTATTGAAAATTTGTAGTGAATAGGTTAGAAATAGAAAATCACCAGTGTAAATGAAGTATCTCTCCTTTTACACTTTCAGATGTAATCAGATTAAAAAGTTCTTTTTAAGAGTTCTGCAAAGACAAACTGTAAAAGGCTCAAGCTGAACTCGTGTTGCCTAAAGGTGCTTTTCAGATCTTTAAGTTTGTTTCAGAGCAAACTATGCAATGTAATGTAATACACATAAATCAGGCAACACCAGGTCAAACAAGGGATTAATTGCAGTATATTGTCTGACATGTAACTTCACACCAAGGCACTTGAGTTAACTTTTTCACCATGAAAAAAGTTACTTTTCTCCATTGACCTGCATGTTGATGAACTGTTTTCAGTTACAGACTTTAAACTACTGGTCTTCCTGGGTCCTTGGTGCCTCCCATTGTAGGGAACAATAAAGCAATACTCAAAAACAGCTGTTTATGTCACAGTTGCGGGTCCCAGAGGATGTCTTCACATTACCACAGAAGAGTCCTGCTGTGAGCTTTTATTGAAAATACTCCTCATTTGCGTCTCATGCATATTAAGATCCTTTTGTTTAAGTCAACTTTGATTCCTTCCTGTAATGTTATCAGATCTGTAATTATGTTTTCAAGTAATGTGGAGGTGTTTATCATAGAATTTTTAATACATTCAACTGAACATTGGATGTATGAATATATTCTAGCTTCGACTAAGGAGCTGAGCATTTATGTGAAAAACAATGCATTCTTCTTAATGCAGTTGTATTGTTTTTAAACTGTGATTCTTTTTATTTTGTGTATTTTTAGAGAGTGTTTGTGGCTGTGACATTTGAAATATAAAACATTAAACTGTTCATCATCCTGTCTTGGGACATCATGTTTCAGGTCAGCATTGTGGTTGAGTCAGACTGAGAAGCTGTCACATCAGGATCTGCCCTGTATTGGTCATTTCATTGAGATGCTTGCACACTAAAATATCACTACAGGCTGATCTTAATCAACAGAACTTTGATCTTTATTAATTTTTAACTCAACAAGTCAATTATTTGAAGGTCTTTTAAGAGTAAGTGTGATTAAGAAAACCCACAAAATATATGTGTGTGTGTGTGTGTGTGTGTGTGTATATACATTTATACACTACTGGTCAAAAGTTTTAGGACACCCCAACTTTTCCAGAATTTTATTGAAAATGATGCAGTTTAATGTCTCAGTGCACTCTGAAAATAATGCATAGAACAAATTAACAATTGAAGTTAAAAAAGAAATCATAGAATCAATTTAGAAATGAAAATGCATTCTAAACTTTGGACTCATCAAAGGAACCACCTTTGGAAGATATAACAGCTGAACACACTCGTGGCATTCTTTCTGCAGTGGAAATCAAATATTCTTCAGAAAGTTCTTCCCAGCTTTGTTGCAGAAGTTTCCATAAATGTGCAGCACTTGTAGGTTGCTTTGCTTTAACTCTTCTGTCCAGTTCATCCCAAACCAGCTCCATGGGCTTTAAGTCTGGAGACTGTGCTGGCCACTCCATGTTTTCAAGCTTACCATCTTGTTCTTTTTTCTTAAGCTAGTTCTAACATAGTTTAGACTTATGTTTTGGGTCATTATCTTGCTGTAGGATGAACCCCTGACCAACTAGGTGAATCCCAGACAACTAATACCCCTCCCAGAGGGTACTGCATGGCGCTGCAGAATGCTGTGGTAGCTGTTTAGGTTCAGGATGCCTTTCACTCTGTATAAGTCACTGACCCTGGATCCAGCAAAACAGCCCCAGACCATCACACTTCACACCTCCTCCATGTTTGACAGTTGACGTTACACACTGAGGAACCATCCTTTCACCTACTTGACGGCGTACAAAAATTCTGAGTGATGAACCGAAGATTTCAAATTTTGATACATCAGTCCATAACACCATCTGAAGTCTCCATTCTGAAGTCTCAGCAATGGCTTTCTTGCTGCAACTTGACCCATCAAACCTGCTACTCGAAGTCTTCTCTTCACAGTTGAAACTGATACTTGCTTATTGCGACCATTATTAAGCTGTGCTTGAAGCTGTTGTCCTGTGAGCCACCTATCACGCAAGCTGTTGACTCTCAGAAACTTGTCATCTGATGCTGTTGTGGCTTTGGGTCTGCCAGACCTCTGGCTGTCAGCATTTCCTCCAGTTTCTTAGTGCCTTTTGATGGTAAAGGAACCTCTGCTCACTGACACCTTGACTTTCTTGGTAATTTCTCCATAGGAAAGACCTACATTTTTAAGTGTTACGATGGTCTGTCTCTCTTCTATCATTAATTGCCTTTTCCTCACCATTTTTGTAGTAACACACTACTCTCTGCATTACACTACTGTTCAAACAATGCTCACAAAGGTATGATACCACAGTGTGTTCCAACACTACTTTTATGCAGACAGAGGTGGTTGTAAGTGATCAAGAAAAGATGGGACACTTGTAGGAACTGGTAGCACCAACTTTCAAGGCTTGTTCATCCTCCATTGCTGCAAAAACTGCTTTAAGTTGTCAACTCATTTCTTGTTCCCTGAAAAAGGCATTTTTGTATAATTCTGAAATGTACATTATTTTTCAGTTTTGGTGTACCTTACCTTTTTTTATTTACCTCTGGAAGTTCACCACCTACCTTTGTACCATTTCAAGCTGTTCATTGGACTTGGACTGCTTGAATTTTAATTTTAAAAATGGTAAAATTGGGGTGTTCTTAATTTTTTTTCACAAAAAGTTCAAATCTATGGATAATTTATCCATCTATCTTAAATCCATGGAATTCATTGATTCCAAATAACTTCATTGATTTAAATAAATGCATTAAAATCAAAAATAAGTGTTGGTTACCTTACCAGAGTAGATGGATACCAACCAAGTATTGAAAGCTGTCAGCATGCATGTTGGCCTCCTGTCTGCAGTAACTCCCTAGTCAGGTTCCAGGCTCAATCCCCCAGATTGTAATATTATGGTGATGTTATACATTTTACTAAACTCCATAGGCAAGTCAATATTGCACTATCTGTTTTTTGTGTCTCTGGTGTTCCTTGGTACCACAGAGTCAAAACAAAGAAAATAATTAAGGCGGAATTTGTGAAAAAAAATGTATACAATTGAAACCAGAAGTTCACATAAACTATACAAAAAGGTGCATAACCGTTTTTTCTTCACTGTCCAACATTAAATCAGATTAAATCAGTTTTTGGTCAATAAGGATTACCAAAATTATTTTTATATGCTAAAAGCCAAAATAATGAGAGAGAATTTTTTAGACATTTTTTTTATTATTTTCTCAAGAGTCAAAGTTTCATTAGTATTTGGTAGCTGCCTTTTAATTCTGACTTGGGTCAAATGCTTTGGATATGCTTCCATAAGCTTCTCACTGTAGTTTGCAGGAATTTTGGCCCATTTCTCCTGACAGAACTTGTGTAACTGAGCCAAGTTTGTAGGCTGCCTTGCTTGCACATGACTTTTCAGTTCTCCCCATAAATTTTCAATAGGATCGAGATCAGGGCTTTGTGATGGCCACTTCAAAACACAGACTTCCTTATCCTTATGCCACTTTGTAACCAGTTTGGCAGTATGCTTAGGATCACTATCCATTTAAAGAACCCATTTGCGCCCAAGCTTTAACTTCCTGGCTGATGTCTTGAGATGTTGCTTCAGTATTTCCACATAATTTTTTTTCTCATAATGCCATCCATTTTGTGAAGTGCACCAGTCCCTCCTGTTGCAAAACAACCCCGCAGCATGATGCTGTCAACCCTCTGTTTTCAGGCTTGCAAGCTTCCCCTTTTGTCCTCCAAATGTAACAATGGTCATTATGGCCAAAAATTTCCATTTCAGTTTAATCAAACCACAGGACATGTCTTCAAAAAATAAGGTCTTTGTCCCTTCATGCATTTGCAAACTGTAATCTGGCTTTTAATGTTTCTTTTGGAGTCATGGCAGCCATGGTCAGGAACCATCATATCTTTAAGAGCTCCTAGTTCCCTATTACCCCTCCAGAACATTGAGGTCCAAATATGCAAGCCTGCTTGTCATACCTGAAGTCTCTGAAAGTGGTCTGGGTGGAAGAGCTTTTAGTGATTGGGCCCCTGTCCTCTGGAATCATCTACCAGTCCAGGTCCAGGGGTCAGAGTCTGTCTCTACCTTTAAGAGTAGACTTGAAACACTCCTCTTTGATAAAGCTGATGGTTAGAGCTTGTTCAGGTCTGGACCAGCTCTCTTTCTCCATCTCCCCTCTCTAAACGCAGTTCAGTCTCAGCACATGACTGTCTAACATCAGTCTGGTTCTGCTCGAAGTTTCTGCCTGTTAAAGGACGTTCTTCCTCTCCACTGTAACATGATAAATGCTGTGAAGTGTTGAAGTGGGTCTGATCTTACCTGATCCCATCTTTACATTGGGTCTTTGTAAATACAGTTTGGTCTATACCAGCTTTTTTGTGTTAAACGTCTTAAATAATGTCTGCTGTGAAGACTGATTGATCTGTGGGTTAGATTTTGATTAAAGCCACACTGAAAAAATGTTTTTTAAATACATGGTAGAAACTGTTTTTTTAGAAACATACATTGTGCACAAAATGAATAAATGCATTGGATTATTTCAACCTCTTTATTCAAAAAGGCATGTTTCATTCTCACACCTGCATCCAGATCATTACAATTGATGGAAGAAACCTTGACTTAGAAAATCAAAACCAAATAAAATCCTTGCATTTGTGATAGGACGCCATGGTTGCACACGTCACCCCAGCCTCCATCGTCCATGTAATAAATACACTCACAGACTGTCAAACTCTGGAAAATGTATATAACAAGTGTCAGGTTTTTGTTAAGGCCTGGATCTGCTAAAGTTGGTGTTCTTCAGATAAAACATTACAACAGAACTTCTCATGTAGGACGAATGTGTTTAAAGATCTTCAAGAGTGAAAAATAAAGCAGATTCAATTGAAGGGAGAAATGTGGTTTCCAGAGGGAGCAAATTAGATCCTGAATCACACTACTTTGAGAAGTACCCTCCTGTTAATCACCGGCTCCTTGATAAAAATGTAGATTTAAAAAAAGAGAAATCAGACAGACGCACCACAGTGCAACACTGGAAACCTCTGAAAACACCCCTCTTATGGGAAAACACACAGCTCAGAGGACTTCTGCAAGTCCTCCCGAATCCACCAGGGAGTGGGTGCTGCTTTTGTACCTGTACAGGAGGAACAGTCTCTTATCTAAACACTGCAGAGGAACATTTGACAGCAGACCATAGGGAATCAGCATCACTCCTTACTCAGTGATGCTTCAGATTGACATGTTCCCTCTGATATAGTGCTTTGAATAATAGAGCTGAAAGTGTTTGACCAGGGCGAACGGCCCTCCTTAAATGACTCTTTAATGATCACGCTGAAAGAAAAACCTGCAGGCTCTGAGCAACAAAACCACCAACACAGGCCCTTTTAATCTCAAGTAGTAGTGACTCCCAAGTGATTCGTAATTATTCTCCCATGATTTCAGCCTGCAGAGTGATCATCAAAAAGTTACACACAGACCCACAGTCACTGCTTCATGTCTCTGCCTACAGTTTTTTACCCTGAAGCTCAGACAAACAGGAATCCACATCCTGTTTTCTGTAGTGTTACTGGTGTTACTGATGTGTGATGTGCTGCAGGGCTGCGTGAGCAACATGTTCACCCATTAATAATCATTAAGTGATGAGTGTAGACCTGCAGAGATATGTGGAAAACACTGCGCTATAACAGATGTCCCCCCATAGGCCTGCTCTATTGTGAGTTCAGTGCTGTTCAATAATAAATTAATAACAGGTAAAAACAACACAAACAGCTTCAAGGATCATTCCAGCTGGTTATAACTTGTTTTTTTTTTTTTCTTTTTTGTCATTAATAGCAGCGCTCCTGAAGAGCTCTGCTTTGTTCATTTTGGCAGCACCTCTGTCTAAAAATGATAAATGCAGTGCCCTTGCTAATAGCCTTTGGTTTCTGTGGATTTGCACTTGTTTTTAAAGGTGAAGTGAAAATAAGTGTCTATGGAAGTTCAGTCCCACAGACACTTATTTGTCTCTGCAGAGTTTCCTCAGAGATATGACACTAATCTTTCCAAACTAGCCTGTTCAGGACCGGGGAATAATCACAGTTATCGTGTTATACCAATGAAAACGGAAGGACGGAAGTTTAAATTTGATGGTTTCGGTTTTCGTGCAGTTTTTGCAGTTGTGTTTTTGGTTTCCTTTATCCAAATGCTCATTCTTCTTTAATTTCACATGTATCTGACTTGGTGAGTGCAATCATTTCACAGAAAACACAGACAAATCTCCAAGTTTATGGCCGTGAATGATCCTCAGGGCAGCCTGTGCAGTTTGACTGTATATGGATCTGTCCTGTCAGAGAAGCAGAGAGAGGATTTCTGAAAGACAGAACTTCTCCTTGTTGGTACGTCTGAACACTCCTGTTACCGGTGAATTCAAAAGAAATGAAACAAATCAGACCGGACAGCTTTAGACATTCAAATTTTCAATCTAAGCTCCAGGGATTTAAGAAGCAGAAAAAACGTTTCAGTGCTTTTCTGTTACATTTATTACTTATCAAGGACTAAACAGACTCCACGAGGGGAAACCACTGTTTCGTTCACCCTGACACTGCTCTTTGCTTATATTGGAGCAACTTCAGCGTGTCAGCACTGAATCAGGAACAAGGTAGGACAGGTCTGTGTTATTTTTGAAGCCCCCAACTCCTGATATCTCTATCTGAACAATGCACTGCATTAACAGTCCCAAACTCAGCCCCTGGATGAAGGACAGCTAATCTCTCTCGCTCTCTCTGTCTTCTATCACATTCAAGTACAAAAAGAAAAGTGGGTCAAAGGTCACAGCTCCTCAGAATAAAACCAGTGTGGGAGGATCTCACACAACGTGCCAACTTCTCCCTGACCTTGCTTATCAGGTTAAAGGTCAGAAGAGGTTCTCCTGGGTGATGGAAACATTTCAAGCCTGGACCTCCAGGTGAGGCTGGCAGGGTGACAGGGCTGGAGAACTCAGGTGTTCCTTCTTCTTCTTGATTGGTGGATTTGCTGTTGCTGCTTGTTTTTGTTGAAAGTTTTTTGATTTTTTTTCCCTCCCTCCCGTCCACAATGTGCCTCTTTTGGTGCTGGACACTCTATAAAGACTTCTTGGTCAGTTTCTTGCCCTTTTTGAGGGAAAGCTTGTTCTTGATGTATCCACGCTTCCTCTTGGCAGTCTGCAGGGAAATGATTGAAGACAGACAGAATGAAAATAAAGTCCTGCTGCTGTAACGCCCACTGTGAGACCTTGTGGACACTGATCCTTACACTAAGATTACTTTGTTCCTCATTGTGTTCTAAGAAACATTTTCAATGCGTTCAAAAGCTCTGCAGAACAGATGTGGATACACTCAACACCTATGAGGGGAATACAGAGACTGTCCACTAGTGCATCAACAGTGAGTGGCAATCACACACAAGCAAGAAATAAAGATGCAAACATGCTCAGAAATATACAAGTGAAACAAACCAGGTAATTACCAACAAGTTTAAACTCATTATCTGCTGATATCATGTCTGACCCTCTCTGTTCAGCTACAGATGTTAAGGTCTAATACAGACAGTGCCATCTGCTGTATACAAAAGGTCATTTTTCATTCTCCTAATTGGAATCATCCGTCATCTAAACTGATTTTCAACTCTTTTGCTAAGTGTTGTCAGATTCCTGCCTGTACACGAACTAAACAAACCAAGTCTAATTCATGGAAAACTTTTTATCATCTTTGCATCGACTTTGAGATAACTCACGCTGTCAAAAGAGGAGTTTATATCATGTGTCACACTTATGTGTTTGCAGAGGCTCTCAGCTTACCTTTTTGGAGGTGTACTTTTGCTTAGTGGAGTCAGTGCCTCTCATCTTGTGCTCCACTCGGTCCCTGTTCTCCAGCTTCTTCACCTTATAAATCCTGACCAGCCAGTGCTCTGAGGTGAAGGCTTCCTCCAGGTGCTTCAGCTTTATGTCCTTGTTGCCGATCTCAGCGTTGCGTGTTCGGTCGAAGCCTGGCGGCGTCCGGAAGTCCAACTTTGCAAAAGTAAAAAGAGGTGAAGAAATTTATGTCCGACTTTGCCATTTTGTTGAACACGAGTTGAAAATCTCAAAGTTTGTGAGCTTGAGTACAGATGCAGTTTCAAAAATGAGACTGTCCTGGAAAGAGTTCATTTTTTCCCAGACTGACGAGAGTCCACAATGATTCAAAAAGAAAAACCTCCATATTCTGGATTTATCACACCAAGTGACATATTTCAGGACTTTTCTGTTTGAATCTGAATGATCTTTGTTAACAACAGAAAACTGTGAGGCTGGAGTCAGAGCATCAAGAGCCACTACACACAGACGAGTCCAGGAAATCGACTACAGGTGGTCCTGCTGTCAAGACCCTCCTGAACCAGAGACGACATCACCAGAGTCTCACCTGGGCTAAGAAGACAAAGAAGTGGACTGTTGCTGTGCGGTCCAAAGTCCTGTTTTAAGATGAAAGTCAGTCTAACATCTCATTTGGAGATCAAGGTCACAGAGTCTGGAGGAAGATCACATAGGCCCAGATATCCAAGGTGCTTGAAGTCTAGCGTTAAATTACCAGTCTGTGATGGTTTGGGGGAACATGTCATCTGCTGCTGCTTGTCTATTGGGTTTTTTAAGTCCAGAGTCAAAGCAGCCCAAAGTCTACCAGGAGGTCTTAGAGACCTTCATGTTTCCATCTATTGAGAATCTCTACGAAGATACAGATTTCCTTTTCCAGCACCAAAACTACCAGAAACTGGTCTACTGACTGTGGTGTTACTGTGCTTGATTGTCAGCCAGCTGGTCTGACCCAAACCCCATAGAGGATCTCTGGAGGGTCATCAAGATAAGATGAGAGACACCAGACAAGCTGTAGAAGCTATCAGAGACCTGGACTTCAATAACAGCCCAGTAGAGACACAGAGTGACTCCATGACATGTAAGATTGATGCAGGAATTCAGAAGGAGCCCTGACCAAGAACTAAGAGCAGAAATGAAGAGAATTTTCCAGAAGGTTCACATGTCTGTAAATGAATCCTTTTTCTGGTATTTTAAATATTCTGATGTTTTGAGATGAACTGTGAGCCGTAACCATCAAGAATCAGGGATCTAGAGTAGGTGGAAGTTTGTCTTTTTGAATGGGAGAAAAATGAACTTTTCAGGACAGTCGAATTTCTTTAGCTTGTCTAAACCGTTGAATCATGACTAATAGTGGCTTACCTGCATTTCTCCAAAGCGGTAGTAGGACATTTTGTACATAAGGCAGTTGAGGAGGGTGGGGGAGCCAGCTTTGTCCACTCTGAACTCTCCCTGTGGGGTGAAGTAGTCGCTTTCCTGCGATGGAGACAGAAGCGGGGGGACATTCTTGAATTTGCACACACTGTGATCTGCTATTAAATTTACTCTGAAGGGAAACATCTTCAGGCATGCACGGCATCTGATCAATAATTTCCCTCAGAGTGGGTATCAAACATTCATGTTCATTCCACTTTTCCACTGGTGTCACCCATCAAAGCAGCTGGAACATAGTTAGTGCGAAGTCTCTCTCACCCTGATGTCCCTGGGATGCTCTCCCTCTGCGATGCGCACCATCCACAGAAACTTGTTGATGTCGTCGCCTGAGTAGCCGATCACGCCTCCAAATATGATCAGGACGTAGTCGACATCCAGCGACCTCATGATCTCATAGGCTGCACTCTCATTGGAGGACATGGCTTTTCCCACCTGGAGGATTACAAGGACACATGTGGCGGTTTAACAATTCTTCAAGGACATTAGAGGGGCACTTGATTGATTTTTCACTGTACAGATCAGTTGGGTGTCACTCTGGCCTGAGAAAACGGATGAGCAGTGACCTTGGAGTCTCTGGGACATCAGGATGAAGATTTAGTACATTGCCTCAGAGAAAGTAAAGGTTCCCCAAAACAAGAAGCCACTCAGACATTCCTGGTTCTTGCCCTCTAGTTCTGTGAGATGAACTCCGGTCTTCAATCAATAAGAGATTGTAAGTCGTGTCTCAGGCACAAACTGTGTGAGGCGCACGCAGAGTCCACTCTCACTACAGTCCCACTTTCAGCCACTGGTGCAGCAGTATCATGTCCACTAGGGGGTGCTGTACATTGAGGCTTCACACACACAGTGGTTAAACAAAAAAAGGCTCACTGTTGCTAAAACATTAAATCCCATTCTTTAGACTTCATCCATTTGTTGAACTGATCACATTTCCTATGTTTTCCTGAATGAATATACAATGTGAGGCTTTACTACTCAAACATGCAAAATACCGAAGGGGGTAAATGCAAAGAAGTTTTGAGGGTTACTGAGACTGGAAATAGTTCCCTTTGGTGGGACCATGTCAAAATAAAACACCTGTGAAAAGAAGGAGCAAATCCAGGAGTCCAGCGTTGAGCACAGATAAGCGCAACGAGGAGGAGACAAAATGTTTCTGTCGTTCTGTCATTTCTAATGAGCTGTTTTATGGTTTGTTTTAAATTCTCCATGAAATAATCTTTACTGGAGACGAGCATCAAGATTTCAAATACATACTGTTCCTGGTGGCTAGGGCACATTCATAAATTGATATGTATGTCTTCCATCTTTCCTCTGTTCGCCAGTGTTACAGTTTTGGGGCCGCTTGGACAGATTAACCTCACCACTGCTCATACACCGTTCATGCCTCTTGCCGCACATTTGTGGTCATTTTTCTGACCAGCTGACTGGTGTGTGTTAAAGTGGCCCGGATACCTCCATGCCACAGAGGAAATAGCTAAAAAACTGTCTCCTGTGCAAAAAATATAATGATCCGTCTTTAAGAGCTGCAGACTGTTTTTAATCTGTGCATCAAATTGTGGCCCTGCAGACCCCCACACATCGACTAAACATTGGTTTGGATGAACATGCAATTTAGAACTAGTCATGTGAAATCTCAGTAAATCAGGCCCTACGTGTGTGTGTAATCTGACACACAGAGTCCTCTGCTCCATCATAGCTACAGTAGTAGTTCACACACAGCTAACTCTGATGGTGATTCGTCCTGATGAAGTGCTACAATGCTGTAGAGGAATACAGTACATCTTGTGCAGGAGTTTTTTTTATTTATTTTTTTGTCATCTTCCTTCCTCTGCAAAATGATTTGTCCTGTGATATAACTGAATCCCCTTTATGGTTGCCTGATCGAACTCGATTTAACTCTGGGAATGATGTTATTGGTTTCTGAACACTGATCAAGTGACAGTCTGGTTTTGCCAGAGGAATCTGAGGTTTTGTGAGTGTAGCCTAAAAACTGAGTTCAGAGAAATGTCTCTTCACAGTTGTGAAAATTTGACATGGCAATGCAGAATAGTGATACAATATGTCCACCAGGGGGTGCTAGATGTCAAGACTACAAAACAGCACAGAGTTGCTGAAGGAGGATAAAAAGGAAACGATCTGTTGGAAATATGTGATGCTGGGAAATGAAGGCGGAGGAATAGGGATATGTTCTAATAAACAAACAGGCTAATACCTTACAGTCACTGGTTTTCACAGGGATATTTAGCTTTCCTTTGATGTCTTATCACTTTTCGAATGTTGAAAATGGAATGAAAATATGAAAACAGAGTCGTTTTTAGAGGAGTACGGTTGTCTGGGGCTGTTTACACCTGGTGTCAACATGCCTCCAGGGTGATCAGATCACAAGCATAGTTCCTTTCTGCTTTATGAAGCGTCACAGTGAGTTTCAGCCTCTTTTGTGAAGAATTTTAGTGTGTGGGTGCACAACAGGCAGCTGTTTTTGGCAGAAAACCTGTAAGAAGTCAAACAAATGTAAAAGAAAGCCCTGAAAGCAGCTCAACAGTCAGTCTGCAGATACAGAAAACAGGACAAGATGTGTTTAAACCGAAAGCAAAAACTTGGACTTTTCAGATGCTTGTATTTATTTTAAATAAATGAGGGAAGCTAAGTGCCCTAAAGTCACTGCTCATCACATCACCTGGAGGTTCACACAGCATGGTTAGTTTTATCACCTTTTCCAGGTAATGTGTTTGGCTCAGCTTTAGTGCCACTTTCTCCTGTTCTAGGCTGACCTGTGCCAACTTTGACACCCTGAGAGCATTTCACTTGGTATATTGACAAGCACCTGTGAGACTTGGCCCAGCTGTGCACCAGGATATTTCATAGTGGTTTACAGTCTTGAGCTGTATTGTCTGTATCTCCACAGTAAGATGACATGTCTTTGTATTAAACACGTCACATGTCAGCTATGATCTGGCTTAACACAGCGGTGGGACCCATGGTAATGATTTTGCTGTGATTTAATGGCAACAAAAAGGCAGAAAGGCTGAAATGCTCAATTTTACAGAGTTGGAAATGATGCTTTGTCAGGTCTGCTTGTTCAGATATTTTCCTTGTCTTGCAATCTTCGAACATTTGGAGAACCTTAAAGCTCATATAATCTTAAGACAGAGCGTAACAATCGGGCTGAAGCTCTAAAAGTTCAGCTTCTTCAAACAGAAGAGTGAGTGAGGAGAGTACAGATGTGATCAAAGTTGTGGTTCACCATGTGTTTGACTCCAGGGTGTTTCTTTCAAAGGCTCCCAATGATAGTTTCCATGACACACAGAGACAGGTACAGAAACAGCAGCACTCACCAGAGCTATGTGACTGTTGTTCCACGTGTTGTTGTCCACTAGCGTCGTTCGGTTGGCCATGCCTGCTATCTGGTAGCCGTAGTCCCACCATGACATCACCCTGGCGTGCTCATCTGTGTTCTGCCTCAGCCAATAGTATGCCTCCCTAAAGTCATCCAGGATGTTACGAGAGCTGGTGAAGGGAAAAACAGACAGATGAGTATTTTCAGACTAATCTGGGATTGGCTGAACAGTTCTGATATTTTAACCACTTTTTTGAGCGACTGCAGGGAAAGTCTGAACAATTAGTTTAGTACTGAGTGACACTTTCTATCAAGATCCTCATCTCAAGCAATGACTCACCGTTTATACACCACCAATAACACCTTATAAAATGTTAACAGACATATATTACCATGAATAAGTTTTCATAAAATCATGTGAACTTTGTCTTATTAAGATCAATAAATAAGCCCAGACGTGTCTTCGAAGCAATAATTAATGTGCTAATTATGCTTTTATAAACACGTTTTATTAGGCCTTGTAAGTGACTTATTTATAATTAATTAGTGCTTTTAACAGAGACCTGTAAGTGTAACAGTGTGTGGCTGGTTTATCCCACTTAATAACACAGATAATGATCTATAGCTTTCATAAGCAGCATTGGAACACAGCTACTTTAATATTTAATCTGCTTGCCTAACTGAACTCTAGACCCTTCCCCCTACACACTATGTCTTTCTGATTCTTCAGCAGTATTCAAACAAAATTTGCTTCAGAATCTCAATTCTCCGAATTTTTTTTTTCCTGACTGAGTTTGTCTTTACCGCAACAGCAGCTCCACATGTGGCTTTTTCATGACAACAATGGAACAAACCAAACATCAGAATCCAGTATGGCACTCTGGCACATCAAATACCTGCTGAGGAAGGTCTTTCTGAACAAAAGAGGTCACACCTCAAAGGCCAGTTTTTGAACTGATATGACTTGAAGATAAAAATTGATGCACCTGATGCTCTCCGAATGTTTGCAAAGCTACTGTGGACAAATGTACTTGCTGTAATGTGTCAAAGCGAGGCACATGAAAGTTTCTTAACATTTTATGGGTTATATTTTTGATGGATAATCCATCTAACTTGACACTCACACAGAAACCCTCATCATTCTTGGGCTTCTAAACCATTATCATTTTCTATCACTAAAACGACACATGGATGTAAAACACTGTAGGGTTAGTGTGTTATTCTCACCCGTCATGGTTATACGATGCCAGCACCACACTGGGACTGGAGTAGGCGTTGCTGGTGACCCAGGTGCAGTGCACAGCAAACATCATGAGCAGCATCAGCATCAGCATGGTGACAATGGACTTGATGTTGGGGCCTAGACCCTCCTCAGCCTTCTCTTGCTCTGACACATGTTTTCGTACCTTCCCAGCCTACAGGGGACAGAAGACACAGCCACAGGACACACTTTGTAAAGGTTACAGAAGCCCTAACAAGACAAGTGTGCTGTAAAAATGAGCTGATAATATACTAGAAGACAGTTAATTGCCTCCACTGAGAGAATACTGGACAGACAATTAACTGCTGTAGCTGTTTTATGGAGGCCTTTAAGGAGGCCTGTGATGGGTTTGTAATACATTATTCCCACTGTATCGATTTAGGAAAAGAGCATCAAAAGGATGGCAGAAACATGAGTCAACACTGCTGTTTGGTTTCCCCAAGAATAAAGGAGTGAGTAATGAGGGCACTCATTTTGGTTTCATCACAGTTATCAGAACACATTTACAGTTTTTCACTTCAAGATCCATTTGATCTCGTACTGGTGTAAAGAATTCAAGTGTTTTATTCTGTTAAGTGTGCGTACATCTGTATATCTGAGGTGTGTTATTTGAGTGATCGTGTTAAAGTACTTCTGATGACGATTGTTAAAGGAGAAGACAATCTCAAAAATACAGAATTATCAATGCTGTATCAATACAATAATCAATAATCAATAATGAATGCTGAGGTGGTCTACATGTACTACCAACTTATCATTCCTTTATTTATTTAAACATTTCACATTTGATTCTGTCTTACAGCATGACTTTCTTCTTTTCTGTTTTGATGGAATCTGTTGCTGGGTTTAAATAATGTTGATTTGGGTCCTTACTGGTGTTTCAAATTCTTGAGAGAATAAAGGTCAGAGTGTTCTCCTTCCTCTCAAAGCAGAACTGGAAAGTTCACTTCAACAGAGATTCTTACATTTACATCTTGAGAGAAAAACTCAGCAGGAGTGTTGGTTGCTCTCCAGGATCCAGGAACAGACACATGAAAAGTCTCAACACCAGAGACTTGGACTTGAGTTACACTCGAGTTGCACACTAGTGTGACTACAGACTTGCCCTGTATTAATATTGCCCTACACCAGTTGAACATCTGTTTAACTGTTTTTATCTTCTCTTATTGGTCTGCTTTAATGGTTTTGAAATGTCCTCTGTCATTATGCCTGGATGTCTTCTGTAATGCACTCTGAAATCCTGTTTCTGCTGAAATGTGGTCTAGACATAAAAGAGAATGAAGGTAGACCATGATTGATGTATCAAGTGTGACATTACTCCGACTGCTCACCTTGTCATAGAGGTTTCCTGAATTTTTCCTGTCATCCTCATCGCTGCTGTCCTCTGCAGGTGGGCTCTGCCTCTTCATGTCGTCTCCTAAGTAGTGTTCAAAGACACTGGAGAAGGCCACCGCCGACAACATGCACACCACCGGGGTCAAAGTCAGCATCAACCGCACCATTACACCGGCAAAGTACACAGCGCTGATGGCATACAAGGCCACTGAGGGGAGAGAAACAGAGAGAGAGAGAGAGAGATAAACAGAGGGGGGGTGATCAGGAAGCTATTACAGCTTGATGAGTGGGAGTTAATTATATATACCAACATAACAGAATTCATTTAAACTACTCTTAGTAAACACTGTCAAGTCATATTAAAGCAACGTCTCACTGCCTGGAGAAGCTCTCACTTTCAGGTGAAAACAGGAAACCACAGCAGCAGCAGCAGAGGGTGTGAAGCATCACTTATTCCAACACTAACTCGGATGTGTGTTTGTTTTCCTCTGTGCATGTGTGGCTGCATTAATGGAGTATTTTCAGCTGAACAGAGATCAAAGAGTCAGGGTGAAGTGAGGCAGAGGCAACAGGTATGAGACACAAACCTAAATCTGACAGAGGTGAAGAGGAGCAGGAAAAGGGAGTGAACAAAAAATGAAAAGGTAAAGAGGATTCAAGAGGAAAAAGAGAACTCAAAGAGAAGCACAGATACTTTCAAAGAAGTGATTCAACTAATTCAAAGTCAAACAAGAGACAATCACAGAATCAGAGTCCAAAGTAGCCCACTGACAGACATTTAAACAGACTGTTTCTGAGCCAAGCAAGCTGCCCCCTCAGCATAACAATGAGAATAAACTAGACTTTTTCTGACTCTGAATTCATCTTCTGTACACCATAGTTAAAGAGCATTCACTTTGATAAAATGTGCTCATCAGTTGGGGGTTTGAGATGTCTTGCTGCTGTCCAGCTGTCGGCTGCTTTACTTTCATCCTTGTTATATTACCTGCTGTGTGCCAAGCTGTTTGGCGTTTATGAAAGTCAGACCTTCTTTAATTTGTCTCATCATTTTTTACCTTTCCTGTGTGGTATGTACGGATTGACAGCAAAAAGTATTGTCTTTTCTGTGTTTTTATCTAGCCTTCAAGTGGATATTTCATGCAAGATCATGGAACAGAGGCTCAGACTTATACAAAGTTACAAAGTAAAATCCAAAAAAGCGGGTCCATTTGAAAGATGTCGCAATGTCAACACATGTCAATGTCGACAAATTCAATTTGTCGCTGAATGTTATCTTTTGGTTGTAAAGGAAACTCATTGTTACTATTCCTGTCCCAAAAACAAAGGCTCCAGAAAAGCAAGAATCAACAGCAGCAGTTTAAACTTGCTTCTTCACTGATGATCCCTTTGTAAACAGAGGCCAATACAAACTGGGTTTGCATCTAAACTCTCACTCAAACTGGAGGCTGTTTCATCTATAAAGTCCTTCCGAGAACCCTGTATGCAACAGAGAGAATAGCTACCACACACTAAGGTGAGGAGCTAAGTGGGCGCTAATGGCCAGCCTCAAAAGTTTTCTGTAGAGGTAAAACTTTAGTAACATTTTGTGAGAACAAAGCGGCAGAGAAATTCACACCCACACAACCGGCGTTTAAGTTTATATCAAAGGGGCATCTGTGGCATAGCGGTGAGGCCAGAAGGTCGGCGGTTCTATCCCTGTCAATGTGGTGAGAATGGGGAAATGTAACGTGATGAACAAGTGCTTTGAGTGGTCAAGAGACTCAAGAAACTGTTCATTAACGCGGTCCAGTACCATTTCACAGGAAAAGAAGCAAAATACAGCACTTCAGGTTAATGAAGGGTTTTTATGGACACCAGTAAGAATAAGAATAAGAAGAACTTTATTTATCCCTGATGGGAAATTCAAAAGAGAGATGAATGATGAGCTGTTGAAGCTGTAGATCATCCAAAAGCCTTCATAGATATCACACAGACTGACACAAAAAAAGCTGGAAATGTGTGTTAAAAGTCTTCTTTAAACTTTGAAACTGACAGAAATGTTTTTTTTTTAAATATCATATAAAAGATTCTGAATAATCGTCGGGTAAAGACACAGACTCCATTGGCTAAGGTAGTGGTCTTAATACCTCAGCTCTAGCTCTTAGATAGTCAAACTGTCTGACTATCTAACCAGGTTCAGCATGATCTGTTCCTCAGCGTCATCTGGGTTTGTCTATGACTCTGCCTCTGAAGCATGAGCTGTCAAGATAACGGCTGGAAATAATAATGTCCAGAAATCAGCACATTAGTGATTAATATCTGTACCTGCATAATCACACTATTGTTTTTGAGGATCGGTGTTTCTCACTAAGACAACAAAGTTCAATCCTTTTGCTCTTTTGTGTTTTTTAATCAGAGCTAGTCTCTTAAAAAGGGGGGACACTGTCAGGATGAATGCAATCATGTGAAAGTTGTTCTCTGCCTCCTTAAGTTCAGTGAGTCACTTTGGATTTGTCAGTCATATATCAGCATCTTTGTTTTTTGGTTGCATCACTGTACACAGAGTGATGCAGGAGCAACAGCCTGACAGGCCGTGAAGTCTGAAAGTGACACTTCAATATGTAACGCTTGAGACCTGATTATCCACAGAGGTTTCCCCCACTCCAAAACAAAGAGAATCAATAAAAGGAAAGAGTAAACACTGGAATAAACAGCTTTATTAAAATAATCGGTGCTATCCTGAACCCTTTTTCTCATAAACACAGGGTCTCAGGAGGAGCTGAGCTGCTGCAGCTTTTTTGAACATGCATACTTTTGTTTATATGAAGGGTTTCATCAGATTTTCTTGTTTAAAGTTTAGACACATTTCCCTCTCTTCCAAACAAACTCACCGGGTATTTCAGGCTGATAAAATCCCCTTATAAAGCAGTATGTTGCCAAAGACAGGGACGCTGTCACACCAAGCCAAGGCTGCTCTTTGGGGACCAAATTACAGCCTTTGTCTATGCTATTGGAGCCACTTCACAAACAGCGAAGTTTGTTTCTGCACTTTCAAAACAACAATTCCAACAACTCTCTACCAATGTGACTCTGATTACCAATCATTTGTTACTGGATCACAGTTTGTAGTTGTTGTCCTTTCTGGTTTGGAGCTCCACTTGTGAAAGAAAAAGTGTTTGTGATGTGTTTGTGGCTCTCACCAAAGACACGTTCATCATTGATGTTCTTGATGCAGAACCAGAGGCCTGCTGGGAAGGTGCAGACCAGGATGTGCAGGTCAAAGAAGAAGGACACCCAGGTGGTGGGCTGGTGTTCAGATACTGAAGCTATAATGGGGATGTGGATCTTAGCATAGCTGTGGATAACATGGAGAGAAAAAGAAGGGAGAACTGTTTGTCAAAGAGAGACAGGGAGGTCATGGTAATGACAGTACTAAATATTAAACCTATTTTTAGTTTGAAATGACTGCTCTCTCTGAGATGGAAAAAAAACATTATAGATCATTTCATTTCCTTTTCTTTGATTGAAGTCATTTTAAAACACAATGAAGCCTTGAGAGGATACTCAGATTGAAATGACAAGGTAAATGAAGAGAATGGCTGACTTCAATAAGACTGGATCCAGGGTGACCTCATTACCTCATCTGCACTGCAGCAAAACTTTACTTTCCTCAAACACTCACACACGTGCACAAACACATCAACATTGTCAGCTTTACGGACGATTCTGCACGAGTCCAGTTATTACGAGGAGGAAGCGAGGGAGCACTGCCTGTGATGGATTTTACCATGGGCCTGAGTGATGGCCTGGCTGAAGCACTGTAGACAATCTAAGTATTTAGCGCTGCTGGACAGAGGTAAGAAAGAGCTGTGCAGCATGTGGTGCAATTAGTTTAGTCAAAAAGGTAGCGATATTGATCAAAGACATTGTTTTAGTTACCTTCAATATTTACCTCCACCCACAGTCACACTAACCGCAGTAGAGGGTTTATTTATTTTCTCTATTCCTTATATGCACACACTCACAGGTTGAGTTCAGACTTTTGATCTAGGGTGCATGAGGTTGAAGGAATGTATCAAAAAGAGCCAGAGTCACGCAACTGTGCAAGAATTACACTTACCACAGAGACAAACAGCTGAAATAAGCAGACCCTCAGCTGTTTCTGTCTCCACAGCTGAACCTTTGGAGCTGGTCTACAGATCAACCTGTGGCATTTAACTCTCAGTTTCATCATATACTGAGCGTCAAAACTCTGAAGGCTGTTTCTAAATGACTTCAAAGACAGTTTTTGGTGCTTTTGTGTCTTTTTACACACAAAATACACTTGCTCACATGTTGATGCATAAATACACCTGGTACATGGACTTACATTAAATGACTTCAAAGTGTTTAGCCAAATGTCCCTTTAAGAGGAGACTGAAGGGGCAAATCTCTCAAATTGAAAGAAGTCACTCAGATTGATCCTGAAGCTGCTCTGTGGTTTTTTGTTCTAACTTATGATTACTGCTTTTTCTGAGCACAAACAACAAAATTATTCAGAAGGACCTGACAGAGCAGTGTGATGCTTGGATAGGGTACCAGAGTGCTGGCGGTTTAAGTGTCACCCTGAATACTTGAAATGGCCAAAACCTCACTGTCCCTCTACAGACATTTGGATGGAGCCTAAGTGACCCCTACCCCCCTGCTGGGGTGTGTCCATCATGAATGATGTCAAAGTTGTATTCATACCTGCCTGTCGGTTCAGACTGTGGTCTGCAAAAGATCCGATCTGTAACTGGTTTGGTACCACTAATAGAAGCAGGTCTACTGGGACTTGTGCTGTTCACACTGACATTAAAAGATCAGATTTGAGTCATGTGAGCTAAAACAGAGGACCTGGATCACCTTTGACTGCAGTCGGAACATGGCCTTAGATTCATTTGAACCCCACGAGTCAGCTGTTTTCAATCCAACTTAGAAGAACATGTTGAACTGAGAGGACTTACCCTGTATCCCAGAGGGAGTAGAAGCGTCCACTCCATGGAGCAATGTACCCTGAGGGTGAAACACACACAAAAACATATGGACTCAGTATGTACCTACAAGTCCCATTAAACAAACACACGTCCAAAACCAGAAGTGCAGTGTAAACCCTGACTAATCTGTGAGTCCTGCCGCACTCAGGTGGAACACAGGATTATTTGGCATCAGTCCTGCTGCATATGTGGATGATATCATTACCCTTTGGTAAGTGTGCATTGTTGTGATGAGGAATGAGGACACAGAAAGTAATCAGCTGTGTAAGGTAGCCAGAAGGGAACCCATCATACGCAGATGATACACATAACCTCGGAGGACAGCTGACGGCAAGCTGCTGCTGCTTTGTGAGGAGCATCTCAAGGTTTCACTCCGATTTCACCAATCAAAGCTGTACAACTCAAATCTTCTTTCAAATACATCCACTGATATTGTCAATTGAGAAGGGACAAAGCAGAAGCAGCACTGTGAAGGTCTGTACACATCTCAAACCAACTCTCAAAATGATAATCTTAACAGACGTTCATCCTCTCCAAACAAACATGCACAGCAATTCTTCTTGGTAAATCACAAAAAAAGGTTATGGTTAAAAACTATCATCTCTAAAAGACTTCATCTCACCCACTACTACCTGACCTCTTGGGCAAAGCTTCTCAAACCAAACACTTCAGACAAACACAGGCTGTTTGAAAAGCCTCCAAAAGGAGCTGTTGCCAGCCTGTTTTGTTGATGCTGATCTTGCATCGTAGGTCAGAGTTCTTTCACTTTTTTATTTCAGTGTGCAGCTAATGAAACTGAAGAGTTTGCATATCCAGATTTGTAACACACCCACACAACCTGTAATCTAATTATGTTTCCAGTCCAAATGAGTTTTCCTTCCTGCTGCGAAGAAAAGTACAGGAGATTTCTCTGTTGGCTCACTTATTCCAGATCAATAAAAACCAACCTGTGTATGTAAGGTAGATGACAGAGAGAAAAACCACCCCAGCAGCCACAGAGACTCCCAAGAAGAAGAGAGTCTGGAACTCCTGCTTGGTCAGCCTGTCCTTCAGGTACTGCAGGAAAGCGTAGACCTGGAGCAGCACAAACACACCTGCGGGAACACGACACAGAGAAGACAAATGGCAGCTTCACATCAACAAGGACTTGGAAGATCACCTGAATCATTATCTCTCTTCTATTTTCTGATTGCTGTTTTCTTGCGTCCAGAAAAAAGTTTGAAAGGACAAATATGACTTAAGTTCTTATGTGAAAAAAGCTGTTTGTATGAATGAAGTCCTTCCTTTATACAAAAGTACGTTCCATTATTTTACAGTGAAATCTTCTGGAAAACCAAAATGTCTAACCCCATCTTTAAGGAGTAAGAATGAAATACGGTCAACATTTCTTTTCTGTCTCTGCTCTGTCTTTCTCTCAAGAGACGGAACTATTTCATTTTACTTCATCTGATGGGAAACATTTTCTTATGACAGCACTTTCTGATATTATACAAAGTATCTGTTGGTGGGATTAATAAACATAATATAATCACCCATTTTAATCACCAACTGCCATCTCTACTTGCCTTGCCGTGCCTTTTCATTTGCCTTAGTTTGACTTGAATGTTCACTTATCATCCATCAAGTTCTCCATGTTTCTGCCTTTGTTTGTTTTATCTGTAAAGCACTTTGTAAACTTCTGTTTTTAAAGGTGCTATATAAATAAAGTTATTATAATTATTGTAATAAACGAGCTACTACGCTTTTCTGCTGCTAAAATCGACCACAAACAATTTTAGATTTTAATTTGAGCATCAATTCTGACTCCTGTCTTCTTTTCTTTTTCCAACCCTGTGGGATTTGTGTGTGCACTACACTCTCATGCCCCTTCACTGCTATTGGAAGGTGTTCACTCATGTTGGTTAGGAAGAACTGACACAAGTGTCCACCTCACCAGGACATGACATTTATCAGGTGAAGAGCAGGTTCATTACTCTGTGACACTCTTTTCTCAGCTGAATGGGAGTGGGTGTCTCTTTGGAGCTACTGAGATTCATTTTTGACCATTCTCCACAGAGACTCTCTTCATGGCTCAAAGCTCAGGTTGGCCGAGCTGCTTTTTCCACAGTTCACACCCTGACTGAACTCTAACATTGATCATAATCATATGGTCAATACATTTAAGACAATCATAAACAATACTGGCACACATGCATGAAATTCATATGTGAGGGCTTGAGTGGAACAGATCGCAGGTGCATGTGCATGTGTATTAATGTTTTGCATCCAAGTTCTTAAGTTCTCATTCAATCCATATTAAAGGTTTCCGATGCACTTCCTGCACACACTCTGGGACCACAGGTTACAGGTGGTTACTGACCTGCTGCAGCCATGTGTTCACTGGTTCTGATGGGTTGGAAACCCACAAAAGGAATCTGCATGGACAGGACCAGGCCAATGATGTAGAAGGTGCTGTAGGCTGTAGGGAGAAATAACCAGTTAAAATAAGAAGAAAGAGACAAACTGAAACAGAGTTTTTGTTTTCATGTTCCCTACAATATGAATTTCCAAACATATCATTCTGCAGGTATTAAAGTCAAGCTATTGCCCACACGGATCGAAGGAAATGGATCAGACACACATTAATCAATTCAAGTCTGTCAAAAGTTGGACTAAATTTTAGCAGGAAGACTAGAAAAATGATCAAAATGTGTTTCCTGATCATGGTGATTATTTTTAAACCGTTACTAGATTGAACCTGAGGTCAGAAATGAATGAACACTGCATTTCAGCATCTATTCCCCAGTCCCCAAGAAACGAAACATCTGGAAGTCCTTGAGACAGCTCACATGAACAAAACACCCGATAAGCTTAAATGAGGACTGACAGTCTAGGAACGATTACTCTTTAGAGTTCAAACCATTCACACACTCAGGGAGCCAGCAGCACAGTGAGAACATCAACTCTGTGAACACTGCAACTAAACCTGAGGAGTGTTTCCAACAAGCCCTCAGGGGTCAGAAAGAGAGAGACAACGCTTCAGTGAGAAAAAGCTCCTGAACAGAGTGAACTGATCAAATACTGCTGCAGCACGGCCACTGGAATAAAGGAGTTTGTTCTCTAAAGCTGCAGAGTATCATTACATACAAGGGGACCAAAGCAGGAAACCTAGACAGTTATTTACACCGACAGCATTTGAGAACAGCAGTCTTTGAAATAGACAGAGGAGTCATTGCAGTGTCGTGACTGTGTTTGAAAACTGCTTCACAGTTTTCATCAATGAATTCAAAAAGGGAAAACTTTCATTTATAATCAATTTATTAGATTTAATTTAAGTTTTAAAAAAATCTAACCTCAGCTCTCTCTGCTGCTGTGTTACAAGTAGACTTGACTAAGACACACTTTGAGTTTCCTCAAAAGATGTGTGTCTCAGTGTCAAAACAGGTTGCTGTTCAATCAGACAAACACTATCCATTCATATTAGTCAGTACCATGATTATCTCATGGCCTTGAAAACACACCAAAGGGAAACTTTGAGAAATGACTGTTTCAGCCAGAATCAGCACATTAATACTGCTTCCTCTCCAGTCTCTCAGAAGGAGCACTCATGAAGGCCCACAGAGCAGACTGGTATATTTACAATTGAAAGATCAGACCCATGGCTGCTCTGTTGCTGACTCAGTCGCTCCTCTATCTGCTCTCTGATGAGGATGGCATTATTAAGTCTGGCAGAGCAAAAAGAAAAAAGTACAGCAGACCCAGCCTAAGCCACAAACATGATGGAGAGATAGTTTATCATCTTTGAGAGACTCTGTCTGCTACATTAACTCTTTTTCTCTGATGCTCTCAGTGCTCATTCAAATATGCTGCACAGTTATATATTCAAGTCAAAACTTCAAGTAAAACTTCTAATATTTCACTTTGTCAAAGTGCTGTCATACAGTATTTGCTCCGATGGTTAAAGATGGCTATCGCCCTTAAGTGGTCAGCTGATTACAGTTTTTAATGGCTGATGCTAATACTGATAATGATCATACAATACATTGGGTTATGCTCTAGATTTCAAAGCATGACTTGTATCTATGTAAAAAACAGTATTATATGTATTATTCTCCACATTATAACAGAAGCCAGTGACTGTTTTCAATTTGATTGGCTGTCATTGGGGATTAGGAAGAATGTCTTTTAGAAAACATATTGATATTGGCCGTGTGAGGGCTGATCATGTCAAAATTCCATGAACTGGCCTGATCATTCGGTCTAACTCAACCCTTTAGCACCAAAAGATGGTGGATTTCTGAACAAAAAATGGTCACAAAAACTCCTCAACACTTTAGAAACCAAAGTTTCCCTAAACACATTATTCTGTGAAACAAGCCATCATTCCTAAAGACTGCCCAGCTGGTGGTGAAGGTCATACAAATACATGTAGTTTAATCATTTGATAATTTTGCTGGTTCATTCATATGAAAGCAGTTTAACTCTGAGGAACAAACATGAACTGTCATACTTTGTGTATTATTTCCTTTTCTAAACTGGAACTTCTCCCTGGCTAGGGTTGCATGTTAGTCAGAGTATCTGGGGTATATTTCTGTTGCTGTCTTCAACACTGTGTGTTAGAATATCTGTGACTGCAGCTCAAGTTTTGAAATCATGTGACAGACTGCCTGAACTGCAGCCAATTAATTGAGCAGTAATAAACTGGAATCCCTTGCACTTTTACTGTAAATTAACCAAAGAAAAAGTGAAACATGTTAGATGTCATAAGACTGGAGTCCTGTATCTGGTGTTTAAATCTGGTTTAAAGATTTGACACTGAGTTTAACATGGTCATATTCCAACATCTACAGCAGCACACTGTAGCTGTTGTCATATGTTTCAGGTCAAGATAACCTTAGGTAGTAGATGTTGATGTGCATGACACAATGGCTTTAATAATGATGAAACTGTCATATGTTATACAACCTAATAACAACAACAAGGTAATATTGGCATTAAATATTCCGCACCAACAGACCAGATCTGCAAATATCATCATCAGTATCAGTATCAATATTATTTAACTTCTAGTTTTAACAACAATTAACAGCGGTTCAAAGATATTATCAATGAAACTTAATTCCAGGTGTTGATGTCCCTTAGCTTTTAGTGTGTAAAGAGGCTCTTATTTGAGCTGAACGTGTCAACTCTTAGTATCATGAAGTAAAAAGATATAAAAGTTTCGGATGGAATGTGATTGGATAAAGATTAAAAAGTTTTCTACCAAGGCAACAGCTGCTCTGTGTTAGTTTGTGGCTACTTATTTTGTTGCAAAAACATGAAAGCTGTTTTAATGCTGGCACTCTTAATCTGCGGTCAGATCTTTTCTGCTGAAGCTCAATGCAAACTTAAAACTGGTTCTGTTTTCTCTCTAATCAGATTATTTGGCCCGGTTATAGGGAGCCTGGCAGCACAGATCTGTTATGGATCAGAGCCTCGAATTATCTTACTGTATAAGAGCAGCAAGTGGCAAATAGCCGCAGGTCTCCAACTGCGGAGTAATATGATGGTATCAGAAACCAAAAGCCCAGCTGATGTCTGATTGGAGAGCCAAGCATCAATGTGTAGTTTCTATTCTGGGTTTCGTGTTTCACTACAGACCAGATGCTGCTGATGAGAAAATGAAATTTCAGTTCAATTACATCTTGGTATTTATGCTTCATTAGCCTGGGAGGACTTAGTAAATGGGGGGCCGGTGTGTGACAGCAGGTAAGGGGCTGGACTCCTGAGCACAGGTTTGCACCACAGTGAGTTATTACAACTTTGAAAGTACTGTGTTGCTGCAGCTGGTCTTCAGAGAGACACACAGGAGGGGAGGGGAGGGGAGGGGAGGTGGGAGGCTGGGTGAAGGAAGTAGTAGAGCGTGAAAGGTGTATAGGAAAGTCAGCTTGATGCTAAATTATTCATTTTTCTGATAATCCTGTAGAAGAATCCTCCAGTCACCTCATGGCATTTCCCACCTTCTCTCAGTCCTCAGTTCAGTTTCTTTTCCATCACATGTTCAGCACCTTCTTTGTCAAGTTAACCTCACCCATTTGTGGACTTTGTTGGTGCTGATATGTCGTTATTTCTGCAGCATTATGACCCGATAGTGTGTGTTTGTGTGTGTGTGTATGAGTTACTGATTTGGTTATGAAATCACTGTAGCACAGTGCTGTGGTGTCAGTAGGGTGCTGTGAGCCTGGGGTCAGGACTTTATTCTTAGTCAGTGAGGAGAGTTCAGGGTGTGCGACCAGGCAAGCTCTTTGAAGAGAAGAAAGCTTTCATCTTTTTTTCCTTTCTTTTTCCCCCTGCCAGCATTTCCTCCTTCTTTCTGTTACACTGTGATGACAAAGCCTGTCTACCTTTCTGCAGTGAATCGGTTTGAAACTGGTATTTGTCTCATTAACTGCTCCTGCGTGGTATTATTATCAGTCTGAGGTACATAAATGGTGAAAATAAAGAATGATGAGCTCCTTTCTGCAGTACTACCATATCAAAGTCTTTTTACAGTAGAGAACATACAGCTTTGTTCATGGAGCTGGAGTGGGAATTACCAGTGGGTAGGGCCAGTAGCTACACACTACTACAAGTTAGTGTTGGGTGGTATGAACAAAATCTTATATCATGTTATGAGTAATTTCATATCATGGTAACCGTAGATATCATAGTATGTTTTTTCCCTGAAAATTCAATTAGTGGTTAAAAAAGAACATACTGTCGCATTTGTTCATTTTCCTTTTATTATTAAACTCTGATTTATATACAAATGCAAACAAAATTCTAGACTCTGCTGAGCTCTTTTGTATGAAAGGAGCTGCCACAGTTTTAGTTTTTGATGTGGCGTGTGCGCCACGCATCTTTTGGCTCTCATAATGGAGCTTGGCGTGTTTCATCTTTAGGTGGTGAAAGAGGTTGCTGGTGTTTCCTACTCCAGCAATGAAAGCCAAACAACACTCTTTGCATGGTATTGTTTTTTGATCATTGTTGGATTTTCTAAATCTGAAGAATCTCCAGACAACCAATGTCGTGACTCGCACCCTTTTTCGGAACATGTTCCTCCTCTTCTTCCTCACGTTGGGTGGGTCGGGCTGCCTCTGTTTGCTCTGTACTGCCACTAATCTCTGCGTTCGCCATGACCACCACCAGTGAAGCTGTTTCCTCTTCGTCGAAACTATGCCAAGCAGTCTGCCGGACACGCTGGTGATTATAGGGAGCGCACCCAAACCTGACCAATCAAATGATGGGAACAAACTCCCATGACACGCTGGAGAATGTATGGAAACGCATCCAAACAGATGCGGTCTGGCTTTCCTGCTACAGACCACCATTTCCTTACTTTGAGAATCATTTTCAGGGAGACAGCAGACATCGCTCACGCAGCTCAGGCGGGGCTCCGCCCGCAGCGCCCTTATATACCGGCCGCCACTGCGTCATACCTCCCAACACTATTACCAGTTGAAATATTCTTTTCCCCCACTCTGTGTATCTGTTGTGATGCCTTTAATGTTTGTTTACCCTGAACAAGAAATAATCAATAACCTGTGAGCATTATTGTAAAAGCCGAATTCCTCTGATCATGTTGTTGTATGTCTATGTAAGCGTGTGTGTGTGTGTGTGTGTGTGTGTGTGTGTGTGTGCTGTAGCTCACCAATATATACTCTCCTACTGAAGCGCTGCATGAGGAGCAGGACAAACACATGCAGGGGAATCAGGTTGATGATGAACACGTAACCACCCCAAGCTGAAACCTGCAAGAGAAACAGAAATACACTTCCTGAAACAAGAGCATTTTCTTCCTGCTGTAAGTTAAAGTTTGTTCAATAGTTATCATTAAAGGAGGTGTAACTGTTTGAACAATGGAAGTGTGTGCACAGAAAAGCCTCCCAGTGACACACACAGTTGGTTAACTGCTTTTTGTTATGATGGGAATATGATCTCTTCTGAGCCCAAGCAATTCTTTCAGCTGCAGTAGATAGTCAGTACTCTAACAAGCTTTTCAGTCCTTGTAGTCGCACAAGCACACGCACGCACGCACAAGCACACGCACGCACACACGCACACACACACACACACACACACACACACACACACACACACACACACACACACACACACACACACACACACACACACACACACACACACTTTGATGGGTAGCAATAAGAGGGGGGATGTAGAGCCCACCTGAGAGCTGTGAAATCATTAAGAGCTGAGCCTTCACACTGCTGTTTAGATAATGTTCTTGGTCCCTAAACCCCCAAATGCGTACACACTCAGACATACATGTACACACAGATCTGCAGATGCTCAGACAACAAACACACATCCACTCTTCACTGACTCTGTACTCATTGTCTCCAAGTGTCCTGAACTCCCAGGTCATAAGCAGCTGGCAGAGTAGAGGCTCCACTGTTTACAGCACGAGCTGTTTGATTCATCAGTCACGCTGGATGTTAAGGGGCTAAGGGAAAAGGTCCCCAGAAAGATGGAAATAGCTTTCAGTGTTCTAAGGCAAACACACTTTGATGATCATCCACAGATGTTCAGCGCCAGGCTGTCAGCAGAGGGGTGGCATGGCATTGAAATTGCAGTGCCTCTATGTGTCAGATGTATGGTACTTTTGCTGCTCTACTTTATTTACCATCTACTTTATTATTCAGCCCTGCACTTAGTTTAGAAACTGCTTTGACCTCTGTGTCTGTGAGTGAAAAAATGCACAGCCTTACAAAACATCATGTATTATGGTTAAAGGACGTTTCAGCTTTAAACGAGACCTATCAAGAATTTTAAAGATTTATCTTTCATTTATCAAAACCACATATTATTGCACATATCAGTCATAAAAGAGGCACAGCACTGCAGGCAGGCAAACTACATCACCCCTTTTCTATAATATAGATCTGAGTTACACACTAACAGTTTTCCCAAACTAGCCTATTTCTCACGCACGCACGCACGCACACACACACACACACACACCTGCGCTTTCCTCACAGATGCTTTCCTCCCACCCTCTGTCTTCTGATCTCTCTACATCTTCAAACAGGATGTGTTTAAAGTTGCAAAGGTTAACTTTCCCTCCTTATAAGTGTTGCAGTTAGCATGTGTTGAGTATGGTTGTAATTAAATAAATGTAAATTGTTCCAAAACTATCAAAAATATGTGGTTCTCAATGACATTAGTACTCTATGCACAATTTTTTTACAGCATCAGAAGTATTTTGACATTAAACAAGAAAGGCTGTGTTTTAAAGGACACATGAGTGCTTTGGATTTGAGCGTGTCTCTGTGACTCTGAGTGCATGTGGTTTAAAGACAAGACCATTTTTACAGGTATATACGGGGTGTAGATCTGGGTGACATGAACTGATCACAGATGAATAATGGCTTATATAGTGTGTGAACACATAAAATGTGGTGTGTTTTTGCTTCACATCTGCCTACAGCAGATGCACCTCAGTCCATGTAATGAGCCAACCTGAAACAAGCAGCTGTCTGAGGCCTTTATAAGCAATGCTATGTGTTCAAGTCTTTTCAAAGAAAGTGTTTAAGTGTATTTGTAATCCCAGACAGTTGAGGGAGATTTAGAGTCAGAAGCTTCATTCAGTGTTTGCTGGGACAGCACGTTGTGTAGCAGGTCCTTCTGTTGTTGGTAGCAGCTCATCAGAGCAGTGTCTCATCATATGTGGACATGAGTTTGCTGGATGCTGCAGTGTTTTCCCCAAATGGTCCCTTTTATTTTTGCTAGTAGTGGGTTTGCTGCTGATTTTGTTAAATGTGAGATGGGATTCAGTTCCTACTGGCACCTATTGCCTTAATCGACAATGTTTTTTCCATTATTGCCATCACAGCGTTGCATCCATTTGGATTCTTGCACCAAAGTGTATCTGGGGGGCTGGTATATTGTTGAATACATAGAATTATTTTTGGACAATCCAATAATGAACATCCACTTGAAGTTGGAGGCTTAAGCAAGGCTCTGTGCTTGAATGCCAAACAAAATTCAATCCCCTGAATCTGACCTCCCTGCCACATTGGTGTTGCTGTTGCCTTTTGAGGGTGCTCTCATTCAGATATTTTAAACATTATGCCAACTATCTCTTCTCTCATTAGGTCAGTTTATTAAATGTGCACGGTCCCCCAACATGTTTCATTGCGTGTTCAAGCACCTTGAATTTGCTCACCTTACTTTCTGATTTTGTCAGTTCGGATATTCTTTACCACATCTACTGTAACTTTCCTCCTTTTTAACGAACAAGCGTGTCCTAGTCCTGCGTCTTCTGTTTCTCTCTGTTTCTATGTGTCTGGTCCTCTGACTTTATTTATAAGCTCACAATTGAAATATTTCACTTGATATTACCTTGTCACAACAGATGATGCATGAAGTGTGGATGAGGGTTTTTCATGACAGCTTCTTAATCAAAAGTTTTTTGCACAAACACCTGCTGCAACCAAGCTGCACACGCATTTTTACAGCAGTTAAAATCAGACATTGCTCGTCAATCACTGCGTCAATAGAGGGGAGGATATAATGTGTAAACGGATTTTCTGATAACCTGCTGCAAAGCATTTTTGATGCTGCAGGTATTCATTTATCATAGACAGAGATCTTATACAAGCACAAAGAATTTAATAGGTATCACTTTATATCAAGGTCCTTGTAATAAGTATTAATTAAAAATGATAACTTAAGGAGCCAGTCTACATGTGCTTTGTGGAATTGGAAAGGGCATTCGACTGTGTTTCTCAGCAAGTCTTGTGCGGGGGCTCCGGGGGGTATGGAGTATCAGACACCCTGATAAGGGTTGTTCATTCCCTGTACGACCGGTGCCAGAGCTTTGTCTACATAGTGAGTAGTAAGTTGGACTCTTTTCAGTGAGGGTTGGACTCTACCAGAGCATCCCTTTGTCACCAATCCTGTTCATAAATTTCATTCTGTTCGGAATTTCTGGGGGTTGGGGGTGTGTGGTTTGATGGTCTCGGGATTGGGTCACTGCTTTTTGCAGTTGATGTGGTCCTGTTGGCTTCATCGGCTGTGACCTCCAGCTCCCACCAGATTGGTTTACAATCAAGTGTGAAGCAGCTGGGATGAGAATCAGCACCTCTAAATATGAGTCAATGGTTCTCAGATGGAAAAAGGTGGAGCGCCCTTTCCGGGTAGGGGGAAGAGGTTGGGAGCGGAAGATTGACGGGTGGATTGATGCAGTGTCAGCAGTGATGCGGACACTGTACGGATTTGTAGTTGTAAAGAGGGAGCTGAGCTAAAAGGCAAAGCTCTTGATATCAACATTCCTACCCACACCTATGGTGACGAGCTGTGGGTAGAGCTGGATGAAATGGTTAGGGAGAGAGAAGTCTGGGGTTCCCTGCTTAGGCTGCTACCTCAGTAAATAAAAGAAGATGAGAAAAAGAGAAGCAGTAGAGGATGGATGGATGGAAATGAGAAAGCTTTAGAGAGCCCTATGAGAGCCTATAAGTGTATAATAAGCAATACATAAGCTAATTAATTAATGACTTATTGAGTTGTATACATGTCTATAAGCATCTCATAAACTCTTCTTAGTGGCTTATTAATGCTTAATTAATGCTTTTTGACAAGCACTTTGATATAAAGTGTTACTGTATCTGGACAAATGTATCCAAATAGAAGACAAGTCTGAAGATTGTGTGCTCTTACCATGTAAAAATAGGACAGGCAGCATCCGATGGTCCAGAAGACTGATCCCGTCTTCACTGACTTCACCTGCAGTTGACAAAGACCAGCATTTAAAAAAATCACACGCAAACACACATACACACACAGTCTAATCCACATCCGCTGCTACCATTATACTGCTTTGTTCACAATCTGTCTGTGGGCATTTGCTCTGCTGTTGCTACTGCTCACCAAAAAGGACTGTCTGAATTATTCAGCATATTCCCCTCCTTAATAACCTATACAAAGCAGAGCATTGTGTCCTACACATCTGTACCTTCCCCACAGCAGTACGTGAGAGCTGCTAACAAGGGCCCAAAAAGGCCAGAGAACGCTGACTGCTACTGACTAAGTGAGTAAATAGAGGAACAGCGCCAATGAAATACAGCTACTGAAAGAGCCAAGTTAGAGCTGGTAGGCAAGGTGTTTTTTATCCATACTATCAAAGACATCCCATTTACCTGTCAGCGCATATATCACAAAGTTACAGCTGTAAATCCTCTGTGTCTACATTTGAGTTTGACTTATTCACTATTGGTTTTCAAATTTATGATCCGGAGCCTGAAAACAAAGTCTTATCTTCATCTTTCAATCATGCTGGACTGTTCCCCTCTATCCACGGCTCCAGTTAACAGAGACTCCAGGGCTTCGCATCTTAATACCTGAACCCTGCTTTAATCTCGGAGGTAAGCGTGAAACGCCATGCTGAATTATGTTCACTAAGAATAACATTAGCCCATATAGCTTCACACAAAAACCACAGAGGATCAGGGTGATGGATAAATTGAGAGGGTACCAATGCTTACAAAATGGTTTACCTGTAGTAATAGTGGTTATAGTAGTAGTATTTTGTTAGTGTAGGCCTGAAACCTACCACTAGCCGGGGCTGTAGGTCCGGTTCATGACTGTCAACAATTCTAATAGACACGGATGACATGTGGCTGTATGTAGGCTGTGTCTGGTTAAACTTGAATATATCCACTAGACTTGGGCAGCACAGGTATGAGGATGTTAATCTGAAAGGAGGACCAAATGCTGGTGGTGCTAGCTCAGATAGAGGTAGCCCCAGGAAAAACGGTTTGTTATTGTTTTGAGAGACCAAGATTAGCCATGCTCATCTTTTTTTTTTTTTTTTTTTCTTTTTTTTTACCATCAGGCTAGTGGGTCAGTATACAGTTGGATCAGTTGTTTCAGAGCATCACTAATCTGTAATGGCAGACAGTAGAGTCTCACTTAAGAGAAAAGAGAGACTGAACATTAAGTCTAATGCTGTCATCTGATGGGAGTCTTTACTATTCTTTACAGCTTTTCAAGTTCACCTTCCCCCCTAATGTTTTACTCATGAGTACCTGTTTTTAACAGGTGAGTTCACCTTTCCCTGCCATGCACTTCTTTACTGTTTCAAGACGTGTCACTGTGCTTTTGAACCACAGATTTAAGCTGAAATAAGGCTTTAAGCTGCTAGTGACACCAAGTAGTAGACAGCCCCCAAAGACCCATCAGAAGAGGATGAGCGAAATAATCTTTTTGACCTTTGAAACTCCTATGTCTAGGGCTCCTTCTGCTTTCAAACATCATCTTCAACTCCAAAAATGCACTCTGTTGTTTATTCAGCTGGGTAAGGGACCTTGATATGTGAAAACAACACTAAAATCCTAATGGAAATAAAGACCTTAAACACACCGATAAACAAGATGGTGGCTGTGAGGCCACAACACCTCTTGACATCCTGTGTTCCCAGAAGAGCACTTGTTGTACTTCCTCCTAACATTAACCACAACCAATTCTCCAGAAGGGTGCAGCAGATTAACTGCGGCAGCAGAAACAAACAAACAAAAAAAAACCCAGTTGAATTTAAAAAAACTGATATTTTAACAAAACACGCTGTACGTCTACATAATCAGAAAATGTTGTTGGCCAACACAGTCGCCAAGAGCTGCCTACACATGCAGAGGATACAAAACAACATCTGTTTTTCTGGGAGCTGTGTTTTGTCTCTGACAGTCAAATAGTTTTCAGATTTTTTCAGCTTTGGTTCAGCTCTTGGTAAAATTATTTGGCTTTCCTAGCAGCTAAAGGCTCCACTATGTTGTCATGCCCGCCAGATTCCTAAATATAAGTTAAAATTACCAGCCTTATAAATTGCACAATTGTCTGATTAATTAGAGTTTGGTATTCCAGCCTATGGTTAAAAATATATAAATGTATGGTCTTACCCAAAGATAGTAGGTGAACTGCAGGGCAAAAATGGCGATGCCTTCGTTGTCGAAGGAGCCAGCCACAGAGCGGGAGATGTAACCAGGGACAATGGCAATGAAGCAGGCAGCGAGAAGCCCCGCCCCTTGGTTCCAAAGCTCCCTGGTGAGCAGAAATGTGGAGATGGAGGTCAGGCCGCTGAACACTGGAGCCAGGAACACACAAACGTCCCTGATGTGGACAGAGATGTGCAGAAGGTTCAGCACATAGTGGATGAGGCCAGCAGTGACCATCAGGCCTGGGTACACCTGAGGAGAGAAGAGTAGATATTTTTAAGACCTTCTCCAGACAGGCAATATGAACCTAAATTATCTAAAGATGTCAGAAAAATATCAAATCACTTTGAGTCAGTGAGAGAAAAGAGGAAAAATATTTAAAAGAGAAAGATATTTCATCATCATCAGTCATCGCTTCATCCTCTATTTGCACTTCTTAAGCTGTGAAATACTTTATCTGACTGTTTGATAGGTTCACACAGATGCTGTACAGATAATACAGCCTTGTTACAGCCCAATTTGTAACCAAAATTTTATAAAAAAAAAAAAAGTAACAAAACCCCAAATGTAATAACTGGTCAATAATGCTGAGCCCAAAACGTAATCACTTTTTGCCAAATAGTAGTAAGTTTTTACATTTTGGGTCAGTTATTGCATTAAGGGTTTCAGTACATTTCTTATTACATTTTGTGCTTTATTTCTTTTTTTTTGTGTTGTAATATTATATTTCAGGTCATTGTTAGATATCGGGCTTGAACAAGCCTGGTTACTACCTTGAATGCCAAAGCTCTGTTGAAAGCTAACTTATCAACACAGAATAAAACCAGGTCCACTTGTTTTTGCAGAAATAAAAAAAGGTATGAGTTCTCTTTGAATCAATGTTAAACTTGGGTGAAAAACTTGAAACTAGAACATTTGTTCACATTTGGGTTTTTAGAGTTTTTGATATTTCACAACACTCAAGAACCACACAGACAGCCCATTTGTTTGGACTAGTTTGTTAAAGTAACTCAGAACATCACTTTTGTGCCTCAGTTCATGTCACCTCTAATCAGAGTGATGTCCAACTGAGAGCAGCGAACGCCATCTGTGGAGGTCGAAGACTTTAAGTTTTGTTCCCAAACTGAACTTTTCTAATGAAATGAGGTTGGATTTCGTTTTTATTTATCATAAAATACAATGCTTGACGCATTAATGCTCAAAGTTGTCCTCTATTAACTCAACTAGTCAGCCCCCTGCGGTGCATCCAACCTGGGTGTATGAAATCAGTGAACCTCGGGGGGGCACACTACAGAGCAAGGTTTGAGTTTGTGGAAGTCGCTTCAGACCCGACTCAAGTTTTCAGTCCCACAACGGTGGTTTACTTCTTATTGAGGTGATCACCATGGTAACATAAGCTAACCACCTAATCTGCTCCATAGCAGGTTATGTTCAAGATAAGGAAAACCAGCTTGCTGATCAATTTGCTGAGTTACAGAGCTCTATGAGCTGGCTGAAAAGACAAGGAAGAGGAGGGATCAGTTTGCTGACCTGTTTTTGTCTGAAAAATTCTAAACAAAGTTACTATTGTGCTCCAACAGAGACTAAAAGAAGCTAACACAGTTGTTGTAATAAATCCGCCCTGATGTAATATCTATGCCTAACTTTAAATCTGTTTGCTAATGCAATTTTATTATCACCATGCAGCATGTTTAAAAGTGTTATGGCTGCACAACAGTGAATCTATACTGTCAACAAGAATGGATTTGGGGCAGAAAAATCAGCCTAAGAGAACAAACAGGGGCTCTGGTGTAAATGTAAAATTTGGAACATGTAATAAAGAAAAAAGCCAAGTCATCAAACAATTGGAAAAAATAAATGAAAGCAACAGAGATCAGGGTTGCACCAATGTACTGGCGAGCATTGGTATCTACCCTGCTGAGAGACCTGCTGGGAGACATCAGTCGGTAAAGTGCCAAGCAACAATGTCAGCAGCCGTGTGTGTCTGTACATTGCAGCCTCCAATTTTACCTTTTAAGTCGTTGAACTGAACTGCTCATTCAGAGGAGTTTTTTTCTTTTATTGGGCAGAAGTCTCCTGCTAAATAGACTCTGATTTTGTATCAAATATGAAAGAAAGTGTCTGTGCAGCGTGGGAGTATAACACAGTTGCGGAGAAAGATCCCTGACATGCAGTTTGTACGACATGTTCCAGGGACATTTCAGAGGGACTTCACAGGAGGGTCTGGAAACACCATCCGTACAGACTATTGACTACTGGCTTTAAGCATTATTTGAAACATCAGTACAAATCCTGACTCTCCTTTAACTGGGACACTTCGTGTTATTCTCAGCCCTATTGCACAATAATGTGGAATAGTCATAATTTTTAATATCAGAGTTGGTTATGATTTTGCAAAATATGACCATCCACTGACCATAGACTTGTTCATGTTTGCTCTTGACACCATGTCATTCATGTAAGTTCTGTGGGTAACTCAGAGTTGATTGATAACATTGTTAGCCAGCTTTGTGGGACTGCTTTGCAAGATCTCTTCTGTCAGTGTTATTGAAGTTGAAGCTGGGGAAATTATAAGAATAAAATACAAAATGAAGCAGGAGATGGACGGGTGTCCTCATCACTGCAAACACAGCACCGATCTGTAGTGGTAAAGAGGGAGCTGAGCCGATAGGCAAAGCTCTGGATAAACTAGTCAATCTACGTTCCTACCTTCACATATTACAGCTGAATGATTAATAACGTTTGCGATTATATTGTGATAAGGTGATATGATATCATGATACGATAAAATGCAATTTTCTAACCACAAAGGCAGCGATATTGACTGGTCACATGATCTGGTCATATGACTTGTGAGCGAGCGAAGCAGAGCAGGTAGAGAGAGAAGTCATCACAGCACTCTGTCGCACTATGGTCTAATTCTGCTACAGAAGCTGACACTGCAGAAAGTTTGGTACCAAAGAGGGGCAGCATGCCAGACACTGTGGTGCTACTGTTGCTACATCAGGAGGTAACACTACAAACTAGAGATGCACCGATTGCAATATTCTTGGCCGATACCGATTTCCAGTTTTAAAGGAGGTCTGACCTGCCAAAACCGGTTTTTCCGATACCGATTTTCTATCTAAGAAATAATTATAATCATACAATAGACACCATATTTGTTTGGCTTGAGTACCCATTCCCAATTTTAATTTAAGTACCCCTCTCCAATGCTATCATAACCCCCCTTTTTCAAGAATAAAACCTCACAAATAAGAAATAGAGTGAGAGTTTCAACAGCGCCTCCTGAGCAGATTTATTTTCAACACTGACCATAACATTCAGTCCAGTTTACAGGTCAATAACTAACTTACATTCAAACAACATTCAAAAACGTCCCAGCATTTGCCTGGTACAATGTAATTTATTGACTACCCCTCCAGTACCTCTCTCAAACGACTCTGGCAGCTCTGTGTCAGAAAAGTACCGCCTACTTGGTAGTTTGTACCAATCAACGCCTAAGACATTTGGAACAACAAACTTAATACGCCACTTGGAAAAGAAGCACCCAGGCTCGTTTAGCAAATATAAGGAATACACTGCAGCTAAGAGGAGGGATGCAGCAGAGTCGCAGCGACCACAACAACCCTCCGTCGTGGCTCCTATGTTCGACATCAGCACTGAAAAGTCCAAAGCCACCACTAGGAAAATAATGGAGTTCGTGGCACTGGAGGACCAGCCGTTTAGCGTAGTACAGGATAAAGGCTTCGTAAATCTGATGAAACACCCTACTTGGTAATTTGTACCGTGGACTCAGGTGTTTCGTCAGATTTACTAAGCCTTTATCCTGTACTACGCTAAACGGCTGGTCCTCCACCAAGGTTTCAAACTCCTCCTTCATGTCTTGGAGCCTCAATTTAAAATACCAAACCGAAAACTATTCTCTGAAAAGCGGAGTCCTGGCCTCCACAACAAAGTTAGAAGATAGGGTAGCCACTGAGCAAAGCCCAAAGAGTAGCTCTGTATCGTGATTTGGGTGTGAATCGCATCATATTGCATCGCATAATGCCACACATGTATCTTAAATGTATCGGATTGGAGACATTGTATCGAGATGTGTATCATATCGGCCTTATATGTAAGATGCCCAACCCTACTAGAGACATGGTGAGAAGCTCAGTCATTCAGGAGGGACTCAGAGTAGAGCTGCCACTCCTCCGTGTTGAGAGGAGTCAGATGATGTGGCTTGGGCATCGAACCAGGAAGCCTCCTGGATGCCTCACTGGTGAGGACTTCAGGGCACATCCGAATGGTAGGAAACCCCAGAGACGACCCAAGACATGCTGGAGAGAGACTTTGTCTCCCAACTGGCCCTGGAACTCCAGGAAAAGCTGGAGTAGGAAGTCTAGATGACTGATTGGATTGATGGATAAAATAAGGACGTGTCATGCAAAATGTCAGAAACTAGTTAGAAACATTGAATTTCAACATTACAATGGTGTATAACAGTTACAAACAGTGGTTGCTTCATCTGAAGTATCCAAAAGGTAAAAGTACACTGACCTCAGGAGGTAACAGAATACTACAACAGTATTCAACAGGGTACGAGAAGCAGCCGGTCTGAGTTCTAGCTGAACTTGAGAAACAATTAGCATGGACTGCTTTGATCAATCACCTTTTACAATGTCAGAATGATTTTCGTAGCTGAAGGAATCATTCAGTCATCTACAGCGTACACTTCCACAAACCCACCAAATTAATTCAGTCATCACACTTCTACGACAGGACTGTACCACGGAGACCTTGGAGATAACAGGTTGTTCTAATCTTAAATGGCCATGGCTGCAGCAGCTCCAAGAATTTCTACATCATGCCATAAAGTCTGAAGTTGCAGTGACTGTTTTTATTTATTCAGAAAAGTGTGGAACGTGATAAAGAGTTCTGTTAGTTCTGTTGTAGCTGATCAAAGCTCCAACAGAACTAATGACAAGAGAACAGCTGTACTGACCCCCCCCCCAAATCTAATTTAGCATCTTAACAGTCCTGGTCTGGAGACACTGATACTCCAGGGTGTATTGGTAGTCCTAATGCCCATCTTTGATGACAGGCTAAGATAGAGGGGTATAAATATACACAAGAAGATGAGTTCAGAGATGAGTTGTAGCATAATGACGTGTTGAAGTGACCTCCATCTGTCAGTCTTTCACCCGTTCAAGAAAGATCTACTCTCTGTATCGCGTTAGCTCTCCTCTTCGACTCTCAACCTCCCTCAGGAGCTCTTTAACTGCCTGCCATGCTAACTACGTGTGAACGTGTGCCTGTGTTTCTGAGTGCAAGACATGAAACCGAGTGTGAGTTTAAGGTGATGATTTATCTCAGTAATGTGACTCTTGAGAAATAAGGACAAAGAAAGAATGGGGCTGAGAAACAAAGTGCAATCTCTCCCCAACTCCCACAGAGGAGCACTCACACACCAACGAAGCACTAAAAGCTCTCACCGTTCCCCCGACTATCCTGCCCAAAGGGTACCAGGCTCTTTCGTCAAACCAGTTAAGGAACTCGTAGAAGCCATTAGTGGTGAGATGGTGAGTCGACCTGTAGTTGAACCTGCAACATGAACAGAAGAAAGAGAGAGAGAGAGAAAGGCTGTCAGACATGGCACAAACATCCCCTACATCTTCACCTTCATCAAACTAACCTTTCACATGTTAACTCAATGAGAAGGATTTCTTTTGAAATCTGAAATTTGCAAGCAGCACCTTGCATGGATTTCAACCCAAAGAGTTTTTGGAACATTTTTTTTTCTCACCAAACATTTATTATGTGCAGCAAACAAACTGGGATTGGTTTGATCTTTACAGACGGTTGCAAAGAACTGCATGGCTGGTGGAGATGAAAAGAGTTAACTCAGGAGGGAGGGTTCAAAGCCCAGTTCAAAGTGGACTCAGAAGCTGTTAGTTCATGAGAGAAAATGTCAGAAAAAAAGGACTTTACGGGTGATGGATCAACACATTCAAGTTAAACAAATAAACCAGCTCAATGCAAGCTCAAGATCTTCTTAGTATCAATCGGTATTAGGTCATTAGAGCTGTGGGTTCACCTGACACATCTCATTTTAAAGGTTCAAAGCAAAGCTGTATCTCCTTTATTAGCTTCTCATATGATGTTATGATAGAAAACCTCTTTCTCCTGTTTGCTCATGGCCTTTCATTCTAGATAAGCTCCTCTCGACACTTAAAAAGGTAAACCAAATCCTGCATAGATTGATTAAAGTCTCCAGAAGATACACAAATGACCCATGTGGCCCACATGATGCAGAAAGACCGCTGGACTGACCCTTAAAAAGGTGACCAATCATCAACGCCCAGGGTGACTGAGTTCATCAGTACAACCCATCAACTTTGTTTCTTTAGTCGACCTCACTATCAACAGGGGGACAGAGTGGAGGGACAAAGAAAACAGAGGAAGCGGATTCTGTATTTTTTCCTTTTCTTCTGCAGATCTTTCCACTATTGCAGTTGCAGTTCTACGATGTCTGTTAAGGGTTAAATAGTGACGACAATCTGCCAAAGCACAATCTAAAATCGTCAGATTGCACGCCCCTAACTGGTAGCTAGAAAAAGGCTTTTAGGTGGGCTATGGTCCCCATCTGATGCCCATTAGAGCCAGGCCATGATAGAAATTATGATAAAAAAGTATGTTTTTAATACATGTATGTTTTAATATATGATATGTATATATTTTTTTTACAAATCAACAACTTTGGGAATACTTAAAAATCATGACTTATCCCTATTCTGCCCATAACAATGCTGGAGCCACTGGCTTTAAACTCAAAATGACTCCACATTAGTTACCCTACTGTTTAATGAATGATGTGACTTTTGCTTGACACTGAGCCAGAGGTCTCTACTTCCCTAAAACAAATGGGTTTGTAAACGACAGAGGGTGAAAATATGAATCAAATGAGGTAGCTTTAAATCAGTGCTTTTTGGCCCTTTTTAAACAGGTTCTCCTACTTTCAGGGGCCACCTAGCAGAATAAAACTCTTCATCTGGTTCAATAAAATGTCAAAGAATAAAGGTGATTTTGTGTGTTAATAGTGGGAAAAGTAGTCGCACAAGCTAACTCCTGAAAAACCTGCACCAAACAGGTAAATATGACACCCCTGTCAGCTTAGAGGGAGTTCAGAAATGAGCTGAAAAATTAGGAATAAATGTCTAAAGCTTTGAATTACGCAGACAAATCCAATTAAACATTTAAAACTCAAGTACAGCCCAAAATGTGTGACAATATGATGTGTGAACAGTCCAATGACAGAGTAACCTTACACTGTCACCACCTTCAAGTTGACTTATTATGGTTTATCTTTCATAGTCTGTCAACATAAAAAACATGAAACCTGTGAATAAGGGAGGGTTGGGGAAGGTTGACATGTAGCAAGCTTCAACTTTGAGCTCTAAGCAAAACTGAAAAAGTTGCAGAGCTATAAAGATGCGACAACAAAAGAAACTTTGTAGAAAGGTCTACAGTTACAGGCAACATTAGACTGTCACAAGAAAGCCCCGGCATGGAACCATTTCAATGTAGCAATTTATCTAAAAGGGGAAACTGATGAAATAATATCTACAGGAAGACCTGAAGAAAAACTAAGACTGACGTTAAAGCAGACATGAAAAGAGAAGATGTACAAAGGTGCCCCGAAAATCCAGGGGCAGCACTGACACCACAGCAGGCAAGCATCTTCCATCTGGGTGTACCGTAGATATGTGAAAAACCAGAGGGATGTTTGCTTTTGAAGACCCTTTTACAGGGGCCTCTGTATCTGTATGAATCAAAGTGGTCTTTAAAAATGTGAAATCAGTTGTGAGATGAGAAAGAAATGTACAGAAATGGACAGGCAAACCGATATTCAGACATTCAAACCAATTTGGATCAAAAAGAGACGGAGTCAGCTGCTTCACAGAAAACTAGGATAAGTGTCAATTTCAGGATTAAGACAACAACAGGAGAGATGTGTCTCTGTGTAAAATGTTAATAAAAACAACATTTCATGGTTTTCTAATCATTCAAGGCCGGTATTTAATTGGTAATAGTCACAGACAACATATTAAATGTGAAAGTGAAAAGTGTTCTCCTTTAATGAATGATATTTGGTGGTTATACATTTGAACATAACTAACATAACTAAATAATGACATTTATTCATATTACTGTAACTGATTTTAGATGTTCTGAGTAGTTTTTAAAAGAAGTACTGGACTTTCACTCACTTAGAAGCTGATAGGCTCATTGGCTCTGAAACTCACTTAAATCCTAATAAAAGCCTATCACAATTTTTAGATGTATTCTAAGGGGGGAAAAAAGAAAAAGAAAAAAAAGCAAACAAAAAACGGGCTTCAGATCATTATGGTAGTTATTTGCAATTATTTGCACTCCAGTTCCACTTATGGTGCCAAGTTTGATTCCTCTGATGCATTGAAGCAGGCAGAATCTAAGAATGAAGACATTAAAACACAAATTATGAGGAATTGAAAATAATCAGACCTGCTAGTCCAACCAATGATAACTGGCAGTTTTTTTTGGCCAACAGCAAAAGACTTAAAACTCAAATATCAGCACAGGAGGAAAACAAAAGCTATTGACATTTTCTGCTGGGCAAGTAAAACAAATCAGGAATACGAACCACCTGAATAAATCTTGTCTCTGGAGACTTCAGTCTCATGTTCCTCCTCATCTTTTCTCTGTGTCATCATATTCTGAAGTTTTTTACAACCACAGAGACTCAAGTAAGGAAACAATTCAACCACTGCTTTGTCTACAGTAAATCAGGGCTGCTAGATTGAGAGCTTCTAGTGTAAAAATTCAACATGTAGCTCCTGGCTCCTGGCCAGTCAGTCTGCTCGTCCCCTGAGCTTTTGCACAAGTATTAAAGTGCTCGATAGAAACCGTCCCTTCTCGAAAAACAGGAACTTGATGGGGGAAATGCAGTATAAAGCTTGCTCAGCCCCCTCAGGAGTGAGTGCTGGATTGAGAGTATGTGCTTAGTTGTTCAGGCTCACTCTTGAAGCTCAGTCATTTGATTGAAAAAAGAGGAGGGGGGGAAAAAGTGCCTGCAAACACAGCAACACAACAAAAAGACAATCCCTTAAGTCCTCAGATTCCTGCCTGCACAGAGCATGCTTCTGGTTTTCCTCCGACATTCACAAACCCAGACAGTCTGCAGTATCCATGTTTGACTCTCTGGATGAGGGGCTCGAAAATGTTTTGATTCTGGTCTCAGACACAGCTAAGTCCCGTCTCGCCCACAGGATCAGGCTCATCATGACACAAAAAAGATTCTGTAGATATAAGTTAAATAGCCAAGAGCCAAATGAAGGCACAAACTTAGCTTGAATCGGCACACACGTTTGTCCAATCAGTGTGCATTCATTAGATTTACCACTCGCTAGGACTCATAGTTTGTTTTATAGATGTTTCAATTAGGGGGGGACTCTTGGGTATCAAAAGCATCAAAGTAAACGGAAACAAAGAGATTTTCTATATTCAGATTGTATAGTAATTCAAACATACTTAGATTGTCTCATTTCTACTGAATGCTGCTAAATTTGCCACACCATACCTTATATAGTGTGCATTTACCTATAAATGTGTGCGGCATATTAGTGATGGCAAGATAAAGCCTCTTGAAGCATCGAAACTTTCCATCGAATTACTCGACTCCTGGGCCGAAGCTTCATTATTGTGCTTCATTTACTCTACTGTGCCATCAAATGGACAATAAATGTAAAACAGGCAGAGTGATTATCAAAGGCAACCCGAGGCTTTGGTGCACGAAGCTTTGAATTGAATGAATGAATGGATGTGATGCCGTGTGTTTGTGATACAATAAAGAAATGATGAAGTTATTAACATGGTGTCTGTCTTTAAGACACAGTTGCAGCATCCTATCAGATGTCCACATGTCCACATGTCCACATATCCACATTTTGCCTTAACCAGCAGAGCTGAGCGGTTTCTGCTAAATGGAAATCTGCTTTTGAAGAACAGCTGAATCTTGCAAAACTGATTTGCAGGAAGAAGGTTTGTATGTTCAGAGGGTTATTCAACAAATTAGGATCTTAGCTGGAGCTTTAATTTCCTGCTTCATGGCTCCTAATCAAGGTTTACGACCTTCACACTGAAAAAGAGACTTCTGACTGAAGAAAGAAATGATTGGTTTTGTTCCAGTCTTAAGTCTTCCAGTCTCAGTCTTTAAGCTCAGCAGGCAGACGGTATTATGTTTAGAAATACTCTCCAGTTTCAACAGGAGTGTAACAGGAGAGGTGGTCAAATGGCTTTTCTGAAGTGGAGGGACCACAGACGGATCAAGCATATTTCTATCTCATCAAATCGATGATCAGTACAGCTGAATGACAGATTGATTTGATTAATTAAGCCAATTTTGTGGATGTAGGGATATGATGCGGCACATTTGCACAGTGTTGTAAAATTTCTTCAAAGGGTCTTTTCAGTGTAATGCTGTGACACATTTAGAGAGATCTTCTTTGAAATGTATTTATTCACCCATTTCTGTTTTTCCTTCTCACAGAGTTAGGCTGAAAATATGAGTGCAGACCATAGACTGTATATACTGTGGACAACTTGGCTCTGCCTTCCGTCATTATACGAATTTGAAGCCAAATTGCTCTCTTTCCAAGATTTCTCCACTTCCTGGAACCACCACTTGCGCAGTAACGTTGTACGCATTTGGCGGATGAGTCGCTGGGAGTATTCCCCAGGTGAACTACGCAATCTTCGTACGCCCATAGGCTGTATCAGTGTCAATCATAGAAAACATGAACCCCCTTAACACTTTTAAAAATGAAGCGGCACAGAAAAAAAGAGGCTTTCAGCACAAACCAGTCTTACAATAACTACATGTCAACATCGCAACCAGGGGGAGAAAAAATTATATTCTGTGTATTGAATTTCTAAAGTTGGTCCACAGCTCCATAGGGATTGCTAGAGGAGGCGGGATTTATGACCTATACTGCAGACCGTCACCAGATGGTGTGCTGTTTTCGGAGTGGCTTCACTCGGCAAGGAGGCAGACGGCATCTATTCTTTACACAGTCTATGGTGCAAACCTGTTTCACATAGGAGTGCATGCTTTTCCACACAATTGAGTGTAAAGTAATTATGTTGAAAATTGTAGAGGTATCCAAAAATTGCGGGCAATGTTTAAAAAAAAGAGAGCTTCAACTTAGCTGATAAGAACGATATAGAAAGCCAATCTGTCCCTAAGCCCCTGTTACTCAAAAGTAACACAAGAGCTCTCTTCAGGCTCCGGGAAATGTCAAAAAGGTGCTCAGCACAGGCTGAATTGAGCAGTTTGTTACCCAAACAGGCCCCTAAGGCTTCTGAAAGTTGTGCAGATATTCAAGGTCTGACTTTCAGCAAACCACTGTCCTCTTAAAAACTCTCTAAATCCTGTGACAAATCAAAGTAGCAGCACAACTTATTCCAACAATTTAAACTGACGCTGAGTGGGAAGAGTGTGGAGGTGCATAATGCACAACAGCAGAAGCCCCGAAACACTCTCAGATAACACTGGCTACATCTTTTTATTAAAGCCCTTAAAAGTTGATATCTTCCTGCCTTAGCAATCAGTGTCTGCCCAAAACAGCCCAATTAAGGCATCCTTATGGCATATGAAACACAATTTAGGAAGGTTCAGAGCACTGTAATACTCACTAGGGACTGAAAATATTGTTCTGCTTTTGTCAGGCATATGCCTCTGCCTGGAAAATAAACTCATAAAACAATTATAGAAGATGTATGGCTGTTTCCTGATGCATTATTCACTCTTAACTAATAGATTTATAGTGCAGGGTAGAATATATTTAGATAGCCATTTGTTATACTACCCTGAAAGGAAACCATGTGCTGTTTCATTTGAAAAATCCAGCAGACGTGGTCCTTGGTATGCATGTGAGACTCAAACACACCGCTCAGCTTCTATTAACAGCTGATTTTGAAGTTACATCCCCAATCGTTTACAGCTAATTGTTGCTAGTTTAATAAATATAAACTTTACAAGTTACAGTCTCTGAGTGACTCTAACACAGCTGAAAGCTTTATCACACTGAGGTAAATCTTTCTCTCCACAGGCCCAACATTTACTCTCTGTAATCCCCAGGAGGCGAACACTAAAGCAGTAAAGGAAAATAAAAAGACAAGAATCATTTAGACTAATCACCATGGCAACACTAGTGGCCTGCCACTGAATAGAGAGAATCATTCATAATGTGTTGCATATGTCTGAGCTTTGCGCACTCAAACACACAGACATGCAGAAAACAAACAGAGCTCTGGTTTTACATGTCAGCATAAATCTCTAAGGACCAGGCTTATAAATAATTCTATTTTGGCTGTCACTGTGGAGTCCCCTTCAGCACTCACCCTTTGGAGGTATAAAATGCTGCAGTCCTGTGATGTGGCTGGGGTGGAGGCAATTATGAGTTATGTCTTAAAAGGAGAAAAAAAATCAGTCATTCATTTAATGCTCAGTTGGATTTTGAGTGTAATGAACCTTTAGATTGTTTCATATGTGTAGGGACAGAGCTGGCCATTACCCATGCTTTATCACTTATGATTCCTTCCTTTGGCTTGTGTGCACTCTTCTGCATCCTTAAACATGGCCAACAGCCAAACAGCATCCAGAGCGATATCACCTCTTAATGACCTGTGCTGCTATCTCTACTGAGGACACACAGGGCAGCAGCAGCCTCTGCAAGGGGGACTCTGCTCCCTGCTGCTTTTAGATGGCATGTGTGGGAGCGCCACACAGGAGCAATGAAAAGCACACAGCTCTGAGAGACTTAACAGGAGGTGGCATCAAAGAGACGAACTGCATCCTCTGTTACACGCACACACACACAGTTTAACAGTGTCAGCACAGAGGCTGATGGGATGATGCGAACATAAAAAATGGATTTGCATGCAAAGACACTTGCTCCAAAATGTCAAAGTAGAAAACAAAAAGTGTTGTTCATCCTGCTAGGCAATGTTTAAGTGCTCTAACTCAACACTCTTCAGTGTAACAATGAACCTTTAGGACGTACAAGCAGAGCTGCATCACCACAGCACCAAAGATGGCCCATCTATGTTTGATCAAATACAACATCTTTCTAGTCACTGGTAAAAAAAAGACATATCTCCTAAATACCAGAGACAGACCGATTAATCAGTCAGCTGATTAATCGAGCCAATGAACGGCATTTTGATATCATCGGCTCAATCATACAGCATCATCCCTCACAATCATCAACAATGTTATCTTTTATTAACAAAAAAGAAATTCCCCACTTTTAATGACAGTTCAATCAAATTCAATTCAATTAGATCTAAAACAGGATGTAGCTTGTGTTTAAGATGAATTCAGTAATGATGTATAGAGTATGGCAGTATACTGAACATGTTCTGGTATCTACAGCATAGCCCCTGTGTTTGTCTTTTTCACCATATTATTTAAAAATCTATCTAAAACATCTAGAACCACAAAAACTAAATGATATTAGACTTCAATGTGCACAAAGATTTCTATGTGACTTTCCTTGTTCTAAATCTTATGTACAGAGCAGGTACCGGCAGATAAATATGACTCTTTTCACTCCTGAAAAGAGTCATATTTCATGAGCTTTGAGTAGTTACCAAAAGAATTAGATTCAAAGACCAGAATAAGATCCAAACGATTGCTGATGCAAGCATCTGAGGAGTTTCCTGTGAGGGGTGGCCAGGCTCAGCCTTGGAGAGGGCAGTTCAGACAAACGGGGTAAGATCAGAGTTGAGCCACTCCACCTCTGCACTGAAAAAAATCCTTTGAGGGTTTGGGAACATGATTAGGATGCCCCCTGGGTGCCTCCCTTACGAGGTTTTCTGGGCACGTCCAACTGGTGTGAAACCTCAAGGTAGACCTAGGGCTCTGCAGAGGGATTACATACACCATCTGGGCTGGGACTGCTTCAGAATCCTCAGAGAGAGGGATGATGCTCAAAGAGGGAAAAGTTGGTAATTATGGATAGATGGAAGTTTTTACACCTTTTTTTGGAGTCAATCTCGGAGGCTTATCACAGGAGAACAAACTGTTTTGTATAATACACAAACATGTGGGGAGGGGGGCTGTTAATCATTCGATCACAAGGGCTCCTAAGGTAATACTTGGTCAAATTCTTAGTAAAACAGTTTAAAAAAACATACAAATTTTGCTACAATCACACACACACAGAAAAGCAATACAATATGCTTGTCACTGGTAGGCAATATGGCATAAAAAATGACCAAAAACCAAAGTGCTGCTTCATCTCCCACCTCTTCTGTAACACAGACAGAGACTCTGTCCTCTATCCTATCCTTCAAACATTTCATTTACTGTGATGAGTGATGGGTGGAGAGAGCCTATTATTCAAAGTAATGTGGAGCAAATACAAAGCTGCATCTGAACATTACCACTGAGTGTTCTTTTCAGACAGATGTTTCCTTAATTATAGTAAATGAAAATCTGAATGAAAATCTCTGAAAATTCAGTTTTTAATGTGGATTTTTTTATTCGGTGACAACTTTACCAAACTTCACTTTAATAATAAGTTTTTCTATCATCTCTCAAAACGAAACCACTTAAAAACGATGTAGGGCATATGCCAAGCCAGTAAGTGGCGCTGTAACGCTGCACAGGAGAGACGCAGATAGTCATCCACACGGAGATGAAATGGTAGTCATTTATGGACTCTCTGACACATTGTCAAAAAGGACCGTTTTCAGTCACCTGAAACGCCATGTCTGTGTGGATGAAATGCTGATGTGACAAAAAAACTTTTGTGTTTACTCTTGAATTCGTTTACATGTCGACAGGTTGATACCGCCTTCAGACAGACTTTGCAGCGGGGGGTGGTTTGCTCTTCATCCGAAACTGCGAAGCACCTGACTTGCTCTTGTCCTATTTAGGCACAAAATTATCGCCTTTTTTGCAAACGCCCTGATTTTTTAAACTGTTGTGTGTGGGAACTGGGGAGCGCTCTTGCAGGGAGGAGGAGCCTGTGGTGGCCTGGACGCGCAAGACATGATAAGAGAGGAAAATCGATTTGACAATTTTAATTTTTCAAACTTCGTCATAGTCAAATAATTTGATTACAATTTAAAATCGATTAATCGTGCAGCCCTAGTTTCAGCTAAAGAAATCAGTTTGCATATTTACATGCACTGGTATGTTGAGCTACTGTCCTTGTTCCAGTTGAACTTCATGTATTTGCCTTTTTGCTCATTAATCATGTTACTGCCTGAGAAAAACTGTGTATGTAGCATTGTAATGTGCGTCAAGTCATGGAATTAGATTAGTGGGTGTAATGTACATCGATTAGTGCCAAACCATTTTAGGACTTCCTGTACAGTGTACATGTGTAACGAACTGTATGCGAGCAGAATGACAAGTATAAAAAATCCAAGCAGAACGGTTTCCCCCTGAAATCTAAAACAGACAAAGACACGTGGGCCAGACCAAAGCAGTTTAAAGACACTGTTCATGGGAACGTTGATGGGAACACGTACAATTTGTTAAGAAGCAACCACACAGAGGTAAACATGACTGCTACAAGGAAAAATACACAGTTATTCAACTCAGCTGCCCCTGGTATTTAAACAGACGTTACCTGGTAATTCAGAGTGGATCGAGAAGCAACAAACACTATTGTGTTGCTTATGTTTTCCTTACTATACCGAAAATAAACCAAACAATGACTTCAACATGGAGTTATACCAGGATTTGAACCATGATTTTTGAGTACTGTAGTATTTTATACATCTTTGATGCCACATTATTCAACCTTTAAGTCTCTAAGGAACAAAACCTGATGATCTACTCTACACATTATGAAAATGCAGAGGCTACTTTATGTAGAAACTCAAAGACAAAACTTGCAAGACAAAGGCGAGTGCTGAAGAAAAGGCAGCAAGCCACTGAGTTTACCACAACAGATAAAGCTGGCCAGAGAAGAGTAGGTAAGGTAAAACTAATAGGAGCACCTGTAATGGGAGTTTTTGTTCATCTATCTGTCCTGTGATGGTGTATGAACAACCATTTTGTGGGATTGGTCAAGGTTGTGTGAATGCTTGATGAGATGGGAGCAGCCAACATGAAAAGAACCAAGCCCCCCTCTCCTGACTCTTCGTCTGTCTGTACCTGCAAACAACAATCTCCTAAATCACTCTAATCATCTGTAAACTCCACTGGCCCTATTTTACCTCAAACCTAATTTCACAGTCCATGAAGATTGCAGATAGGGCCTCTGCTGAACTGTTGTATTGTTGTAGGACTTAAGATGTAATCTTATGAGAGAGGAGCAGGGGAGGAGGAGGAGGAGGAAGAGCAGGGGAGGAGCAAGACCAGGAGTGAGGAGACAAAACTCAGTAGAAATGGATTTAGTGGAGGAGACAAGGACAAGGAAGGAAAATATGAGGGAAGAAGACAAGCTGTGAACTTAAGATCTGATGAGACGCAGATGGGGTATCATCTGTTTCCATTTTTTTTTTTTAATAATTGCAAAGTTACTGTGTTTGGTGTCATCAATAAAGTTATGTGAATTGTTAAAAAGCAAGGTATATGTATGTTGTCATAAATCTTCATGTATCTTCAATGGCGCAGTGTGTAGAGACACTTCTCGCACAGAGCGTTGTCCTGCTTTTCCATGTGCTTGTTAGCACACACAAACTGCTGAACTAACTTCACCAGTGTCTCTATACCTGCAATGTATGTGTGCTGTGATAATCCTATGTAGAGAAAGACTGTGAGTTTGGGTGTGATTAGAAGAACCATCATGGGACTTGTGACACAATCTACTGATGAGTCAACCACTGATTCCTACCTCAGCTTATGCTTTAAATGGTTTTAACTTAAAAGTACAGTTTATACTTAAAGCAGTTCCCTACAGCTTGGAGAACCATTATGCAAGAGTTTGTGATCTGTGTCCAGTTTTATTTGTAGAAAAACACAAAAAGAAGAATGCTTTACTTTATTTTTTTACTTGGGCCCAATACTAGCATATTTTTAGAGTGTAAATGGCTTTTTGGTTTCTTCCAGCCAAACATATGAAAAAGCTCAGGGGTAAAAATTGGTGAAAAAGGTTTTCAGAGTGGTTTCAATATAAACGCCATCAAGGCTCAGAAGTGGGACACTGTCCAGACCAGGTTTTTGGGTGGAGAAATGAGAGTTCAAGCTGAGGCCGTGGAGAAAAGCAAAACACACTAAATGCCCTAGAGCAAGAAAATATGAGAAATAAGAAACTGCAATAAAAGTGAAAAATCTGGATTCTGCAGTTATTAAACATATCAATTACAGCACAAGTCTTTACACCTGTATACCATTTAGGAAGCAACAGCACCGAGGACCCGGAGCTACACAGCTTTTCATGATTTTAATTAAAGCCTGGGCTACAAGATGTTGCACAAAAAGACAGCAGCTCAAAGGAAAAGGACACAGGTAGGTGGATGAGCTGGTGCTGGCTCATTTCATGTTCCTATCCCCTCACATACAGGGTAAGGGTAGTTGGCAAAAAAGAAACAACACTATGATTAGAGTATACTATGATTCCAAAACACAAGTAATGATCAGCCTGCATCACAACAAAAGCCGGGTGTTTTAATAGCTGGTCATTTTGGGGCAAGCTAACACACTGGCTTTAGCATTTCACTAACCTGTCAGACCAGTGAGGCTGTTTGATGTTCCGATATTCAGTGAGCTGTATAACTGTTGAAGAGACACATCCCAGCTTCTCTATCTTTCAATGCAGCTGTCATCTTCCCACACATTACTGTGACCAAAGTTCCTGGTGACTGATCTCTCATATCCAGATATACATTTTTATAAACTATAAAAAATCTCTTTGGTTGAACTGCATGTAGAAACACATCTAAATCTACACAAATAGATACATCTAAAAACTCCTGCTATTGACTCCTAATTCAAAGACATTGACAGAACTATCATGCATGCCACTTAACGCTGCACAATATTCAAAAAAACTAACATTGCAATTTTTTTCAACCCTGTTGGTGGATCGCTGCACAGCACATGCAGAGTCACATGCAGTGTATCTCAGTCAGCTACTCTTGAAATTAAATGAGCTCATTCGCCTCCTATAAAGCAGGCTCTGCAATGTGACTACCGCGCACAGTACATCAGGATGACGATGCTCAAATGATATATCATGCAGCCCTAACACCACTAATCAATCAATCAAAACAGGCCACCAAAACATGGCCAAGCCTCGCTGAACAGCCGTCACTTCTCTCCAACTCCATAGGGACTTTATACAAGATCAACTCACTGTCTACAAGCTGGACAGCTACAGCATTAACCCTGAGCTGGGACATAACAGTACACCCAGTTAATGATTCGATACGATTTCTGATACTGGGTTGACCATAGGATTTTCTCCCAATTTTTTTTTTTTTCTTCCAAAATTAGCGCATACAGTCTATGACTGAACACGATTCCTTTAACCATTTCTCAGGAAAAAAACTAACTATGGAATCAATGCATATTTAAAATATATTTATATTATTTAGATATATAATCACTGTCTGGCTGAAGTGCGGGTGTGATGGGATGCAGTATTCGGGCTCCAGTTAACTAACAGCTAAAATCCTTCATTTTTAACTACACAGAAATAAACCTTACATCTTTTGACATAAAAACACTGATGCACCTCGTAATCTCCTTGGCCCTTGCACTAGTTTGGGTGAGCAGGGTTTTAAATTAGTTTGTCAGCGTGGATTATCCTTTTTAACTGTTTTTTTCTCTCAGCCGGTGGTGACTTGAGCTTCTCACTGTGGTGCCTGTTGACATGCTGCATCATGTTTGTTGTGCTATTTGTGTATGTAATCACCTTCTTGCAATAGCTGCACTTTGCTTTTGTCTTGTCTGTGAAATTCTCGCCCTTTCCATTTTTGAACACAGGAGAAGCCAAAATCCTGCCACACCCTGACCTGAAACTGATCTGTGCATCCTTAATTTTAAAACTACTTGCAGCTACCACCATGTCTCTAGCTCTGTCTGAATCACTGACACTGAGCTAATTTGAATCGTCACACATTTGTATCAATTTTTGACTGTCTCACAATGCATCATTACATCCCTAACTCTGAGTGTCTAATATTGCCTCTGATTGGTTGATACCAGGACAGGCTTATCTCTAAAGGGTTGCTTGTGTGACTGGATGGGAGAACATCTGGTGTTCAGAGATCATCTGGTACTGGGTGTGGCAGATATGATGTGTTATTGCATCTTGTCAGTCCATGCCTGAAGAAAGAAAATGAATTATAACAATTGGTTGACATCTCTTAACATGTAGAGAAAGAAGAGAGCTGAGTGAAAGACACAAATGGTGAGAATGTTAATCGTCAACCTTCCTCTACCTTCGCAGACCTTGTGTTGTTCAGGAGAGGAGTGTGGAAGTGAGAGCTTGAGAGTGAAAACTAAAGCCGCTTTAGAGCCCAGATGAGGTGGAGGACTTCACAAAAAGCACTTATTAAACTCTGATAATGTCTTATCAAATTCACACAAATCCTATACTGCAGTAAGCAGGAAGGCAGTGGGATGCACTGAGAATGACTGCACCTCAGTAGAGCTGGCAAATTAAAAAAAAAAAAAAAAAAAAAAAAAAACCACCTCCAGGTAGTGTTGGGCGATAGGACGATAGATATCGTGGGCATGATAGAAAATGTCTATCGTGTCATTTTTATTTTTATCGTTTCGGGCGATAGGCTGTATTTTATCCATAGGGCCTGTGCCATCAGATGATTCATAGTAACAACAACAATAATTGCACATTCAGTAAGTGTATTTGGTGTCAAACGGAAAGAAAACAATATTTTCTTACAAAGAAAAGGATGCGTTGACATGTGGGTTCGCATTTCTCTTTCGATTTTGCGACATGACGCCGCTTTACGTGCCCTCTTTGTGTCCAGCGTCTCCCGCCGTTGCGGGTTACCTGAGTTACATACGTGAGGGGATCATGTAAGCAGTGCTTAATTTGTGCTGGAGCAAGTCGGAGCGCGATCCGGGACCTCTTTTGATCGGATCCGGGACCTATTTCAGCCGCTCCGGCATCTGTTTCATCTGCTCCGGGACCTTCCCTGTAGAGGATGACATTTTTCGGGAATTCCCGTGGGTCACGTGATTCCCGCGGGAATCCCACGGGATGGGAGTCATTTTTAAATAACCCCTTGATCGGGACGGGATGGGAAAAAAAAGCAACGGGAGTGGGCAGGAGCGGGAACAACATTCACAGATGATCATTTTCAGCCGTGTTTAACAACCAGATGAACAGGTGCGTCCATTTTTGTAGTCATCTCTCAGTGAGAGCCAACACTCTTGACCGCGCTAGCAACACAAAAGAACTACAACAGTGGTTTGACTTCCTGTCAGCTGGGAGCGCGGCCGCGCATTTGTACCCTTCAAGTCAGGAGCGAGGAAACGTAATTTTGTGACATTCTGTAGTTTTTCAATCATTTCTGGAGTCGTGGCGAATCAAATCACCTTACCTGTCTGCCCCTGATAGGCGAGTAAAGCGCTCGGATTCATGCTCGGGTCTTGCTACGTGCTTCAAGAGTAAAGTAAACAATGATGGAGGCAGAGAGCAGCTTTGGAGGAGAAACATCCAGCAGTGTGAACAACCTCTTCAAAAGAGCCCTAAAGACCTACCTTTTTAATAAAGCCTTTGGTTAGCTTTCCTCTATGCTTTTACTACCTTGCCTCTTACATTGCAACTCTATATTCTTTATTTTTTTATTCTTTTTTGCGTTTTTTATGCCAATCTGTGACTGTCATTCTATTGCTTTTTTATTGTTGCTGCTCTTTTTTTACTGTGTACTGTAGCACTTTGAGATTTTTTGTAAATGTAAAGTGCATTACAAATTAAATTTATTATTATTATTATTATGGAGTGCTTTGGCTCACACTATCGGCATTTTCTGTGAGTGTTGCATAACTTTGGGTGAGCACAGACCTGAACACACTTCAGCCACATATTTATTTATTCATTTTTCTAGTTTTAAGTGCTGGTCTTGTACTGGCACTGTACTAGGGCAGCTGTATACACTTTAATTTTTCATAGAACTGAAAGCATACCATAACTATATCGTGATATATATCGTTATCGTGACATAAAATGATCCATATCGTGATATAAATTTTTTTCCATATCGCCCAGCACTACCTCCAGGTGAGTAAAGGTGCAAACCAAAACCATATGAATCACATCAAACAATCTCCAAAATAAACTGACCTCAAAACTCTGTGCTCGGTTTGCACCTCACAGGCATAATGGAGACAATTACAACAGGAGGTGTTGACCCTCATTCATTCAAATCACCTTTACTAGGAGAGGAAGAAAAGCAGGGATACGATTTAAAAAGCTGTCTTAAGCCTGGCTTAAAATGTACATGTGATGACAATCAAAGTGCAGACCATGCAAAGCATGACATTGCTCTGTGACCTGGAACTCCAGAGTACTTCTGGCAGTCGGAGGCTAACAGAAAACAACTGTTGGAGTGACTGATATTCTCAGTTATTTGAATCAGCTGTCTATATATATGACATGAATTTCCCTTTCCACATTAGTCTGGCTTATGTTCAGTAATATATTTTTTTTAAATGGTGAAACAGATTATCCTTTAGTAAAAATGTAAAACATTTACTAAAACACAATTGCAAAAGGTTGAAGAAGAAAGTATGTAACCGAGCAGAGCTGCTTCATGACTTAAGCAGGTGCTCTTTCTCTCTGGTAGTAAAGTATCCTAAACTCTTCCCACCTGAGTAAAAACTTTTATTACGCAGCAAAGACTGGGTCTGATAAATCGCCCCGTGGAACAGTGAGATCCAATGGTGTGGGGCTTCCATTTTTCACTTTTCTCTGCACCATGTGAATTCACTGCCTCACTGCTTAACAGAGATTTTGTTGCTCTGCACAGACAGATCCGAGGAGAATACTTCTGCGAGATCAACAAGCTCAAGATAAAAAGATTAGAAAAATAAACTCTGTTAAAAGCAGAGGCTGTACCCAAACTAGGATTTGCTAGTCAACACATATCAGGCTACTTGATGTGAAGCCTCAAGTATTTATTTTTCTTTTTGAAAACTGAAGTACATTTACAAAGTCCTGAATTGCTCTCACGAGGCTCATCAAATCTTTAAGTCTTGTGTTATCAGTTTCATTGAAGTCCCAACCATCTGCTGGAAATGAAAACAGCTTTTGTCTCCGTCAGTGTAGGAGACACATTTTACTTTTTATTTGCATTAACTTTTCCTTTCCTCTGCGCGCTCACAGGGGATGAGAGCGCCCCCTTAAAAAATATGGGTCAGAGCTGGACTCAGTATGCAAAGGAGAACATACTCACAGCAGTTTGCCTTTCTGTGGTGAATTCCTTGCTAATGTAGATTTTTTTCTGTGACTGTTGAGCTTCTACTGTATGTTAACAAGTAACGTGATTTTGAAGTTTGCATTTTTGCAGGTTTACTGGTGTTTAGTAAAGTAAACTATGTTCCTTTATGCTGTGCTGTTACCTTAAGACAGAGCTGGAAGTTAAAAGTCCTGTTGGAGTCCACATGGATCAGGGATTGATCATGGGGTTTCTCTGTGTTACCAATAAATCCATAACCAGGAAGTATTTCTCATCTACACAAACTGATCTACAGTCAGGAGTCCACATATGGTGTTTTTAAAATTTACTGGATGATATGCACCACTTCTGTGCACGCCATCCTGTCTAGATTGATCTTTCCTGTGTAGAAGAGATGAGAAAAGAATGCTGTGTGCCTGCTCCATTGAAAATAGAATTGGCATGTATCTATAGCAAAGTAGCGCATATAGAGACACTTTGCACACCGCCGCTGCTGATTGAATGTACATGATTATTAATGATTATTTATGATCATTAATATCGATGCGCCACTAATAATTTCTGCTCACACTGTGTGAGCACAACACACAGCGTTATTTCCTACTTGTTTTGAGTCATCGACGATCGCGTCAAATTCCGTCAGACCCTCTCCCATCAACGTGAAAGGTAGCATTCAAGCTTATACTCAGTCTATAGCAAGTGTCGCGGGTAACGTAATGTAACGTGAAAGTAACAGAGCAACTGTTAGTTTCACGGCTATTGCGGATATAATCTTCACTACTCAAACCAGGAAAGTAAATATGCTGACATCTTTGGTGTTGTTCATTTGATTTAACATATTTTTATGTTATTTTAAACATGTGCACTACACATTTGTTCACATATGGTTGTATTGTTTTCATATAATAGTGTTGCTCTGTTTTATATTTGTAAGAGTAGATCTTTTTGAGCACTGAAGATTCTTATTATTTGCACAATAAGGAATGTCATTTTTTAAATTTTTTTCTTTGACATTATGTTAATATTTATGCCACTGGCACATTAGTTTGTACTTTGTCATTACTAGTGCTAGTGTTGATTACCTCTGGCTCTTTGAAGGCCCCATCTTTAATTTTTTAAGCTTATCATTCATCTGTTAATTAAGGTTAAGGAAAAGTTCATTCTGCGTGTCATTTTGATTGTTTTTTTAAATAAAACTTTGTTAAATGATTTCAGGGCGTGTATAAGTACTTTTTGAACATATTTCAACTATACCGTGATAATATTGATAACTGTGATAATTTTGTTCACAATCATCGTGATGTGAAATTTTTATATCGTTACATCCCTACACAGACATGACTTCACTTTATTCAGTGTTACACTGGCCTTATATCAGAGCTAAGATAAAAGAATGGGCAAACCTTGATCCTGACCAACATTTAAGACAAGGCTCATTAGATACTTTGAAAGGTTACAGCCTGTCAGGCATCTCTGCGCTAAAGAGCAGCGATCAGAGTGAAAACAGGTGAGTCCACTATGATCGGACTGACTGATCATCCAAACTGTTGGCCTTTACCGTGCAGCACAGGGACCTAAGGGATGACTTCAGCTAAATGCTATTACCCATCAAGTTTCTTTTTCAGCAACATTCACATTAACTGAGTATATTTTTGGACCATAAGATACTTTAGCAAGAAGGGGAGGGAATACATTAGCCTCCCAGAGGTGCTTACCTTGCTGACTTGGAGACCTGACACAAGGCAACACAGTGAAGAAGCCCATCCCATGGACAGCACACACTATCAAATATGTATTAAGGAAATGTGTCTGTTTAGATAAAAAAAAAAGGCCCTGAAGCAGCACTCTGCTTCAAGACTACACAGCAGTGTGTGTGATGAGACAAAGAGGAGCAGCTGAGAGTTCGGTGATGTACTGGTTCTGGACGGTTTTGGAGATTACTTTTGGCATGAGAGTACAGAATGCTGGGCTACTTCACTCTAACTGTGGCGGGAAATCCTTTACCCAGAATTCAGTTACTGACCCGAAAACTCTCAAAGTCTACATAATGACTATGTTTGGATGAGGGCAGAGCTCACAGGGTAGAGTTTGAGGGTGTTTCTGGTGCAGGTTGGTCAGTAGGAAGAAGCACTAACAGCCCAACAACAACACTGTCTCAGCCCATTGCAGTCATGATGATTATTTAATGAGGAGTTGCTTTGCTTCTTCAACCAGCTGCTCAACACATCTAAGTGCCTCTGTAGCAGATCAGAGGAGATGAGACAGCCCAGCTCTGTGAACTATCACTTACTGCAAACAGACTGCACACTGAGGAAGGGTGGGCCACTCGCATAGCCCCTGGAAAAACAATAAAAACCTATTGACCACACCAAAACAGTGCAGGTCCACAAGCTCACCTCAGGCTATGACTCATATTTGTAAGACAGCATGGGCCCCTTTAACATTTACTGTGTAAACAAATAACAGAAGAAAATAACGCGGAGTATATTAACATTGCAAGATATTGTGCCCTGTAAGATTTGTTGACTAATCCTTAGCTTACAGCAGCCAGACTGGCTTACTCCGACCAGAGAGGGGCTGGTGCAGCCTCTCCAGCAGCCTGCAGGGCTTTCAAAGCAGCTTACAGTAACTGTGAAGCAACAGTCCTCAAAGTGACTGCCTTAGGACAAGCCAAAGGAATTGTTAGATTCATGTTTCTTCTATATGAACACTCACTGTATGCCTACATTTCAGAAGGACAGTTTAACATATAAAGTAAGATTTAAAGCATCTTTAAACTCTTTTCAACCATTAAGCCTCGTGGGGATATCTATTCACACAGATGTGCCACCATAATTCTGAATTGACGATGTTAAAAGTCTTGATTATTCAGCTTATTTCTGCGAGACAGCGTGCATTAAAATTATGTATGTAATAATGAGAAAATCAGCCAGAGGGACAGTTTATACCAGCAGTGCCCAGCCAAGAGTGAATCTGGCAGCCTGAGTCAATCTGACCTGAAAGTATGTTTTGAACAATAACTGAGATATAAAGCACGTCAATCACAGAGAGCAGGCCACAGACATGGGAGACAGCAGAGACTGTTCGGCGAGTTCGCTCAGGTGGTTTAGGTTTGAGAAGCCTTAATTAGACAGGTGTATACGGAGCACCAAGTTTATGGGTTCAGTATACTTTGAGCTGTTTATGGTTAGCACTGTGCATTTTTAACCAGCCTACCAGACTGCCCATAAACATTATGACCCCATACAATGATTTTCAGAAGACTGAACAGCTTACCAGGAGAACTGTCTTTTTTAAACGAGAGGCTGGCAGTCTTTGTGACTTTACTGTGACTAGAAGACAAAGTGGGGTGACTACAGGGCAGTAAAAGGATTTTCCATTTCAACTTGTTTGTGTTATTTCTCTGTTACTTCTGTGACAGTCTCAAAAGTGCAGCTGTAGGCCATCAGCGATCAAACCTGACTTATCTATGAAGTGCTTTCTTTTGGATTCGATGATGTACAAAAAGGACACTATGGTAGCACTGGGCTGATGGCAGACCCTGCTGTTAAGTTTAAGGAAACTGAGACTGAAACTGATGCCTCTGACAAACCAACACTCAGCAAATAAAACAAAATAGGCATGTCTCTTTAGTTTAAATGTGTTTCTCTAATGTGTCTGTGGCCTTTATATTTTGACCTTGTCACTATGTGATGAACAATAAAGATTTTTCAATATTGAATATGTTGGATACACACAAACACATCAGCTGTGCGGAAATTCTTCAACGTGAACCAGAGAGATAAAACAAAAGCTTGTATGCAACCTCTGCAATGCTTCAGAACCACGGGGCGCTACATTGACAAAGTGGTTGGACACAATGGATTTAACTAAGCACTTGGACAAAGAACTCAAAGAGGAGCACCCTGAGTAAAAAAAGGAAAAAAAAAAACAGTACAGAAAAGGCAAAAAAGAGACATGGATATGGCTGCAGCAAGTGACTTTGGGCTGTGTCTGGTCGTACAGAAGGTGCGGGGGTACAAGAAAGCTAAGGGACCTTATTGTGCTGGCCGACCTGCCATTTAGCTTTGTTGAGAACCCCATATTCAAACACTAGCTGGCGTACTCCGCGCTTTCCCCTCTCAGGACACACATACTGTGGTGACACTGGTCTAACTGAGCCACACTGGGATGTGTATTCCCGCATCAAGAGCCATGGATGGCCTCTAGAGGTCACTGATGTTTAACCTTCTATTCTCAGTCAATTTGGGGTAAAAAAAAAACCAAAAAAACATGGGCAAAAAACGCTTGAGAATACTGTTTTAAACTCAGTAAACAGTACACGAGTGTGTACAGTAAATGAACAAGTTATTTTCATCAGACATATTGTTCCCTCATGTGTTCAGTTATCAGTTTATTTAAACTCAGTAACTGGTGATGGGCCCCAAAAATCCTGGTGGTGTAAAGCCTTCTTTCAAGTCACCTAAACAACATACTGACAAGTCACCTCCTTTATCTGCACAGATTTGAGTTTACAATTCGCAAGAGAGAATTGAATCTTTCTGATTCTGCTGGAGCTTCTGTGAGGAGGAGCTTTGTGTCTGCGCTGATTTCAGTGCCCACAGTGGACAAAGTGAAATCCGGATTAGTTTAAGTGTGAATTGAATCAATCCATGAATATTTGCTCTGGAAAACATACAAAAGCACGTCTCTGTAGTGTGCTGTCAAGTAAATGGTCCAACACTAACCCCTTAATCTTGTAGCTGTCAGTCTTTCAAAGGTCATAATGAGACACCAGTATCAATTAAATAATCTGCTGACAGCTTCTCACAGGAACTTCAACCATTTCATCTTAAGGTAAAGCTCAATATAAATCGACAGGTGCACCATGTCAAAGGTGAATGTGTCCTGATGAGAATCAGGTTCCCTGTTGTTTCATTAAAGAGTTATTTTTCAGCTCTTCGTCTTTGTTTGTAGAGGACAGGACGGTGGATAGATGAGTATAGTAACCTTTGAGGGTGCCATGGTTCTGACCAATCAAGCAAAAGTTTAAGAAAAAGATGGGGCGCTGCTGGCCCAGTGGTCTAAAAGATCATGCCTCGAGTGACTGGACTGGACTGGGTTTGCTTCCAAAATGTGGCCCCTTTGCCACTAGTCTTCCTCGCTCTCTCACTCTCACTCTCTCACCATGTATTTAACACATTGCGCTAAAATAGAAAAGTGTAAAGCCATCCGACTTCAATCAGCATGAATCCACCTCCAGCAGCAGCCCTTTAAAGTTCTCTGTTTTGTTAGTTTTGTGGTGTCTGGACAGAGAGCTGACTTCTCCTTACTGCCCACAGTATTTGGCACTTCTCAGAGTTTTTGACAGAGTCTGAGTAGATTCTTTGGGCTGAATAAAAAGGCTGATTTGTTGCCGTTGTGGCTGACAGTTGAGACAAACTGACCAGCTGAGACAAAAATTGACCTCCATTTAGCTGGCAGCCTGGTCCCATTACTCACCGTGAGTGTCAGAGCTAGTTATTAAGTGCTTAGTACCCAGCATGGATACGGCTGAAACGTCTCCACAGGAAAATATATGGATATAAGCTCGAGTCTTACAACAGTAATATTCCTTCAAGAAAATAATGTTTGAAGGAATTTGGGGTGAAATACAGAAACTGTCTGACTACAAGCACTCACCCTATAAAGGTGCCAGAGAGCATCCTGGGAATACGGCAAGTTAGTGACCTGACCAAAACATAATGAACATAAAACCAGTAAACTCATTTCAAGGTTCAATTCTAGGGGTGGGCCAATACATCTATTATTCCAGCAACAAAAAAAATGTGTCAATGAGAATCTTTGAGAAAAAACCTTTATAGCCATATACAGTAGAGTGTCCTTTTTCTTCAAAAAGGACTAATTCAACATTTCTCCTGCGTCAACTGAAAACACGTTTTGTTACTTCCTTTGTGAAGACAGTCTTGGTAGTAGAGATGAGTGTACAAGAAAAAGAAATCAGTCCTAAATATCTGAATTTATGAGGTGAGGAAGAGTGAAGAAGACAGCGTGCCATTTTTTTCTTTTTGTCAATCCTGCGCTGAGGTAGGGCTGGGCAATATAGCCTCAAATCAATATCACAATATATTGAGCAGTTCACCTTGATAATGATAAATGGACGATAACTACTCCACAAGCTGCTCAACCCCTTCCACAACAACTTTGTCTACTTCAGCTGCCGCTCCAGCCGCTACAACTTTTGAACCGTCCTCCATCTCCTCACCCGTCTTTCCCTCTTTGTTACGGATTGGATGGGGTGGAGTCACGTCTCTGACGTAGGACAGTGTCTTAAAGGGACATGAGACCATAGCCTACCTACACACATTTAAAACCAACTTTGATTTATTTATTTTGTTGACACCGAATATACTGATATGGGCAAAATGACGTTGGTTATTGTCGTAACACTTTCGGGTTATCGCCCAGCCCTACAATGAGGTGATGGGGAGAGTTGAAGAAGTAAAGGATGTGATAATGGAATTTTTCAGTTTTTTTTTTTTTTCTGTTTCAGGTTTAATGGGAGGTGAAAATCAGAAATGACTACTCTGTTGTTTGTCATGCTCCTTCTCTGGGGGGATCTGTCCTGTCTTTTCTTGAATACCCTGATGTAATTATAACAAACATCTCCACCTCCTCCCCTTAAGAGTTGATTATTGAGAAATCCGGTGGATCTGTGTGTTAATAACATCCATCTTCACTCTGACTTACTTCAGTCACTCAGCTTAATGTTACTGCATTACTGCTGGTGCTGTGGTGCAGCCTGCAGGGGTTTAATCACATCCTGGGTTACAAGACTCCAGCAGTGTGAGAGGAAAGGATCAGCACCTGGAGGTTTGCAGTACAGGACTGTCAAAGGTTGTCCAAATTCTCTTTCCAGACATCTCCACAATTTCTCATGACAGGACACTGACAATGGTTTCCTATTAATGGCAACAACATATTAGCGCTCTAAGTAGAATTTGGTTTTCAACTTCATACAGACAATTGTGTGATCCACAAGATTTGTAGCACTTTCCTGATTAATATGACAAAGTTTGTCATCATAACTGCAGAAAGGCTCCCGTGTTTTCGGCAGAGTGATGAGTCCATTTCCTGTCATATGGGAGCAGGCCACCCTTGGGGCCACTGTTTGACCATCACAGCACAGACAATACAGCAGGGCTGTGTCTGTGAGTGTGTGTTTGTGTTTATCTGTGCTGTAGGCTGTCTAATGCAGACCATGAAATCAAGCTCAGAGGAATATGGAGGCAGACTCATCATCTATGAGGATGCACTGCTCACCCTATAGGCTCCAGATGATAGATGGAGGGGGCGTCTGGCTGGCCTTGGTTTGCCTGTTTAGTGTATCTGATGACACCGATGATTCCTCAGAGAAAAATGTTCTCTCTCTTCAACCTCTGCTTAGACCATAAAAATCTTGCAGTTAAAGCTGCCTACTTATCCACTCTCTTTGTCTCAGCCTATACAAAAACTCTAAGCAGCCATTTAAACCAAAGTGAAGATTTCAAAAGATCAAAAACAGACAGAAACAGAAAGTACTGCTCCTTTCTTTTTCGGACTCTTTAAAAATTCACCATTTCACCAGGATGGTAATGGTTTTGAATGAGGGATTTGTTCCAGCCTAAGCAAGGTCACTGACTATCACAACAAAGGCATTTCTCTATCACCCTAGAAAAGGACTGTGTAGCCTGTGGTTGTTTTTTGCAGTAACAATGATCTTCCCATAACCTTCACTTGCAGCCACGGAGTCTTGACCTCATCAAACTAAGACCATTTCACACAAAATTAGGCGCTGACACAGGATTAAGTAAAAACAAATAAAAATAGTGGTGAGGTTTTTAACAGCCGTTTCTGATTGTCCTCTGGTTTAAGGCTGCTGGAGGCTAAACATGCCAAACAAACCATTAAAGTCAAACCATTCTCCCAATATAACATGCAAGTCTGCACCACTGCACTGTGGATAGATGATGCAAATAGATTCAGAATAACTGGAGCCATTTCACTTTGTCACTGTGAGGCCCGAAGCTTTGTTTCTTAAATTAGAGGTCAGCAGACTATCTTTGGTGTGAGGCTGCCCACATGATGAAAGAGCCAATATGTTTCCATGAGTCTGGCTTCTGGTGCAAGACTGTCCTATTTGTCATTTGACTCTCAGGCTGAAAGAGAAATTCACAGGCAGCTCTTGACAAAGCTGCGCTCACAACTGGGGCTCAACAAAACTTTTTTTTATTTGAGTCTTTAAATTTTGGTTAAATGCTCTTGGACTGGGATGTCAAAATTATCACAATGAATAAAAAGAGCAATGGCAATATACCGGAGGGGACGGTTTCATAGTTCAGATTTTTCAGTTGAAAAAATTAAATCACTCCTTCAGTCATCCAGATTAAATCAAGTTTCCACCTATGGTGAGCCTATTACTAGGATGTCCCACCTCAATAGACTTTAAGGTTTCATTACACAGACTTAATAAAGGAAGTGAAATATCTGCACTAGACACAGACTGACTATCTGACCTGAGGTATTACAGGTCACTAACCTGGAGTCACAGAGGTCAGCAGCCAGATCTCAGGAGTATCTAGATCAATCTCCTTATCCAGACCCATCTAATCTCTTTACCAGTGGTAACAACAGCGATTGCCTTCACTATCATCCCCATATGTTTACTCTGTGTTGATCCTTCAACCTCGAGAGGGTGTACAGGTGCACAGAGAGAAAGAGACGGTGCATGAAGAAATTTGTAGGCCTTGATACAAAAAGAGCCGCAACAAGCGGGTAAAAGAGAGCTCAGAGAGCAGCAAAGAGGGATGCTGTGCCACAACAACTCTTTGGGGTAATGAGTTTAACTGGAAACCAGCAGAGGGAAGGCACAGAGACACAGTACAGACCAAATAAAGATACAAAGGACCGGAAAAAGGAGTGGGATGGAAGGATGGATGAGCCTGAAGGTAAGTGGAGTGACTAAGAGGCGTTCTTCAATTATAATCTTCCGGTTCATTACAGGCTTCGGCAGTGAATTGTAACTTTATCCAACAAAAGGCAAACAAGCTTTATCTTTTTTTGTCAGCTATCAAACTGGGACAAAGCACGTGTAATCCTTATAAATATTTATCAGTGACAGCCACTGAGACTGTTTGTTGTCACATTAAAAGATTAATCAGCTGTGAAAAGAAAGCAAGGCCATTATGATAATTCTTGCTTTGTTTGTACATTTAATGAGGGTAACAACTTTTCTTTGATGGAGAATAAGCTGTGAAGTCATTTCCTTTTAATGCGCTTTTCATGTGGATCTTGGGAGAGGAGCAGTGTGGAGGAATATCAAGAGAGCCTAGCAGAGCTGTAGAGGAGGATATCTGGAGCAGTTCTTCACTGCAGCACTGACAGGCTTTCTCACCTGTCTGTACCTTGTTGTGAGGGTTTGTTTAAAGCTGACTTAACCTGTTTAGTCAAACATTTTATCATCACTCTGAAAATCCCCACATAGCCCATGTTGAGAAAACTGGCTGTTGTGATCTCTAGCATACAAGCAGTGCACATTTAACAACACAGTAATCACAGGATATAGTTAAGTAAACAAACCAGCCTGGATTTTCCCAAACCACAGCACAAAGACTCAGTTTAACTGCTAACACATACTGGTAACTCTGTGTGTGTGTGCACAAATTGCTACACAATAGACCTGCTGCAATGTGTTCCAGGTTTGATATTTGTTATCCTGCTATTTCTGTGCATGGACATTCCTCTACAGTAAAACCTCCTACTGAGCTGAACTTCCAATCAGTGCTTTGACTTGCACTTAAGTCACCAGATTCCTGCTGGCTTTCTGCAGAAAGCAGATTTCTGCTTTGTCAAAAAACTTATCCAAAAACTCACTTTCCATAATCCTTAAGGCTTTGGAGAAAGAAATACGATTTTCTTGTCTGGATTTCCCCAGAGTGAGCAGAGTTCTTGGCTATGCATACGCTTCACCAGATTTCTAATTGGCTTCATTTGCATGTATTGGCAAAACTTTAGCCATGGAAAATATCACAGTGAATGAGAGCAAGGGCAGTGGAAGAAATGAAGAAATCATGACCCAGGATTGTTATGTTTGCTTGCAAAAGAACTGGACTCAACATCGAGTCAAACTGAGGCAGACAGCAAGTCTCCTCTTCAATTCCAAATCAGCTGGTTTACATGAAGGGCTCCGAAAATACTCACATCGGTGGCATGTTTTTTATTTGAACTGTTTAAATTGTTAGAGACATTTAAATGATCTTTTTATTTCTGGTTTAATTACTAGGGAACTTCAACATACTGTGATGACTTTAAACAGGTTTTGAAACAGAGTAAAATTAATGCTGATGCATCCATACAACGTAGCAAATAAGACCACCAGGAAATTAACTTCCCTGAACAGTTGGTTGAACACAACCTCCCAAGAACCTTTGCGTTTTTGAAGCGTTAGCTCACACCGTCGGCCCTTCAATCACAGGAGTACATTAGCTTTGGCTCAATAAAGTCACCAAGCAGCTGTGGAGGTGCAGATCATTTGACAGATAGCAGTATTCTCTTAAACTCGGACGACAAGACCACAGGTCTCAGCTGGGCACACATGCTTGGAGGTTTGATTTATTATGTGATGCCTTGCTGTTCTTTTCACTGAACGTAACAGTCATTCAAAGTTTAAGAGACAGTCGTATGTCCGCTGATTATACAGTGGACCTAGGGCTGCATGATTGATCGATTTTAAATTGTAAACAGATTCTTTGATAATGACGATGTTGATAAAATAAAAATCGTCAAATCAATTTTTCTCTATCATGTCTCGAGCCTCCAGGCCACCGTAGGCTCCCCCTTCCTGCGGGAGCGCTCCCCAGTTCCCACACACACCAGTGTATACATACATGGTGTTTGCAAAAGAAGGCGATAATTTCAAGGCTAAACAGGGCAAGAGCAAGTCAGTCGTGTGGAATTGGTACAGCTTCACAGTTTCAGACAAAAAGCAAACCACTCCCCGCTGCAAAGTTTGTCTGAAGGCAGTATCAACCGGTCCCCATGGAAATGAATTCAGGAGTAAACGCAAAAGTTTTTTTTAATCATATCTGCGTTTCATCCACAATGAAATGGCGTTTCAGGTGATTGTGTACTTTTTTAAGTGTGCATTAATCCATAAACAACTATCATTTCATCTCCATGTGGATGTACTGTCTATCTGCATCTCTCAAAAAGATTATGTCACACACAGCGTAATTCTTTTATGGCGCCTGAGCGTGTCCAGCCAAAACAACCTTTCTACGCATGCTCCATACTCTTCGTGCAGTGTTACAGCACCACTTACTGGCTTGTCATATGCACTACATCGTTTTCAGTGGTTTCGTTTTGAGTGATGATACAAAAACTTTTTATTTTGAAAGTGAAGTTTGGTGAAGTTGTCACTGAAAAAACAAAAAAACAAAATCAAAAAGTGAGTTTTCAGAGAAAAGATAATTAGGATTTTGTTTTTGGTCAACATTGTGCAGCCCTAAGTGGACCTATGTGCCGCACCTGCCTAGATGTGCAGGAGTGTACAAGGTAGAGAGAGTTAGCTTAAGGGTGAGAAATCCAGGCTAATTCTTCATCAGTCTGTCCTGTACGCAGTCATTTACAGAAATTTGATGTGTGTCTAGGGGTTAGTTGTGGGATTTTCCCGCATCATGACTTCCAGACTTGGAAATTAACTATGAAATGCTGTCACCCTCACTAGCTGGCATCGTTGGTTAAACAAGTTCTTAGTGTTTTTATACTGTTGGCTTGAAACACCAGTCATATATTAGTTTCAGCTGGAGCTCTGGTTAACAGCTATTGCCAATTAAACCATGCTCTAAAAGTGTGTGTTTGCAGCCCAAACTTTATTGCCGAATGAGAAAAGCCTAATATTGGTCCATCTTTATGACTCAAACTACCTTCCTTGCACAAATAACCAAGTGAGTATCAGGACTTTTTTTTGTCTTATTCAGGTAATTACTGTAGGGAGTGACTCTTTCAAGAGCACAGAAAAAGAGATAGTGAGCAAGGGCAGGGGAGCAGCTAGAGTGCTTCTGTTTATTCATCAAATGAACTTCGACAATCCCCACTACTTATACACACAATGGCCAGCAAAACTCATTTGATCCCAGACAAATAGCAAACGTCCTGAAATGGTTACAGATGACTTTCTTCAGTGTAATGGGACAATCTGCAAGAGTAGCTCATCATTTATAATAAAATGATGGAGCTGGAAATACTTGGAGCTGATCAGACAGAGCGTTTCCTGCCTGCCTGCCTGAGCAGATTTGTTACTGAGCCAATCAGTTTCTCTTCCCTGATAAACAAGAGGCAGACAATGATGATGATTCATGGGTAGATGTTTGAGGGCACTGAGCAGTGAGACAGGATCTTCTATAGGAAGACGCCAGGAAACACTAGGCAAAATAGATTTGTAATTTTCTGTTAGAGTATTTCAACTGACCACCTTAATGGGGGGCTTTCAAACTAAGCCAATTAGCATCTGCAAACTACAGTGATACTATGGTGCTGATTCAGCAGGGTACCACTTGCAGTAACCCCCCCTTTTTTTTTCTACGCTCACAACAGTCACACTTTCATGAACATATTTCCATGCCCTTTTCAGCATCTCCTCTGAAAGTTTGTTTCAACAGAAGGACATTTATGCTCAGAGGGTGAGCTGATGCACCAAATAAGATCAGTACAAGCCTTAGATACGTTCAAACAACATCAAATATATTTACCAAAAGGACTGATCACATGAATAATGATCTATTAAACTATACAATGTGGGGCTGCGTTCTTCTGACGAGGCAACCCCAGTTTGATTTACGGTACAGATCATCATAAAAAACATCATTTGTAGAAAAATATCTGTGCAAATAAAAAAAGGCCTAAAATCCAATAATGATGGCTGCAATCTTCTGCTCCTCAGTCAGCACTGCATTAAAAACAGACAAGACTCTGCAGTGGGAATCACCACAAGCTTAAAATCACATCCAAAATCCATTGTTTGTGATCACACGAGTAGCTTACATATCCTGGGAGTCATTACTGCTTAACAATATACGTTACATTTATGGTTTTAGAGCAACAAATGCTGGCAGCCAGACAATGGTAGACAATTTATTGATGTGGCCGACGTATTCAACAACAAAAATTCGTCGACGCAAAAAACATGCATCGATGCGTTGCACAATGACGTAGACAATGGCTACTTAAGGTAACAGTGGAAGCATGGACGGAAATGAACTCCACCTAATGGGGTTGATTTTAAACCTACTTTAGCATGATCTATAAACAGCTCTTCCCAACCAATGCATGTGTTCTTCCTGGCTTCCTCGTTCACATTTCCAAGATCACGCTGCTTTTAAGTACACATGCGGTGACCTGTCAATCATATAACACACAGCTGGTGCAGCAAATGCCACCGTGAACGCTGCATCATACGCCTTGCATCCCATATCTATTTCATTCACTTTAAGCAGTTAGCTCAGGGTTGAAGCATCAGTTTTGTGCTTTAATTTTTCCCCAACTCGCTAATTAATTAGCTATGTGATCGCTGATGATAACTCGCAAATACTCGGCGCACGCAAGCTCCGCCACACATATGTATACTAATACACAAGTCCTAGGTAGAGCCACGTAAGAAAAAAACTCATTTTTAAGGTGTGGAGGCTTTTATTCAACCGTGGCAGTGCGCCACGATTGACTGCATATAGGGGAAGCCCTGTTATCTGGCACTGTGTCTTACTCAGCAAGGTAAACACTGTTGCCAGCATAATGCCAACTGCGGCCCACAATGAAATGCATCAGACTGGTGCACCCACAGGTTGGTTACCCGAAAATGATATACTGCGGTTCATAGTATGTCGCCCAGCACTAAGTGCAAGCTTTTGGCTGAGTGTTGCTTACAGTTGATATTAGATAAGCTAAAAAGCAATGTTAAGTGCTTTGTGAATGTATAAAAGCATTGATAAAAATGCACTGTTTTTTGTTCTGTTTGATTTCAAGAGATTATTGAATAAATCACTGAATTGAATACTAATAGGACAAGTTTTTAATTTTCATTTTAAATTCATTGTTATATTAATTGGTTAAGAAAAAAATAGTCGTCAGAATAATCAATAAATTAGTTGATTGATTAGTCAACTAATTGAAAAAATAATAGTTAGATTAATCGATAAAATAATAATCGTTAGGTGCAGCCCTAGTTGAAATCCAAAATTTACTTATTCAATGACTGCAAAAGAGGTTTAACCCCACCATCAAACTAAAACATGAATGCAGAAATAACAGAGATATTAGCTGTTTCAGCATACTGTTGCACTTACTGTGTTACCCTTGGAGCACACATCTATCCCTTGACGATTTAAGTTCTGTGAAAATGTGACAAGCACTTTACACAACTCAATGATTAATTATTTAGGAAATCAAAAGGCAATTAATTATTTGGACAATTAAAAATGAACTGGTATAGAGAGTACTCATTAGCTGCACCACAGCTGCAGCCTTGTGGGGGTTATGGATAATACTAGAACGAGCATTGATGTGCTTCAGCTCATGTCTGCTTGCTTGCCTTATGTGTAAAAGTAGAGCAGTATAACATAAAATCTAAGAGGAGCTTCAGTTTATACCAATAACGCTTGCTGCTCAAATCTTGAGTCATATCAGCCAAACTGTCTTGCTGCCACCATGAAAGCTCCCAGATAAGCAAACTTAAAAAATGTTACTGAGACTTTAACCTGGTTTGGACTTCTTTGAAGGCTATACACCACAGCTATACATATACACATACATTCATACATATAGATTCATATATATACAGTAGGAAACATAGAATTTGAAAAAATGCATAACCCCCTATTTAATGCCTTGATTGAGATCTATTTTGGGTCTTGTGCCAAATCTCCATTGCAGGAAGACATGTTGTCATGTCAGCTGGATCCATATGGCTGATAGCAAGTAGACAGCTGCTAAAAAAACATGAGGATGCAACGAGCATGACAACATGAGCTGAAAGACACAGACATAAAGCTTATGGTCCGAGAAACCTTCACTACGGTTTATTATGTGAAAAATGAAGAAATATTTCAGCTCTGAGCAGCATATCACAAGTCCCAGTTTTTGTGTTATATTATACTTAAAATAAACACGTAGGACCTTACTGACCCAAGTGTGTTGAAAACCATCACTTGTTCATATAAGGTCATGGAGGTGGCCTCAACTCGGAGAGTATAGTTCATCAAGAAGAGGCTGCTGTCTTATTCACTTTGATGCCTGCAGGGTCAGACCAACACAGCACCTCACACTGAAACAACTCCCCCAGAGACGTGAAGGAAAGCCAATTAGCTGCTGACAGGGGAAAACACAGCAGGGCAGGAGGAGAAGAGGAGGCTGTGAGAGGTAAAGGTGGTGGGGTGAATGGAAAACCAGCTAAGTGAGATTCAGCGGCATATGCGTGGAAGTGTGTGTCACAAAGCTTGAGTACACATTTCAGAGTTACAAAAGTGAAGGTCAACCATCAACCAACTGTGTGAGAAAGTGACTATGCTGAAGTTTGGGAACACAGTGTAAAAAAGTCCTCTCTGATCAAAACACTCTCTGCAGTTACTGGTAGGGGAGACCGGGGCTTGTTGTCACACTTTTTACACTCGTATATATTTCTTGGAATCAATACATCATATGCAAACAAAATGTGTACCAGATGAAAGGCCAAAGTCTCATGTTTATATTTCGTATCCATGTCATTTTCATATCTTGTGTCAGTGCAGAGTTATAAGGAATCAAATACAGAGTGTGAACATGTGACATGTTGCCCCACCATCGGGTAAGTTGTCTCACTACATGGGGTAGGATGTCACAGTGGATTTTGCAGCTGATAAAAAAAAAGGAAAAAATTATTGTTCTCCTTTTTTGCATGAAAGTGAACATCAAAGTCAGGTACAGAAAATGTTCATCATTGAGCTAGAAAAAGTCCTTGAACATAGCCAAATATTAACATAAAAGATTATGAAACATAGTTGAGGCCACCTCCATGACCTCACTTCTTCCTTACTTGATACAGGTGTGATTTGTACTGCAACAACAATAAATGTATGAATTGATAGCACAAATAATGAAAACCATACTGGCAACTCTTGAAGATTAACCATTATACCATTAATCGAGTCATATTTACAACATACAGCTCAAAGCTGCGAGGATTTCTAAGTGTACTCTGTCATTCACTTCCACCCTTGCACACTTGGGTTCTGGGTAACTTGTCTTCAAAACAAACCAAAGCTTATCTTGCAATTTATAGACTAATTAAAAATGACAGCAAAGTTTAGGAATTACGATGATGAGAAAAATAATTATTAGCAAAACCTTACTGCTCTACTATTGCAAATCTAAAATCAAAGTATGTCTCAAAAGTTTGTATATAGTATTATCTTAAAATTGAACCATTACTTTTAGCTCAGAGAGTTGAACACTTTAAGCCTAGGTCTTATACTTGAAGCAATGGCAAACTACAGCAAAGACAGGATCAAACAAAAGTAGGCCAAGATCACATTAAAACAATCGGACAAAAAAAAAAAATGAACACAAAGACAGGACTGGGCGATGTCTGACAAGAACACCAGGGTTTATTGCAGAGCAGTTTCATCATCATAAACTGTCAGTTTGCTTTTACAGAGCTGGTATTTCGGACAAAGAAATCTCGCTCCAGGGTTCATATCCTCCACAGAGGTTCCTAAACAGATAACAACCAGGTATGCAGCATGTTCATGTGTGTACGTGCTGCACACTTGCAGACACACAAAGAGAGAATAAAGAAGCCATAATGAGTGTCATAGATCAGAAACTGTAGTGGAAGAGGAACTGTCAGTGCACGGCTCCTGCAGCAGCCACACCACTATGCAAACAGTCCAACGTTCAAACACACACACACACACACACACACACACACACACACACACACACACACACACACACACACACACACACACACACACACACACACACACACACACACACACACACACACACACACAGATTAACCGCGATAATGGCCTATACTTCCTCTTTATGCAGTTTAAATGCAAAAAATCAAGTACACTGTGATATACCATAGCACATCCTGTCATTTTCCACATATAGCAGTCACAACTGTTATCCCAGTGACAGTTTTTGGACCCTCCCATCTGAATAGGAGCTCAAAATGACTTATTCTAACGGAGCACGTTGCACAATGAAACACCAGAATTTGAAATATATAAACTGAATAGAGGGGACCCTACACAAAGACACAGAGAAAGGCTTTCTGGTGAGAGACAAGTTATTGTGACAGAATTGGGCAAACCCGAAAATGCTGTCAACCACAGTTTGTATTGATCAATGCCCCCTGGTTCAGTCAAATGGGGACATACTGACAAAGCTGTTTCAATATGCAACATGACATGACCAAGCTAAGAGGAATAAAGCTGTGGACTTCCTAGAGGTAAGAATGAACTCTGACTTTGATATTATAGTTTTAAATGTTTATTTCTGCAAACAGGCACATCATTCTTTTTCACAGTGTTTGTTACCTATCTCAGGGGAAACTGTGCAACAAATGTAGAGTGGATGTAGCAAAGATATACAGTAGCTAGAGCTTCAGTCTCCGAGATCAGTTTTACTAATTCACACTTGAGGAAAAGGAAAAAAAAAATCACACACATGAAAAGGCAAAACAGGGAAACAAATATTCAATATGTATTTTATATATACAAATATATCAAATATCTAGTATTCAAGGTAACATTAAAGGAAGCAGTTGACTAGTGTGAGCACTGACAGGTAAGGGGAATATTTGAATAATCCTGTTACATGGTAGTCCTGAGTTAGCAAGTAAACATTGTGTTTCTAAATCTGTGATGAAAACAGGAAGAACAGGCAAGTACTAGGGTGTGAGTAAGGGCTGAATGGTTCATTGCTTTCTGATCAAAATTGCGATTTCAGACAGTCCAATCATGTGATCACCAAAGCCCCATTTTTTTCTTTTTTTGCGCTCCTGACTGACTCAGGATCTGTTGTGTGTCAACACAACAGATCACAATTTCTGCCAGGAAAATCGCTCCAGCCCTTGTGTGAGTGATTTTGATTGGGTCAAACTGTAATAGCTAGACCAATAGAGCATCACCAGCTGCTTCTACTGGGCAGTCCTAGTCAGCAGAGGTCATTTCCTATCAACTATAAACACAGGTGACAAGGTTATGGGTCACTAAGGCTCACTGATGTGCATGGGAAGCAAAGATTGGCTCTGGAGGTTCAATAGAGTCAGGGTGACCATGCTGACTCCTGTTCACTGCTCAAAGCACCTAGGCAGGACACAAGAGCATCAGAATTGTATCATGAAGCAGTGCAAGAAGGTGACCTGGAGGATCACAACAGCTTTGACTCAAACCACTAACTACCCAGACCCCAACTGAATCACACACCTGTAGGATCCGCAGCAATCACAAGCATGCACGAGCTCTAACAAGTTCACAACTCTAAAAGTTCCAATCCTGCTTTTTTATGATGCAGTTTAGATACTTACCTACTGGAGAAACCTGGTATTTAGTTCAAAGCTGCTTAAAGTGAAACGAAGAAAGAATGTCCCTCTTTAGTAGCAGAGCAGTGCATCTGACTTGTACAACAAGAAAAGGTTGTATCATAGAAGTAGACTGACAGAAACCGAGAGACAGTGAACAAACAAAGGTAGGCTGAACATTTATTCCCATTTATTGTGTTTTTTGTTTTTGATGCAAATGTTAAGTCACATCCACGGAGCCCCGACTTTGCAGCTTGCAGGACTCAAAGGGTCTGCTGCTACCACCTTGGTGACGGCACACCTCCAGGGGCCTACTAGAGTCTAGGTCTCATCAGTTCAGGACTGTTTTGGCCCTGACCTGATGAGAGGGAGGCTAGCACAATACTTGGCATGTGGTCATAATATTAATAGCTGACTAGGGTTTTTGTGGAACGTCAGCCAATCAAGGAAAAAGAGAAATCCATCTGCACTGAAATGTAATCTCAAGTCCTTGATGAAGATTGATGAATTTCAAAAGGACAGCATAAAGAAGCCCCTTTTCACCAAATTAAACCACAGAAATATCTCATCATCTTCAAAAAGTTGTCCTTTATCCTCTTGCATGAGACAATCTTTACAACAGTTTACAGTCAACAGACTTCAGGTGTAGCAGGCACTTCCTGAAATAAGCCCCAGGTGATTCAGTGAAGAGGAGGATTGTTACAGACACAGATACGCTGCTGATAAAAGCAGACCTGGCCATTTGGATGTTTTTATCTCATGGCTGCATGTGAGCTGTATTATTATCCATTCAAAGTGGAAACATCCCACAGTACAACAACACCCCCATTCAACACATTCTCACTAACCGCTGCTGCGTAGATTCGAGTCATTCCTCTCCTGACATAATGACAGCTGAGACTCAGATTTCTCCCATAATCACAGTGTGACAGCAAATCCAGGAAGAGGTACTGACGTCTAATATATTGATGCTCTTCTACCATAATTGTGAAAATATTGATAAACAACCTCATTAAGTCTTCCTCATGGATATGGTGCATACAGTTCCCATTAACCCTTACAGACTGAGGGCACCATTTACTGGCAGCAATGAATTTGAGAACAGTAATGAGCTCTTCTTTGTGGTAGGTATCATGTTTCTCGTGAAATTCAACAACATGCCCAGTATCAAGGTCAACATGTGAACATGAGGAGCCTTATGGATACCTCTAGTAAACCAAGGATTCATCACAGGCCTGTGCAATATTGAAAATACTTGACTATTAAACTATATAGACAAAAAGGGACCTCAAGTTTTGTTTTAGACTACTCAAGCTGTCCCCTAATCAATATAAGAATTATTCTACCATTACGCTCTACAGTATAGGTTAAAGAACAAGGTCAGGGCAGAGACTGATTTATCTGCATGTCTTTTTTAATGGCTGCAATTTTAAAATACAAATGCAAGGTTTAGCTTTTTGTTCCCCTTGGTTTTTAACACTTGGACATAAGATGCACAAATCTTACACTAAGCTGAAAGAGTGAAAAAAAAAACAAGCTGGTCTGACAGCTTACACAATGTGCACAATCAATAAAAAGTACAGTTTTTTTAACTTCTGGACAATGTGTGTCCAGATATAACTCAAATTAACTTCAGCGATAGCCAGAAATTGGACTAAAAGTGTTAACTTGGGAGTATATGAAATATCTGCACTCACTGCGCTTTGCACAAGGTCACTGTCACCCCGCAGGTCTGATGGTGCGTCAGCCACACAGCTTTTCTGGTTCTTCATCCTCCTGCCTGTTAGTAGTAACCAGCAGCAGGCCAGAGAAGTTGCTCCAACACAGTGAAATCACCACTGTTGGCTTGAGTCGCTGCGACTAAAGATTCAGGTTACAGGTGGACCAGCTCAGAGCGAGTCAGAGGCACGAACTGTCATGACCCCAAAGAGCGAGTACAGGGTACAGCTGAGGGTATCTAACAGAAGATGGCAACAACTGTACTTGCTCTGATCAATCATCAGCCAAAACTCAGACCAAGCCCTGCAGAGCACTGCTGACTTCAACTCAATTTTTACTCAGTGTTTGTGAGGCAAAGACAACAGCTTTCTCTCGTCACCCAAAGAAGGGAAAACAAAGGAATCAAACTCACTTTGTAGCTGACCTCTACAGCAGTCAGAAAACGAGACATTAAATTTGAAAACAAGTGAGAAATGAATGAGATCTGAAGACGGAGCAGGAATTAATGAAGCCAGCGGGGCTTAATGTAGGATTGCTCTTTTATTCTGTTTTAAGCAGCCACTTTTCATTACTCCTCCTCAGCCTGCATCGCTTTTCACTTAAAACCTTCAAATGCACCTTTTCCCTCTCAAGTAGACACAGAGAGAAAGCTGGACCTTTTCGACAGGCGTACATCACTTACACAGCCTGGCTCTATTACCTGTTCATTACAGAACACAAAACCTCTTGCTCTCATTCTCTGAGTGCCTTGTAATGTGGCAAAACTGATAACACATTCTGCAGAATGGCTGCAATAACGGCACACATCATCAATTCCATCCTCATAAACACCGGGCTATTTCCCATTATCTCCCATTTGCGCATGTGAGGACAAAGAAATAATAACCTCACACCAGAGAGGATGCACCGTGACAGCACTTGATTCTTTTTCCCTGCAAAGATCACAAGCTCTTTTTGGTTTAGTAAGCAGACATCAAACATGGATGTTAATATCGGACTGATCAGAAGGGATGCACTGACAGTTTGGCCACCGGAAAATTTTCTGCTGAAAGTGGCCCAAAAGTGCATTTTTTGTTTTTTGGCCAAAAGACTTTTCTCACTGAAACAACATGGCCAAAACAGGATGTTGTGATGATGCAAGCAGAAAAACGCAGCCAGCATGCGCCTGTCGGGATAAAAGCTATTATGTCTACAACTTATCTCAGAACCATGGATAGCGACTTGCCTTGCATGTAATGCTAAAATTTCATGAGGAGGTGCATCTGCAAACAGTCTCTTCAAGTCAAGTTTAATTTATCACCTGAAACCCAAACATCCCGATCGCCATTCTGAATATGAGAGGAACACAGCACAGAGCAGGAAAATCCCTCCAAGCAGGCCCACTGTGTCTGTGGCGGATAGCACAACCAAACACACAAGCTGATTAATATTAATTTAATATAGATTATTTATAAATATGAATTTAGTATATGCAATTGTAATGTCTTGATTTTTGTGAGGTTAGTACACAGTCATAGCCATGAATGCAATGGTACTACTAATGGGTGTCATAACTTATTTATAACTTATTTTGACGTTTCGGTTTTAGGCCTTGGTTTCCTCATTTTCGGTTTTCAGTTTCAGACAACAATTTTCATTTTGGTGCATCCCTACTAATTAGTCTCCAACATAGACAACAATACTTGACAAGCTCAAGTGAGGTCTACAAGTGCGTTCAAAAAGTCTCCAACCCTCTTTACCTATGTCAACGGCAGACTCTGGGCACGAACTTCTGCAGGTACAGAGTCAGTTTTCAAAAACCATGCAAATCACACGTCAGTCAGTCTTGGAGTTCTGTTTGAATGGCATCATTGCTATTCTGCAGGTGTTTTGAATAAGATTTAGAAGAGATGGAGTAACAGAAAAGTTCTGAACCTCTGAATGCATCGCTTTCATTTTAATTCAGCTCCATAAATGGACTGCACATATGATGGCACTTCAAGTCTCCCAGCCACTGACAATCCTACAAGCTTTATGCTATTCACACACACATTCATTCACTTACTCATACACACACACTCACACTCACATTCATTCACTTACTCATACACACACACTCACACACACAGCAGCAGTTTCAGGTTGGATAGCTTGCAGGAGGACTCTTTGACATGCAGACTAATGAGGCTGAGGATTAAACCACCTGTATTTGAAACACATGATGACCAAGGCTACCTCGTGAGTTATAGCTGCCCACATTTTTAATCAGCTGCACCAGTCAATGACACTAAAATACAGAGACATTTACAGGCCTAAATACAGGATCCTGGATTATGAGATGACCCCCCACTTTTCAACACTGGCTTTTAGAAAGACTTTTGTAGACCAAATCTTGTTTACTGAAAAGAGAGAGGTAGGTTACTGTTTTTAAAACCTTACAAATAAAATCACATTTTTATTTTTTTATTTTTTGAATAAAACTAGTAAAAGTGAAATAAAACCATTGATGTTTATCAGGCATTTATGGTACCTCTATTCAAAGTTCATTCATGTTCAGTAATCTGCAGATTATCGGTATGGATGACCGGTCTGTTTTTCAGACACAGTCACTCGCACCTGCATTTTCAGTCAAGCTTTTTGTGGCCACTACAAGGTCTGAAAAAATAATCATAACTATAATAATTGCATTTGTGGTAATATCACAACAAAACAACAACAAAAAGATTTCAAACCCCCAAAGGTTAGGGGAAAAGCAGTTGACTAGAAGAAGCAACAACTGTCATATAAAGGACCCCAGGCTTAACAAAACCCGCAAAAACCTTATTGTCAAAGAGGAGCGTATTGGTCACATGCAACTTTTTTGGCTTTAAAAATTCAGCGACGGGTAAGGTGCAGCATCTTAATACTAGGGATGCACGATATTTATCGGACTGATAAAATATTGGACGATTTTTGGGGAAATTACGTCATTTTTTATCGATCTGATAGGTGCATTTTTCCGATATAAAGATCTGATATTAATGAAATTTTGAGTAATGTTTGCAGGCGGAGTGGCCACCCGTCCGGGACGCGCTGGTCACATCATCTATCGCGCCTTACTTGCAGGTCCCAAGCCTGTCCCCGTCACTGCCCGACTGATAATAAAATGTCTTCACCAGCATGGTCGTTTTTTTTTTTGGCAGAGGATGACAACAGCATTGCTATTTGCAAAACCTGTTCAGCGAGGATTCTGAGAGGAGGAAAGAAGACGTCACGTTTCAACACAACGAATCTGATAGCTCATCTGAAAAGTCGCCATCGTGGCGGAGCGGTATTAAAAGAATATTAGACAGCGCTGAAGCTGCTAGCGGTGCTAAAGCTAAGACAACACTACGGAGGATCAATGTCCCCATTCAGCAGGCGTTTGAAAACTGCAAAAGCTTTTCAAGAGACAGCGAAAAGGCTAAAGCCATTAACGACAAAGTGATAGTGTCATAGCGCTCAACGACCAGCCTTTTTCTGTTGTTGAGAACCTGGATTTTCGTGAGTTATTAGCACACTTGGAGCCAGGTTACTTGGAGCCCCCAGGTGCCGAGAAAAATGCGCAGAGTGAGACCTCTTCTCTCATCCAGCGTGTTTGGTAACGAGAGAGGAGGAAAACAAACGCACGTCAATTATCGAGGCTCGCAAAATGACCGACCTCGTTTTTATTTACCGAGCGATAAGGCGATTTATTGATTATCGCGACAGGCCTAGCAATGCTACATGCACAGGAGTGCCCCGGGTCTCATACAGCGAAAATGATATGCCAAGCTTTTGAAACGATGTTCGCACAGTGGAGAATCAAAAAAGAGCAAGTGCATGTTGTGCTCAGGGATAATGCCCGTAACATGACCAAGGCTTTAGAGGAGTGTGGGCTTGCAAGCTTGGGCTGCATGGCACACGTTACAGCTCGCTGTAAATGACGCTGTACTGAGCCAAAGAAGCATCACAGACTGTGTTTTGATCAGCAGGAAGATAGTAGGACACTTCAGACATTCCCAACTCGCCACTTCCTGTCTTCAGAAACAACTAGGCATGAAAGAGGCAAGACTTCAACAAGACGTGCCCACTAGATGGAACAGCACATTCTACATGTTGAGAAGTTTGTTGGTGCAGAAGAGAGCCCTGGCAGCATATACAGTGGAATTTGACTTACCTGCTTTCCTGACCCCATCTCAGTGGATTTTAATTGAAAACATGCTCACTATTCTTGACCCCTGTGAACAGCTGACAAAAGACATAAGCTCAGCTACAGCCACTGCAGCTGATGTCATTCCATAGGCCAGAGCAACAAAAATATCAGTTTTAAATCGCTGCACCCTGCACAAACTGCAGATTATATGAAGATTATAATAAATATAAAAATATGAATTTATCAGTTATCGGTATCGACCATGAGAAGCAGAAAATTATCGGTTATCCGTTTCGGTTAATATATTGGTTAATATTTTTCGTATCGTGCATAACTACTTAATACCATTGCTAAAAACTGCAAAGCTGCATTCGCGCTGAAACACCACAAAGCCATATATAATGGCTGCAGGATTAAAAAGCACTCCGAGAAACACTCAGAGATCACTGACTGAAAATGTTCAAAAGCATAACCTCAAGATGAGAAATAGTGCTACAGCCAATACTTATCACTCATGGTCACCGCAGCACAGCTTAACGAATAGACCAGAATCCATTTTTTCCATTGCGGAGTTAGTGTCTGGTGTGTGTGTGTGTGTGTGTGTGTGTGTTTGAGTGAGAGTGAGTTTAAGTGTGTGTGAGAAAGATTATCAAGAGGGTTAGGGTTAGATATTCAGATATTCAGTCATATTTAATCACAGTTTTAAAAACTAACAGGAACACTGGAAGAAAAAAGGGAGTGAGATTATTTTCTCAAATCACTCAGCCCTACTTGCCACCTTCGTAAGTCTGGCCTGCTGGATCCATATTTTTTTTGGCTGTTGAGAGTTGTTCAATATCTCAACTTGCATTCATTACTGTTGAGAAAGGCATCATTGTAACTCTGGCTCAGGTGTTGCTTGACTTGTCTTATTTTTGTGTGATGTAGCTCCTCTCACTGTTTCTCTTCGTCTTTAATCTGCAGTGTGTGAGAATGGGACTAGTCCAAAACTGATGGGCTCTATACATAGCAGTCTCATTTATCAGTGTTTAACTGTGGTGTAAATGGGTGAAAGCACTGGTCAGAGGACTAGAGAACGAGATATAAACATAGTCCATTTACCATTTAGATCAGTATATTACCATTACTTTTGATGAGAACAGGAGAGAAGGCTGTGTCTCGGTGACATTAAATAAGCCTCTTTCATCCAACAAACAATCAAAAGCCAAAAGATTTCTTTTACATTTATGTATGACAAAGAAAAAACAGCAAGAACCTCGTACTTAAGAGCTGGAACCAGCAAAGGTTTTGCTTTTTTTTTTAATGACTACAACAATCAGTTGAAGTTGTATAACAAATCACTGACGCTCTCATCTCATCCTCCTGTCTCCTCCAGCTGTCAGCCCTCTAACTTTCCCCTGTGTGTGGATGAATAACATCATGTTAGATGAATTACAAAACATGCATCAGCTCTGTGAATTCTCGTGCCAGGAACTACCCAAAGAACTTAAACTTTTCCTATTGGTAAGGATCAAAAATAGGTCGAAAAATAGATTCAAGCTTAACATCTAGATAATATCACCACACTGATGGCAGTGCTGACAAAAAGAACACTGGTTTTGTTTTGACTGGACGGCACTCTGTTTGAATGGTATAATGGTCTCAATGTCTGCGTTCACATCTAAAGTGTCAGTCTTCATAATAGATCAGGACAGCAAGTGACACTAATTGCACTCCATTTCCCCACCAGCTATTATTCATAGGGCTGGAGCTTTGAGCCTTAGATGACAGGTGGATCAGATGGCGTCTCCTTGCCAGACCTGGCTCTAAGGGAGGTCTTGCTCACTGGCAGGCGACCTTTACGGCATCAGACAGAGACGCAAGTACCACGGGTGCTATTTTTTGGGGGGGGTTTTCTGACACTGTTCCTTGCCTGATTAACACACAACCCAACCTCCGAGCATAACTAACCATCAAGAGGCCAGCTTCCTAATACCAGTCCTGACACACTTTGCTGTCAGATCTAATAGCACGATCTAGTACTTCTGAAGGAAAAGGCTGGTTAACTAGCCACATCAAAAGGACACATCAGAGAGCATGTGAGGGAGAGAGAAAGAGAGAGAACAAACAGGGTAGCAGCAGGTTAATACAAGTGTTAGCAATCCCTAAAAAGATAGCCACAGAATGACAGCACCCTTGCGGTGATGTCATAGGTTTTTACAAGCGGGAACTTTCATCAAACAGTGATCAGAAAAGGCAGTAAAACACTGTTGCTTTGTCTGCCCTCACACTTAACAGCCTTGAAGTTTATTTAGTGTAACCTCCAAAAAGAAACAGACTTCTTTCAAATATGTTAGTCCCAAACAGACTGAAAAAAACGGGTTCAAACTCCAGTCTGTTGAACAGTTACAAAGAACGAGGGAGTCACTTTACTCACCTCCTCTGCCAACCAAGCACCTAGTTTACATAATGCTGCCAGCCTGATAGCAAAGGGTGAATGATAGAACAATGAAGCAGTGTATGAATAAATTTCACTCCATGTCATGCCATATTAGACTTTGAGACAGTGGCACACAGAAACTGAAGGACTCTTGCCCAGCCAAGCTCTGGAGAACTCTTTTTTTAGTCAGCCCACAGACATGAAGCTGGCAGTTTAATCCACACTGCTGGTCTCTGAATAATCATTAAATGCTTTCTGTGATGCAATGCAGGCTTGGACCAGGCAACAGCATCTCAGAGTACAAATAAAAAGCTTGGACATTTCTGGCAGAGGCCAAGGTTTTAAACTGAAAGACTAAACATTTGATGGCATCATAGCTACAGCGAAAAAGAGAGACGTTCTGATTGGGCAACATGCTGGCCTTTTTACACTAAGGAGCCTCACTGTCTCTGTGGTAAGTAATAAAAACAGATGTATGAGTCATGTAAAGAAGTATAAGACACAAGCAATGACCTGTCAGATGTAAACCCATATTACGATATGAATATATACTTTTATTTTTTTAAGATGAGTTATCTTGTTCTGAGATTTATTTTTCATTTATACCTGGGACCAGGGATGTTGACTAACTTTTTGGCTCAACTACCAAGGGGACCAGTAAATGAAAAAAATCTACCAGCCAAATACATTTTTTACCGGCCAAATAACAAATGCTTTTTTGTTGTTAAATATAAATCTGTTTAAGTACTTTTTATTGAGATAACAGGATCATATTGCAATATATAATTAGAAAAGAGGCCAAGGTATTATTTAAAATAAACTTTAATCTGATTAATCCAATATTCTAACCAGAAATCATTGCATTTGAATAAATGTTGATGCTGTGTGTTAAGAGCAGAGCTTGGCCTCAAAGATCAAACCAACTACAAAAGCTACATTAGCAACTTTAGCCCACCTGTAGTGTACGCATGCTGTGTTCACATGGATAGTTTTGAGACAAACAGCCTGAGCCTATCGTGATGTTTTACATGAGGTTTACATGATGATGTGGATATGAGCGCATCATGAGAGTATTTCTAATTAGATTGCTCATCCAAATAAGTATAAGTGAAGCTGCACACTTTTTGGTTTTAACAATAAAAATGGTAATAAAAAATAGCTATGATATGCACTGAACTTATTTAGCCCAGTAATATTAGTGTTAAAGTCCTCATATGTTTTACGTGCTCTCCCATATAGGGCTCTCTGAACATCTGGCGAGTGGCGACTAGCCAGCCAACAGCCCTGCCTAGGACTGCTGAATTATGGCAAAAATCATAATCATAATTATTTCTATGCTGTCTCCTCCTACTCTTCTCCCTGTTCTCCTCTCTCTACTTGTAGCTGTCTAGTTTGTCCCACTGTTGTACAGTAATCCTCATGATTTTTTCATCGAATTACACTATTGTTATTATTAATCTTCAGGAGGCAGCACAATGTTGTTCAATCTCAATTATCATATTTTAATGATCATAAGGGGGGCCAATATGGTGATAGAAATTAAAATCAGATTCATTTCTCAGCTCTATCTATTAGAGATAGACCAATTGATGGGCCCTGTGCACAGCTCCACTACTTCCTGAACTTAAGGCAGCTTCTTTTTATCATGTCTCACATAATTGGACAAACTGATTGATCACTGTGACTACTCAGACACACCTGGATTAATCAGTTTGTTCAATCATATAAGACAGAAAATGAAGGTGCAACCTTGGATTCAGGAAGTAGTGGATTGGTGTATAGAGCCCATTGGGCAAATTGTTTGCATTTTGATACAATCACGTCATCTGCCCTAGCAAGACCTATCATTATCTTTTTGAATGAGAGAACATTTGGCAGCATATCAAATCTAAGACAGCCTCGTTTTTGATATAAATGATGATGATTAGGATGTATAGGATAATGCAGTTTGATGGCAATATTTATCACTACCTTGCATATTTCTTTCTTTCTAGTTTCAGATATCTAGGTAGACATCAAAAAGTCCCTTATGGCAACATTTAACTGAGCCCCAGATATTTTTGTAAATATTTATTCAATAAAACATTCCCCTAAGTTCAGCAATATTGTCTCTCATTTATTTGTGTTATCATATTTAAAAAACAACAAGGTGGTATCTGCTTTATACATCAGCCACCAGCCAAACTGCTCACTCATGATCAATATCGACAATGGCTGTTAAAAAACAGGTCCTCTATTATCTATATGTGTCAGGCTCTCACTGGAAGAAGAATGTGTGAAAGTGTAAAATCTGGATGTTTTGGATACTTGTCTTGCAGTGCAGTGGACAAAACCCCACGCTTCAAAATTGAAATACTCAATGTTTTATATTTGATAGTACTGAAAAGCATTGATAACTATCATTAATACATCTACACATTTATAATTCAAACCACAAGCTACTGAAAAAGAATGAAAGTGAGAGAGCATGCAGCTGTGGTCGACTGACATAAAGAAAGTGGAAACGAGAGAGAGATCAAATAAACAACACCACAAAAGTGAAAAATCTAGTTTCTGGTTCTTTCCCAGGGTTAGATTCTAAAGAGCTGAGAACACGTTCACACCTCCACAAAAATTTGCAAGAAGGTGCTAGATTTGGTTTGCTCTCAGCTGATGTTACCTCCTGCCTGCTGCATGGCACTCACCACTACAGCCTCTAAAGCTACACCTCCTCATTCACGGGTTTGCTGGTAATATGCTTTGTCAAGTCCTTAGCACCTAATAAAGACACACAAAGCAATTTCAACCAATCTCTGTTTTTTTAAGTCCCTGCCAGCAGACTTTTGAAAGCAGTTCAACACAGCTTTACAATGACTGATACACATAAAAATACTGAAATAGAGTATTGAGCAACTACTTTTTGACTGGTATTGTAAACAGAGATAGACCACTTAATCAGTCAGGTAATTGGAGGCAATAACAACATTTAAAAATAACTGACCTCAGCTGATATCTGGGGTCATGGGGACAATCAAAAAAATCATATCAACAGGATCACTTGTAACTCCAAAGTGTGAGGAAACTCACATCCAAGTAAACCAGCAGCATATACAACTATGCTGCCAAAGGTCATTAGGCTTGACTGATTTAAAAAAATCGTTAATATGGGTTGAATCAAACTTTTTACACTTTCTATGTTTGTGAATGATGTAGTTTTCCATGCTGAAGTCAGGATTAAGTTACTCCATAACCACAAACATTGGTTTTATAGACACCAGACTGCACAAAACAGCAGAGCTTTTAAGAGCATGAAGGACAAGAACAGAGTGATCACTGCAGAGTCACCCATGCTCACTAAAGTATGTGTATTGACACACACACTATACTAGACCCTGTAATCACTGCATGTACTGCTGCAGGCAACAAATCAGAGCAGAGGTGATCTGCAGGTAAACAGAGGAGAAATCTGTGTCAGAGCAACTCCAGCCAGTCACCTCGTGCCTGCGCCATTTCCGGGTTCAATCCTCCTCAAATGAAGCTGTCACCATTGTCCTCATTTACTCGAGCCTGACACCCTCCTCCTCCTGCTCCTCTTGCCTCACTGGCTGTCATTATATTGCTCTTTGGATGGATCGCAGTGGATACACAAGCTTCAATGCATCACAGCACGGTGAATAAATATTTCATTTGCTTGTCATTGTCATTGTTCAGATTCAGCCTTTTACATGTATAATTTATCACTATATTGAAGGCCAGTCCACAAAATCTGTAAATACTGCAAGCATCTATCGCTGATACATCCTGCAACCTGATCCATGACACTGTTTATCATAGCACTTTTTCTGCTCCCTGCATGTGTCGTTGTGTTCTTTTTGAAATAACATAAACTGACCAGCCATAACATGATGAGCTCCTGAGCCATTTAATTTAACCCAATTCAACAGTGTATTATATTTAAGGGTGTTCCTGATACTTTGCTCCTCTCTGGTTTGTTAAAGCTCCTGTGAGGATTTTCGAAATGAAATGAAACATTCATGGTGAGGGATTAATTTTACTTCAGGAGGAGATTTTAGGGCAATTAACACCACAAATTGGCAAACTTTGTCCACAGGGGGGCACCGAAGTCAACACAGACAGAAAATTCCTTACAGAGGCTTTAGTATAGTAGCCAGGGGATACAAGGACCATTTTTTAATGTGACCCATGTCTATCACATTAAATACAAAGCACAATTGAAGGCTGTTGTGTTGCATTTTGTCAGATTGTTCAGGTGTTACCAATGTAAAAGCTGGTTGGTGTATGTTACAACTTTTTGATTCATATTTGCGATGACAGCCTCAACATTTTTTGTAGAGTTTGGACAACATTTGAGTGAATTACCCTTGTTTAAAGTTCGTCAGTTTATCTGGACTAGCATTCATGTAAAATCAGATTCAAATCCCTTTTTTGTGCCAACAAACCCGATTTTGATTCGTGAAAAAATGAGATATGTGTCTAAAGGAAGTGTCTGAATCCTCAAGTCTTACTAAGCTGCACTGAACCTTTAGTCCAATCTACCTGCTCTGCATGTCTCTGTGACAAACCACCAGGTGAGGCAGCTTCACTGACAGTGTATGATCCAGCCCGGTGACATGTGTGTAAAGAAACTTGCTTACTGTGCAGCTCTCTGTTTGTGTGTCTCAGCCTATCTTGATATACACGTCAGACCACCTCAGTGTGAGGGGAAACAAACTCACCAGGGGTCAAACTCGTGAATGATGCTCTCGAAACGGATGACAGCGAAGAGTCTGGAGCTGAACCCGGCCAGCCAAGCCAGGAACAGGATGGTAAAAGACAGCAAGGACTGCCATCCGGCCGGCTGCGACAGGCCTCCGGACAGACCTCCTCCTCCGCCGCCTCCTGCCCCGGCGTTGCTGCCTCTCTCCGCCGCCACCGTGCTGCTGCGCCCGTTCCCCGAGTACGACGCTCCGGAGTTCAGTGAGGATTTGTGCCTGTTGTCTGAAACCGGGTGATGCTCCGCCATATTCTCCGTCAGTCCTGTCGTGGAAAGCGAAGCGAGCTCTTTTATCACACAGGAAAGAAACCCCCTCTCTCTTTGCGCTGCCACGCTCCACTTCCGAAACCACTTGCACCACCTTCCCAACGTACCCCACAACCCCCCAAAACACCAGCTGTGATTCCAAACTTCCAAACCTTACTTCCCACCAACCGCAAAACCAGTTAAATAGTCCCAGGTAGTCACATAGCAGCACAGGTTTGCAGCATACTGGAAGTGACACATGCGGCTCTAACAGTTCCTCCTTCCTTCCTTGGAGCTGAAGGGGGAGGCGGGAACTGATTGTGGAGCAGGAAGAGCCATCAGCCTCTCACAGCAAGACAGGTACAGCCAAGAAGGATACCACTCCAGGGAGAACCAATCCAACGGCTGGGGACACTCGACTGACAGTCAAGGCGACCAATCACAAATGAGCATCCTGACCGTTGAAGACGCTCCAGCGCGAGAACAACGGCGGTTGACAGACAGCGAGAAGAGCGAATAACAACCGAACAACGAGTCACACCAGCCAATGAAATAAATGAAATTTCACAGAAACGACCGAGAATTTAGACAAAAAACGAGCCGCTGGGACAGATCCCGGGCTCTAATCAACTTTCACCCATCTCTTAGTTACGAGTTGCTTTTTTAATGCGGGATCTTCATGCATGTGATAGTAAAAAATCACAAATCGAAACATAATATCATTCATTGTACATTAGTTTAGTTTAAGAGCATTTAAGTAATAACCCAAATTTGCCAACCCTTATTTTTAGTCATTGTCTTTTTCTTCTAGAGAAGTACAACTCAAATTCCTCTTTAACTACTTTGATACAATAAAAATTTATTTGCATTTTGCATTCTTTTAACTATATCATTCTTTGAAACTAACCAGATCAAAAACCACCTTTGTTCCTACAACATCCTGCTGACCAGGTCTGTTTCTTTTTAAACACAAATCCAAAAAAGCTGCACAAAATAAACAGATTTCAGTGGTTCGTAAAATATATCTAAAACCTTTGTTTAACTGAAAATAGTGCAAAGACAACACATCAAATGTTAATGTTAGAAATTTTGTGACGTTTTATGGAAAGTACATGATCATTTTAATTCAATGCCTGCAACATGTTTGAAAAAATGGGACAAGGACAACAAAACAAGACTGGTGATTTTTATAACCCAGATAATATCAATAAAACATTCAGAGAAACTGTATAAGAGACAAAGCCATAACTGTTAGGAGATGGCTGTCATTTATGGCCCTCAGACAACACTGCATTTAAAAAACGACATAACTCTGTAGTGGAAACCACTGTATGAACCTCAAATAATCTGTGTTTGTGGACATAGTTCATCACTGCGTTTGCAAATGTAGGTTAAAACTGTAACATGCAAAAAGGCAGGTTAAGTGGAAAACTGGGATCACTCTGAAGAAGTTGAATTGATGAACAAAATGTCAAAGTCAAAATGTTATTTCTGAACTCAGTTATACAGAAATAAATGTTCTCTGTAACATAAGTCAACGGACCATCTATTCAAGTTAAATACTAGATACACAACTTTGAGAACAAGTGGATATTTCTGCACTTCCTTTAACTTATTGGTATTTTTTGCAGTCCTGTTACTTTATAGTTGGCCTACAGTAAATGTATTTGTAGCAATTTCATTCTTTATGTAGCTCCAGTTGTTACAAAGTCCTCTGAACTCCTTGAAGTTGTCTTAACTCAAGTTATCTCTGGGTTGACTTTGCTGTACTTTAAATCCTTCTTGTGAGGAGTAATTGATAACTTGTTAAGCTATGCTTTCAAAGTAGCTTTCTCACCACTGCACTCTGGAGACACAGGGAAGAAAAAGACTGTTTAAAACCAAAGCAGAGAAAGTTTTCAGTATGGATTAAGTTTTAAAACTCTAAATCTTGCATTTCCTATCCTTTAAGTACTCATCAAATGTCTTTTGCTGATCTAAGTAAAAGGTTCTTGGCTAGTAGTGGCAATATGATGGCATCAAGTACACAGCATGCTAATGAAGAGACAACATGTCTAGTAAGTGACGGCAACACACACCCTAAAGATTTAGAGAAATCTGGCTAGGAAATGTGGAAGTGCCAAGTCAAATAGAAAAAGAATAACTAGATACTATAGTAACCGTCCCTGACCAAAAAGGGAACTTCCCATTTCTAAAAATCTCAAGTCTTGTGAAACTATTTACATTTGCAGAAGTCTTTCTAAAGGTTCTTACGCCACTGTCTCTTGAACCCACATAAATTATATCTCAATTTGAAGACCCTGGTGTTCAGAAGTGATGGTAAAAATGAACAGACTGCAGTTGTGGATCTCATGTGATTCTAAGGAAATGTTGTGTCTCCAACTTGTTACCGGTCTTCCTAATGTCAGACAGTGAGGTGAACACCTCCACAAAAAGACATTTAAGTGACTTTTTATTCTGTTTCAACCGTGGCTCCTTGTCAGAAATGTGGCCTTATTGTCCCCACACACCAAGCACGAGTAAAATCATTCACACGAATAAATTACATGTTAAGTCAATGCAAAGACACGATTAGATGCTCCTACTACTTTGGTGGCGCAAATAACGCAAATTGGGCAGGAGCTGAAAATGTCTCAACTTGAGCAGATATTCGTTTTGGGTAACTAATCAGCATGGATGTTGCATGAACATTGCATGAAAACAGATGGTTGTTCAGTGGTATTTAAATTGGAGGACAAACTGATCATGTCGATGTGTGAGTGCCCCAAATTAAATGATACCTTTTCTTTCAATTACCAAAACCAGAATAAAAAGGAGCTCACCTGGAGGCAAGTGAGTGAGGAGGTCGGATAATCTTGTAAATTGTAAAAAAAAACTTTGTCTATCTCTTGAATTGGCAGGTAATACCGTTGGCGCGTGAATGAAGCGAGTAAATACCACTCATTTACACGATTCACAGAGGTTTTGAGTTTATGCAGCAGTTAGGTTTCCTGTGTTCCTCTCCTCTGTGTGTTGTCCCTCTCTCTCTCTCTCTCTCTCTCTCTCTCTCTCTCTCTCTGCAGTGCTGGAGGCACGGCGAGAGGCGGGGCTCACACACCTGATTCTCGTTGTTGTCAATTACCTGTCTTTATATGCCAGCTCCTCTGTCGACTCAGTGCCGGATGATTTCTCAGTCTTGCAACACGTGTCTTGCCACACCGAGGTCCCTGAGCTCCCGCCCGTGTATCTCTCAGTGTTTGTTAGTGAGTTCTTTTGTTACTTTCCAGAGAATTTTTCCCTCGAGCAAAGGTGATTTTGTGTTCATGTATTTTCCTCTAGTTGAGAAGATTTTTTGGTGTACTATTTCTGTTGTACTTTGTCTTTTACCTCCTTAGTTGTTACTTGCCCCACGTGGCACTATCATTTGAACTTTGTTTTTTCACCAGCTATTTGCCCTGCTGCAGTGATTCCCATCTAACTCTGGTTTTGTGTTTTTTAGTGTCAGTCCGAGCTGACTGTGCCTTTTCCTGGAAACTGCGATTTTCTGTTGTTCACTTTGTTCTATTGTTTATTTTTAATAAATTTGGGCATCTGCCTCTGCATTTTTGGATCCTGGCCTTTGTTCGTTTCCTAACAGTCTGTGGTATGATTAATCAGTTTAAAGGTCCTTTTAGGGCAACAAGGGATTTCTATTTAAAATAAACTTACCTTATACACTTTTATTAAAGCTACAGATCACACATACTAGTCTTGCAGCCATTGTGTTTTGGTGCTTTTTCTTCTCCATTCCTAGCTCTGAAGAAACTGTCTATCTCATATTGCAGAAGGAGGTTTATCACCCCCTATAACAAAGTGGTGACCCAGATGTTGTTGGCATAATATAGCAGATGAATAGGGGGATAATTAACTTATATGGATGAGTTCAAACTTTTCACATAAAGGGATACTCCTCAGAAAGTGGTACCCTGGAGATTAATTCTTTGTTGGTCAAAGGTCGAAGTTCAAATCTAAAAATGAAATCTACCAAGCCCTCTTTTATTACTCTCTATCATCACCCATGCTCTGAACAGAGTATTCTGGTGAAGCAGCAAACAAAAAAAAAGACCTCCAACTAAACAGTTTGTCTTTCAACAAAGAAAACTTACCTGACCCTTAAAACAAAGTTGGATCTCTCCAGCAGTTTAGGGAACTTAAGATCATTTGATGTGCATCTAGGATGTATGCGTATGTTACTGGATACATGCAGAGAAGCTCTGTTTAAATCCATCCTCACACAAAGCAATAGGTAGGGGGAGTAGTTCTGATATTAAAGAGCTGGTCTACTCTGGGAAGAGCTCAGAGTTTGACAATAGTCTCCCTGGACAAAAAGTGATGCCTAAAGACTGTAATGATGTTCACCTACATGCTGCACCATTAAGAAGAATCACCCAAGCCTGAGGTAGAACCCCGCAGCTCTATGATTGAGATGTGCATTTGTTTTAAGATTTTGATAATGCCAACCTTCAGCAGCCTTGCATTTCTCTCATTTTGCTTTCTCACTCTTCGCTGTTAAACATCTTCTGGAAACCACATTAGCTCACTTGTGCATCTTTCATAAAGCAGAGTACTAGTAGAAGGTATTTAGTTTTGACCACATGCCCCTCGAGGTGCATGATTCCCTGCTCCTTGTGCCTCCTTATAAATCTCTTCTCTGCGATCTTCTCTGGGATAAAGCAGAGCTTCAAAAAAGTCTAAAAAGGAATATTGAGAAAAATAAGAGGAACCAGCAAATACTGTCACTTTGGTTTGTGTTGGATGAAATTTAAAGATATACTTCATTAATTTGTCATACATACAGACCTTTTTTCAGACTTGACTGAACTTTTTGACTTACAGATTGAAGGTTTTCACGTCATGTCTGTAGTCTCCAGGTTGTTAATCAACAGGCACCTATTTTTGCAAACTTGCAGTCTTGACATTATGTCTGTCGACATATCTAGGTGAGTTTTACTGGCATTATCAAGGGCTCAGTCAACTAGAAATTAGCCTCTAGCCATTATTTTTAGTCAAATTTTAAAACCAAAATTTGATTCAGCAGATCATGATATTTAGACTGAAAAACTTGATGCCTTTTGTTCACCTGTTTCCATTCTGTGAAAGCTTTGAAAGCGTGTTTTCACTCCAGCTTTACTATAACTATGAGGTCCCACACGATAATGACATTGCGGCAAAAAACTTATTTCCTATAAGCAAATAGATCATTGTTACCTGTGTTTCTTTCTCTGGCTTACGATTTTTATCTCAAGTTCTTTGAAGGCTCAGGTTTTATGATCTATTTATATATTTTATTTAACCATGTTAGTCCCATTGAGATCAAAAAGCTCTTTTACAAAGGACACCCAGCTGAAATAGCAGCAAAAATATGCTTAATTGTGGATACAGACACACAGAGAACCACAGTACAGTCTTTGAGCATTAAGAATAAATTCCAGACTGAAGGGAAAGCCCCAAACCCTTTTACTAATTTCTGTGAGAGCTTTGGGGACAGAGAAGAGAAAAAAAAGACAGAAGAGTGCAATGAATACTGTCCAGCACTTTTCTGTTGATAAAAACACAAAGGAAGCGTGGAAGCAAGCCAAGAATGGCCTCATGAATGAGGCGGTACCGATGCGTTAGTCTTCAGGTTACTAGGGATGGCAAACCAACCCATGAATATAACTCAGAGTGCTGAGGAAGAGCTTTATAGTTTGTTATGAACCCCAAAGGTGCATAGTAAGCAGTATCAATCACATCACACAGGGCCAAGTATATCATATGTCGTATTTTTTCTCAGCAGATACAACTCATGATGTCTAAAGTTCAATGAGTCATCAATCAGAATTCTCAGGTATTTGTAACTGTTTATTACCTCTAACTTTACTCCACCAGCAGTGACCACCACAGGAACACTTTTGAGTTGGTGAACAACTAAAAAGCAACTGTTGATGCTCTGCATTAGCATTAAGCTCAAGCTATAAATTCTAACGTGTCAAATGCATTCTGCAAGTATTTAATGGCCTTTCCAAAACTGCTGCACAACAGTACAGTGTATACATTTTGACCACATTTTGATTTACATAAATAGAAACCGAAGAGGGCCTGCAACAGAGCTCTGTGGCACACCTTCATGGATACTTACAATTAGGGATGTAATGGTAACAATTGTAAGGTTTAAAATGGAAAAATTAGATATGGTTCTGTAGTAATTTAAACAATTGGGGTCACCCCCTTTCAGTTTTGGAAGGACAAAAGCAGATTTCTATATCCTGTTGGGATTCTTTAGTTGGCACTATAAGGTCAAAAAGATATGCAAGAGGCTCAGCTACAGAATCTGCTACCAACTATCTGGATACTAAGTCAAAATGACAGGAAACACATAATAGCTTCTTCTGAAAACTGGCAAAGACAGATGGTATAACACACAGGATTTCCTCTGCCAGTGTCTGCAGACAAAAGCTCCTCCTTTCCTTTGCCCCTTTCTTCTTAAACGTGAGACTGAGTTTCCCTGAGAGAGAAAGACAAAGGTTAGATGTGAATATGAAGTTTTTAGAGCTGATAGCATACACTCAAAATCTTTATGTTGAATCTGATAGCATAGATTCCAGAGGGTTAAAGTGTGAAAATTAACACATACATTGAGAAACCACAGGTTTCGAGCTTAGTTATGACATATAGTGTGCTGGAGTTTTACATGAATAACCTCCCAGACACAAGACTTTCACTGCCAAAGGTTTAAAGTGTCCTTATGAGAGGCAGGTGTGCTGCGTTGCGCAGCCTACTGCCTGCACGTAAAGACATGAGTTCAATAACTTGGACCAAATCAAATAACGTTTGACTGGAAAAAATTTACACAACCTACTAAAACAATGTTTTTTTCCAACTTCATTCAGATGCATGCTGCAGAGATTTGACTGAATTAAATTAATCCAGTGGAAGGGGAAAGAGGAAGGTGACTTGAAGATGACTGGAGCTGCAGGTCTTTTGGCAGTACATCCTCTGTCAATGAAGTGCATAAAAGTTCACTTTCTTTTAAAAACTTCTAAATAATAAATGAGCCTGTTTAGAAGCTTTTAAAAAGAACCATGTCCATTCATGTTTTCATGCCTTTCCAAATTCGTATTAGAACTCACCCATAGGGCTCTATTTTCGTGCTTCGCCGGAGACGTGGGGCAGGCGTCACGTAAGTCAGATCTGCCACGCCGACAAGGCGTTCCCAAGCACAATTTGGTATTTTGGTGAGCGGCACAGCCCGGCGTAAGTACCCCCCCCAACTCAGCTCCTCCCAGCGGCGTAAGTCGTAGCGAGGGAGGAGAGAGGGCGTGGAGTGGGTTTAACACAGCCGAGACCTGTATTAACCAATAACATCAGCTCCTCTCGTCGCTTTTAAATCCGCCACTGGCGAGGCGTATTACTATTTTCGTGAAGTAGTCAAAGAGATCAAGAGACGTCTGAAGACAGTAATGCTGTGTCGCTGTAAATGCTGCAGAGGGCGTCCTCCACACTCTCTCATATGAGCACAGATGGTTTTGGTGTGTGTAATGTTGGACCCACTAGTAAGACAAACACCCTTTCTATAAATAAAGACACTCACATAAAGTTGCACATATTCAAACCTCACGTGACAAAGGTGGCTTGTGCTCAGAGATCACATCATAAATTCCAATAATGGCATTAAAATCGGAACCATCTGTGCGTAAATGACGCATTGCGCTCCGTGGCCTGGCTCTTTCTTTCATTGATGTTGGGTTATAAAATTTATTTGGCTCACAAAACTGAATCTTAAAATATTTGTATGTAGGCTTAAAGTAAATAACTCATTTGAGCACTGAAACAAATCATTTGTTCAGCAGCAGCTGCAGCAGAATGGGGAGAGGACACGGAGACATGTCCAGGTCGAGGTGCGTGAGAAATAAAAGGAAGAGGAAGAAAGAAAAGGAGGGAGACGAGTTACATGTCTTGTTTTTTTCATCATGTGTGTCTATTTCGGTCAGGTTGTGTGTCCAAACGCGTGCCAAACGCACTCATCAGATCAGATATAGATCAGAATATATCTATATAGATCTAAATGTTTGTGCTGACTCAGAATATTGGTTGTTGATGATTATTTATTGCCCTGTAATGTGCCTGACACTGTGGAAACCTGCCGGTAAGGCATTGGTGACCACTAGACCAGCTGAGCTCCGCCTGCACTGAAAGCTGACCAGGTTTGAATGGGCGAGCTTTCAGCGCACTTTACATGCTGGCGGCGAGCACGAAAATGTCACTGCGGCAGCTGGTTCTGTCGACACCTCCCTCTGCCACGCCACCACGCCCAGCTTGGCGGACCTCGGTGCGCCTCAGTCCACAAAAATACCAAACTGGCTGTACGCTGGGCTCTGCCAGATGAAAATACCACTATGCGGGGTCCGCCACCCTCCGCCGCCTCACTGGCGGACACAAAAATAGAGCCCATAGTGTCTATGCTATAAATCTGTCCTGAGCAGATGAATTGATGGGTAAAGCTAAATATTAAAGTTTTACTCAGATTTTATAAATTGCTGTGCCTTCAATTTTTCAAAAGAGTTATTTGTCTCCACAGTCAAGACAATAAAAGAAATAGAAGACGATCTTTTGAAAAGGTAACACAGACAAAATCTTCATTTTCCTTCAAGAAGAATATCACTTTGAAAACTAACTTTTAAAGTGACTGCAAAATTAACAAAACAAACCACGCAAACCATGTAAACTATCTAGAGTGTTCTGCAGGGGAGGTGAGGTAGGATCTGAAGGGTGACCTGTATCTCCTCTTATCACTTCATCACTCAAACTGACCTCTTCAGATGATATACAAAGTTGTGGATCATTACACTCTGCACAAACCCAACCAATCAAGGTGAATATAGAGGAACAATGATGTAGTGATGTAATAATCTAACTGAAAAAAATATCAACCCTTTTACACATATAACACCAAAAAAGTAAAAAAAAAAAAAAAGATAATAATCTGAACAATTATGGATCAAACTGTTTGTGACTCAATATGTTGAGCACACTCACTTCGCATCATGTGGTGGATGTGAAAATAACACCAACGATAGACTAGTATCATTTCTCAATTTAGGTCAACAAATCTTCTCTGGAACTCTTCTCATGGTATGCAGGCCTAAGCTGTAACCATAACAACTCTGTATCTCAGCAGTCATCTCCAAAGTACTTTAAACTTACAGGATAACTGAAATGAAAATGTTCGCTGTGTTTCTCAGAAACATAGAGAACACCATAATGACACTGAACTCTAAAGAAGGCAGTCATTCATATCTGACTATGTCCTCGGGCAGTGCTCACACAGAAAGGATGATAACATGCTCTGATAAGCTTGCCATGTTTCATCGCTGTCCTAATCCTCTCTTACATGTTTCATCAATGACAGCTATTAAAGTAATTAATGAAGTGGTAAAGAGTATAACCTTTGAAGTTAATGAAAAAAAAAAGCCATTTGTCACATGTCTGTACTATGCACTCAGTTAGAGAGGAACCAGTTAACATCCCACTGTCAGACACAGGAAATACATGAAGCAGTTTGTGGTGAGCCTATTTCTGCTGCAGAACGGTAGTAAAGCAATCATGTGTGCACGTCAGTGAAGGTGTGAACAAGTCAGCATGGTTTCAGTTGCGTGGGATCATTATCCTGTTGAGATGAAAGATTTTGAAGGGGATTTTTTGACACCTTTTCCATCTTCATCATGTGACTTATAAACAATCAAACATCAGCTAGGGCCTGTGTCCACCAATAATGTTTTTTGCCAACAGCACTTACTGTTGTCAGGTTACGAAAGTTGGCCTTCTGGTTCCTTTGAAAGTTCCTTTTAAAGGTGTGTGTGTGGCTCCTGAGACCACTGTGTATCGCTATCGTGCGGTCGTTACTAAAGTGGGTATAACTAGAGAAGCAAGCAGTCGGCAGCATTCATCTCTTAACGGGTGTCTAACTCGGTGTCATGGTGTGTTTGACCTTGACTTAATTTTACACCAGAATATCCCTTTAAGTTGGCATTATTCTGCTTTTTATGCAGAATTTTTGCAAAGGTAAGTATTTCTAGACCAGGGGTGGGCAACCATGTGCCATGGAGAGCCGAGAGGCTGCAGGTTTTCTTTCTAACCCAAAACTCCACCAGGTGTTTTCACTAATTAGTCCCTGCTCTCTGCTTGGAGGTAAGGTAATCAGTGAAATCACCTGGTGGAGTTTTGGGTTGGAAAGAAAACCTGCAGCCTCTTGGCTCTCCATGGCACATGGTTGCCCACCCCTGTTCTAGACCAATAAAATCCTTGATAAACCCTCATTACCTCCGCCAAGGAGGTTATGTTTTCGGTAGCGTTGGTTGGTTTGTTTGTTTGTTTGTCTGTGAACAACTTTACGGAGAAAGTTACAGACGGATTGACCTGAAATTTTCACCAGAGGTGCGTCTCAGCCCCAGGAGGATCCCATTAAATTTTGGTGGTGATCCGGATTGCCTTCTGGATCCAGGAATTTTTTGAAGGATTCTTTATCATTGTGAGATAGGGCAAATTTTTGAATTTTTGCATTTAACTCTATAAAAATGGCCAGAGTCTTTAGTAAAAAATTACATAAAAGTATCTCAATGAGTTTTATGAGGTGTCAAAGGTTGATCCTGATCCAGACAAAATTCCAGATACTGTGATCCAGAACACACAAAAATAAGGGTGTTGTTGGAATTTTCAATGCTGAAAGATAACCAATGGGCGGCACAGTGGTGTAGTGGTTAGCACTGTCGCCTCACAGTAAGAAGGTCCTGGGTTTGAATCCGGGTCAGGGCATTTCTTGTTTTAGGAACATTATGAACAGTGAACATACCAGTTTAAACACAAATAAAAGTTAATAAAAGACACGTAACAGTAAAAGTTTTGGTGTGAATCACAATATAAAGGGGGACATGAGCTGCTTGGTGGAGGTCTGCGCTCTCAGATTGCTTTTCTAGTTATATATGTTTACATTTGTGAAATTTCTTGATCCCAATGAAAATTTGAGGGTTCATGAAATCTGAATTCACTGTTTATATGTACACCACAGGCCAAACGTTTGGACGCAAGATCAGATTTGTACAAAAAAAGATCATAGTTTCATATATATGATTTGCAACACAATAAACATGACTAATGTGTAAAGAGTTTATTTGTTTGTTAAGAATACCCATTAGCTGAAGCCATAGCAATCAGCTAGTCTTCCTGGGTTCCTCATAACACGAGCAACTGCAAACCATGTACAAAATACAATATCACAACAAAAATAATACAATCAATTTATGTCGTAAATTCAAAGGGTTAAAAATCAGAAACTCAATCTGGCAAACAAAATACAGTAAAAAACATCCAGAGAGAGAGAGAGCGAGAGAGAGAGAGACAGAGATCCTAATCAGAGCAGACAAAAAAAACAAAATAAAATAAAAAATAAACAAACAAACAAAAAAAAACACATACATATATACATACATACATACATAAACAAAAAAACACATCACAGATTCAAATAAGATTAAAGCTTCTTTTTAAAAAACGATTTGCTGAAAGTGCTGGAGCGTAGATGTGGAGGCAGGTTATTCCAGAGGAATATAGATCTATTCATGAAAGATCTGCATAGAGCATTGGATTTTGGATGTGGCAGTACAAGCTGACCATATCTGGCCCCTCTAGTGTAGTGGTCATGCATAGTATTAATAAAAAAAAAAAATTTCCAACAGAAATTTTGGATTTTCGTGAGTAATGGCTGATTTAAGCAAAGCAAGTGTATTAAAATCCAGCCTTTTCACCACTGTAAGCCAGGAGAGGCTAACATGCATTTGATTCACATTCGATCTTAATGAACAACCTAGAACTAATCTTGCTGCCCTGTTCTGGACAATCTGGAGTTTTCTCAGCTCGCCTCTAGTGGCAGATGACCAAACCATAGAGCAGTAATCAAGATGACATAAAATTAAACTCTGAACAATCTGACGTAAGGGTGGACAATCAATGAAAGAAGCACTTTTTCTGCATATACCCACTGCTCTACCCATTTTAGAAACAATAAGATCAATGTATTTGGAACAAGACATATTGATATCTATTATCACACCGAGAAGTTTCACACAGTCAACTTGTTTTTTAAAAAAACAAGTTGAATTTTTTAAATTGCATAGCTGTAAATCAAGTTTTAGATTGTTAGACAGCCTGTGCCTCGAGCCCAACACCATGCACTTAGTTTTAGAAATGTTAAGAACAAGTCTGTTAGATAGTATCCAATCATGAACAACATTTAGCTCTTTGATCAAGATATCATTAAGTTCCTTTTGGGAAGGAGCAGAATAGTACAAGGTAGAATCATCAGCATAGAGTACTAATTTGGCAAGCTCAGTAGCCCAACATAGGTCATTTGTAAAAATCGTAAAAAGCAGTGGTCCCAGACAACTTCCTTGTCGAACACCACATTCAAGGCCTCTGCTATGGGAGAGACTGCCATTCAGGTAAACCTGCTGTGATCTGGATGATAAATAACTTTGCATCCACATAAGAGCAGAAGAATCAAAACCGTAACATTCAAGTTTAGCAAGTAGAAGAGAGTGGTCAAGCACATCAAAAGCAGTGCTGAAATCTAAAAACACAGCTCCCACCAGTACAGAGTTATTTATGGCCACCAGCCAGTCATCAGTCATATGAATTAGAGCCGTAGAAGTGGAGTAGCCAGTTCTATATGCGTGTTGACATTTTGTCATTAGCTTGTGTGATTCAAAGTAAGCCTGAAATTGTACAAACACAACCTTTTCCATTATTTTACTTAATACAGGAAGAATGCTAATGGGCCTGGAGTTGACCTCGTTAAAAACAGATTTCGTGTCCTTAGGTAAAGGAGTAACCTTAGCCTCCTTCCATCTCATCGAACACCCATCTGCAAACATCTATTTATAATGTGACAAATAGGACTTGATATAATACTAGCGGTCATTCTCAGTAATTTATTATCCAAGTTGTCTCTACCTGCCGTCTTAGTATCAGGAAAAGAATGAAGTAACCTCTCAACCTCATCAATTTCAACCTGATGAAATTCAAAAATACAATCTTTGTCTTTCATTATGATGTTCTTTATAAGATCAGTTGAAATTTTTTTAGCACAGTGCATGCCCCCCCTTAATTTTGATACTTTATTCACAAAAGATTTGCAATGTCACACGGTCTAGTAAGTACTACACCATTTGATTCTACAATAGATGAAGAGAAGTTAGCTCTTCGACCCATAATGTCATTTAGAACTTTCCATAATCGTTTACCGTCAAATCTAGCGTCATATAACCTCTGTTTGTAGTAGTTCCTCTTTTTCACTTTGTTTGACTTTGTGACCTTATTGCGTAGGGAACAATATTTATACCAGTCCTCAGATGATCCAGAAATAACTGAAACTTTTTTTTGCAATATCTCTTTCAGTCATCAAACACTTAAGTTTATCATCAATCCATGGAGCAGATCTGTTTTTGACTGTGAACTTTTTTAAGGGAGCGTGTTTGTCTACAATATAAACATCGACATAACTAAATCCAGTGCAGTCACAGGCTCATGTTCACTGCATACATTATTCCAATTTAAACTCGCCATGTCATTAGTAAAACATTCCCTACTGAATTTTTTATAGGAGCGTGTGAGAATAATTTTTGCTCCGGGTTTAGGTAACTTTGTCTTTCTGGTACTGCTATTATATTATGGTCACTGAAACCTGCAAGGACAGAGACCACATTGGAACATTTATCTGGAACATTAATGTAAATACGATCGATGCATGTTGCTGAAACAGCACCATCACTGCTTCTTATTCTGGTGGGAGTAGTGACAGTTTGATGCAGGTTACAAGCATTCAATAGAGAAAGTAACTTATTTTTGTTTGTGCAAGACAGACCCAACCAATCCACATTCATGTCACCTAGTATATAGATTTTGCTATTTGTGTCTAAAATACTGTCAAACATTTCACACAGCCTTTCAAAATACAGAGCATCAGCACTTGGAGGTCGGTAGAAACAGCATACCATGATTGGTTTCAAGTGAGGCAAGTGAACTTGCACACAAATTGCTTCAACGTCACTGATCATCAGATCATAGCAAGTTTTGACAGATAAGTGATTTTGAATATAAATAGCTACCCCGCCTCCAAACCCATTTCTGTCTTTTCTAAAGACTGAGAACCCATCAATAGTGACATCAGCATCAGAAAAGGAATCATCAAGGTGTGTCTCAGAAATGGCGAAGATATTAATACAGTTAATTCAAACATTGCACTCAATTTCTTGAACCTTATTTTGTAAACTGCATACATTAACATGTGCTAATTTCAATCCCTTACACAGACCTGGTTTAATGCGGGGTGCATCAATATTCAACAGAGTCACACCAAAAAAAATCAGTACACCACCCAAACAGTCCCTCAGTACTTGTCCAAATCAGAGATGTCTCTGATATGTAGAACACTAGCCTGCTCTGGTGATCCATTCAGTTTAATGAAAACTTTACAGTTTGTGGTCCATGTTGACTGAATTTTCTGCTCCTTCCTCAGGATTCCAGCCCGTCTGGCTATTTCTGCATTTTTCTTTGACAGATGTTCATTGATATAAACGTTGGTCCCCTTCAGTTTTTTGCCTTGTTTGAGTAGAGCATTTTTTTCTTTCTGTTTACAAATCTTATGATTATAGCAGGCTTTTCTTTTCTATCTTTCCGTGGGAGTGGATGACATGCCTCAATGTCCTTGCCATCGACATCAATTTTACGTGTGCGAAGCAGGGGGACAGGTGATCTTTAAGGTGTTGCTCAAGGGGGACCACTGGGCCAGGCTCAGAGGGCTCCCCATTCTCTGATGCCACAGCTTTCGAATATGACCTAGGTTTGATGTCCAAGCCGGTGATAATTAAGTCATTTATGCGAGTGTGTTGTTCTAGGTCTGCCACTCGACCCTTCAACATTTTTATCAGTTTGTCTTTTTCCTCATTTTGGCTTTGTAGCTTCTTTACCTCTCCCACCAGGTCCAATATGAGTTTCTGCTGTTTTGAGATGTTTGTAATCTCTCCTGACATGAAGTTGAGTGACTTTTTGTATTTCATCAAACTCATCATCCATGATGGAACAGGGTTCAGCCTTTGGTGGCATGTTGCTTATTAAAACAGATGCTCACCTGAGCTTGGTTGACGGTCTATCTCAAAAGCGTTGAGTACTGGGTCCAAAGAAAACAGCGGCTGCGGGTCACTGGTCAGGACGAAGCAAACAGTCGTTAGACGCTTAGCTAGTAAGCCATTAGCTGTTAGCCGCGCTCCTCCACGCTGAGAGGTGAGGAGGAGAAGAAGTTGTCCATTGTTTACGAACTGCTGAGCACCGGTTCATTCACTGTCAGAATCCCCACTACAGCTGTGATGTCTATTCATGAATATCTTCAAATATCTTCCTGCTGTGCAGCCCAGGCAGCTCGTGCTTGAGCCACTGCAGTGCTTCAGTTGATGAAAACATTAATAGGATAAAGAGTAACTTATCAGAAGACATTTTGACTATAATTATTAGGTATTTGAGTTATTGTTGCTTTGACTTTGTTTACTTTTAAGTAACCTCCTCTGGCTTTAACAACAGCTTGGCATATACCTGGCATTTGTTCCACAAGTTTTTAAGGTATGTTCCAGGGATTGCATTCCAAGCTTTCTTAAGTTCATTAAAAAGAGACTGCTGATTCGTGGGACGCATTTTTCTGACCGATCGATCCAATTCATCCTGCACAAGCTCAATTGGAGAGAGGTCTGGAGACTGAGGGGGCCAAACCATCTTTTGAAGAACACCTCCCTCTTCTTTTTTGTCTAGGTAACCCTGACAGAGCTTGGCAGAGTGCTTAGGGTCATTGTCTTGCTGCAAAACAAACTTATAAGCCACAAGTCTGAGTCCAGATGGAACAGCATGGTGCTGGAGGATGGAGTGGTACTGTTCCTTCTTCGTGATACCCTTCAAACAAATCTCCTACTCCATCACCTGCAAAATATCCCCATACCATGGAACTACCACCTCCATGCTGAATTGTGGGTGTAACACATGGTGCTTTCAGGCGTTCACCAGTTTGTCTGCGGACATAGACTCTGCGGTTTGAACTAAACAGTGCAAACTTGCTTTCATCGGTCCAGAGAACTTGTTTCTAGTCATCATAAGTCCAATTTTTGTAAGCTTTGCCCACTCATATCTCTTTTTCTTGTTCTGTTGACGAAGTAGTGTATTTTTGCAGATACACAACCCTTCAGACCAGCCTTTCTCAAACGTCATTTCACGGTTGTCAGAGATATGGGTTTCAACCTTGTCATGTTGATTTCCTCCCTTATTTTTGGTGCTGTTTTTTGCCGATCTCTCTTACCAGTGACAATGCTATGTTTATTCTCTGCTTTTGTAGTAACTCTTGTGGGAACTCACAGGTTCATGCTAATCATTTAACCATCACATGTTCATCAACTGGATGATCAACTGGAAGGACATGTGGGCCATGGAAGCGAGACAGCTGAGCTTTTCCATCAGAGCTATATACGACGTCCTTCCATCACCAGTTAACCTTCACCAGTGGTTTGGTGAAGACCCGAAGTGTGCCCTATGTTCCATGCCAGCCACCCTCAGACACATTCTCACAGGGTGTAAAACCAGTCTCACCCAAGGACGGTATACATGGCGTCACAACCAGGTCCTAAAGGTCCTTGCATCCACTCTAGAGGACAAACGAGCTGCCACCAACTCCCTACCACCACCAGCATCCAACCAACAACCGGCAACTACCTTTGTCCGTGAGGGGGCTAAGGTAGCCAGAAGCTGCTCCACACCATCTGAGCGAGGCCAGCTACGCGCAGCCCGTGACTGGAGGATGATGGCTGATATTGGCCAACAGCTGGTTTTTCCTCCAGAAATTGCTACAACCACCCTGAGACCTGACCTGGTGCTGTGGTCCCCTTCCCTAAAGAAGGTGTACATCATCGAGCTCACAGTACCCTGGGAGGACGCAGTGGATGAGGGGTATGAGCAAAAACACCTACGCTACGCCGATCTCGCTGCTGAAGCACAACACCGTGGCTGGAGCGCTGAAGTCCGCCCAGTGGAGGTGGGATGTAGAGGATTTGTGGCAAGATCTACCACCAGACTGTTCGCTGACCTGGGAGTCAGAGGCCAGAACCAGCGCTCAGCCATCAAAGCTACATCGGAGGCAGCTGAAAGAAGCAGCCAGTGGCTTTTCATGAGGCGGAAGGACCCCTGTTGGGCCCCGAAGTAGCAAGCCTTCAGGTATGCGGTCAGCTTCGGCTTGACTCAGGGAGTAGGACGCCCCTGCCTTGCATAGTCCCACGAGAGAAGGTACCATCTATCTCGTGACGAGTCTGGACTCACGCAAGCACAGGTCTGATCAGCCTGTAGCTGGTCACCTTGGGGAGGGTGTATAGTGTGGAGGCCGAAACATCCCAGGAGCCAAGGCTACACTACTGATGATGCGTATCCAGCTCCCATTCTCCATCATTCATCACCAAGACGACAAGAAGGTGTTCTACCATTCATCACTCTTAGGTATGTGCTCAAGGAATTAACATCTTATCCTGTGTTTGATAAACCCAATGCTAATCATTCAATCATTGATGACAATCATTTAATCATTGTTTCAGGTAATTAACTGTTTTCTTATTGTGTTTACATTATTTTGTGTGCTCATTGCGGACATGTACTGATGAGTCAGATAAGAAGGTTTAATGCTAACACGGGGGCAATTGACCACTGTGTCACAATGTATAGAACAGAGACTTTCAGTATAGAAGGATTTTAGCTTATGCCTAGAAGTGCCAAGGGTTGGTAAGTATGGTTTTAAACTGTTCTGCCTTAACCGTCATTTATTTGAAGTGTGTATTATAATCATAACAGTCATTTATTAAAAACTGTGCTTTATAATCATCACAGTCATTCATTAAAAGTGTTCCTTGTAAAAGTGCTCTATGACCCTGACATATGCCTTAGATAATGATGTGCCTTTCATAACAGATGTGCAGGTGCTAGTCAGAGATGTGAACAACAGGACGAGGGAGGAAGATCACTCTGTCCTGAGAAGATGTGGAGGTGTAAAGGGAGGGTTTGCATGCCCAGCAGTCTGCCCAGTGGGAACTCAGTGAAAGCTTGGAATACATGACGCAAATATGATAAAAAGGAGACAAGCACTGGATGCATCCAAGGTCAACTTCCCTGAAACCACGGTTTCGGTCAGGTAAAAAAAATAGAACAATACGTGCTTGTTTGTCCATAGAGAAACACTGGGGACTGCTGGTTATGTAAACTCTCCGCCCAAAACGATGATGAGACGCCTCCTAGGGTATAACTATTAACTACTGAAAAATAGTAATCAGACCACCTCAGAGATAACATTGGGTTGATGTTGTGCTCTCCAAGATGTCTTGTGTTATTTGCTGTGCCGAAATAAAAGGTTTGTTGAAGACACCTTTTTGCCTCATTGAATCCTCTGTTCCAGTCTCCATCAACGGACTCGGGGAAGTTTGGAATAACTTCAACACTCTCTTTCGTCCAGGTCTTTTTCTACCATCATAACGTCCAGGTTCTTCTAGTCTCTTCAGAGTGTAGTGGACTCCTTTGTGAAACACCTTTAGGCGTTTTGCAATTTCTCTGTCTGTGTATCCTTCTTTCCTCATTGTACAAATCTGTACTTTTGTTTCTTTACTCAGTTGCTTCTTTCTAGCCATTTTTGCGGTAGTTTGAACGCAGTTGAGATTTATTAGGATTTTTGTATGCAGACCTTCAAAATCCAAAAAGTTGAGGTAAATAATCCAACTGTGATTTGTTTTTTTTGCTTTTGCACTGAAGTTGTGACCCTTGCAAATGTTTTCAGCCCTAAACTAAGCCCTTATTACCTTTTGCTGACATATATTTAGCAATGGTCTGTTAACATCAATGTCTAAAGGTAAATGGAGTAAAACGGTGCATTTCCATGAAAGCAACATCTGATCATGGAGTAAATACATCCCAAAATACATAAAACTCATGCTGGATTTTAAAAAAGCTTTGTGAACAAAAACTTAAAGTTACTCCCAACTGTTCAGCCTGTAATGGCCTTGCTTCCAAACTTTTGGCCTGTAGTGTATGTTCACTGCAAAATCAAATAATCTGATCATGATGTGCGCATACACGCGTTAAGCTTTATTCAGGTTAGGAACATTTGGACATGTGAAGAGTTGTCTAATTTCACTAAAACAACTGCATTAGAAGGGTTGTATTTATGCTTGTGGTCAACAAACCAACAAACATGGTAGTGTCTCACTTTACCTAATTCAGGGTTTTCCCCCAACTCAGAATGGACCTGAGCCAGGTTCTGAGAGCAGTTGTATTGCACTTGCCCATGTAAATGTAGCTAATGGAACAGGACAGAGGAAACACCCAGCTGATACTGAGGTAAGTTTGGTGCTGAAAAAAACTTCACTGCATTGGTTTGTAAAGATAGTGCATGCACAATAGTTGTTGTTAATGGACACAGGCCCTTATAATACTATATGCATTGCAGCATTTGCCTGGAATAAGGCTTGTATGTGCAACCTGACTCAGTTGTACAGTACCACTTTCATTCACCAGATAAAACAAATGCAGTTTGATATGAATGATTTTGGCAAGGTTTGCTCAAGTACCAGAGTCTAGGTCTCAGTCTCAGATGACATATTTGCACCATTCTGTTGGTCTCAGACAAAGGTGACTACTTGTGCATTGTCTGTTGTCGCTGATCCCTGTAAGGCTTGACATACCGTTATAAAAAAATGAACTGGCCAGAGAAACCTTGGTTGTCCAGGAGAAGATGCCAGTCAATCCTTCTCTAAAAACATCTGACTGCCTAAATCACAGAGTTCATTCTGCAAAACAAAGATCTAAATTGAGATGTACTGTGTGGAAACTCTGCAAGACATGTTAATTTTCATCAGCAGTTTACAAAACACTTAAAGCAAATAAGATGGCAATCATTATTTTTCTCTTGTCCAAAACTTTCCAGAATTCTCCTCATCCCTGACCTGATTTGGTTTGTTGAGGCCAAACAATCACTTTGGGTCTTCCACAGTTCTGTTCTTGAATTAGTCTGTGGATTGAATTCTCTTTAAACTCTCGGTCTTGTCTTAGAACTGATTCATTTGGGCCTTGACATGAAAACTACAAGATACATCTGTACATTGTTTTTTGGAAATACTGTATATGAAAGGGTGGACTTGAAAGTGTTTCTACAACCAAAGCGTTCTGGTAGTGAAACCCTCCCTTTAAATTTACATAAGGTAGAATAAATAGAGTTTTCTTTCTCTGACAGTTTGAGCAACCTGAGGATGCTAAAGTCTACCATAAACCACACTGAAAGCTTCAAGTAATTTCTATGGGCCTGCACACGTGAAAATCAACATTAGGGGGCTGAAATCTGCGAGAGGCTGGAGGAGTGGGTGATGTACTGCTGCTCAAAACTCTTTATAGCCCACTGATCAGTCTAGCTAGCAGATCAGAATGCTACAAACCCATTCCTTGGTTGTAATTTTCTTAACAATACAGCACACATGAACAAGATGCAAATTTACACTGTGCAATAAATAAACACTGAAAAGAGAGAATTTACGGTTGGGCAACTCTGCTCCGATCCGCTGGTTTAGCACCTGGGCTAAGGCAATAACCTTTAGCAGATAAAGCAGAGAGAATTATATAAATGCCTGAATTGTTCCTGTGTGACCGTGAGGCTTAACAAACTGCTGGTCTGAGTCCAATCCTATAATCTACATTAACCCATGTCTCTTTGTCTCTGTTGGGCAAAGAAAGCTGTATTGGCTGAATCATGTGTGCTCTTAACAGGCACTTTGGGAAATGGTTTTGCTTTTTAGCTTGAACCACACTTTGAGTGTAGAACTGCCTTTTTCTTTGCAGTTAACAGGAGCTTATAAGCAGCACTCAGAGATGACTCGTAACCATACAGTCAACTGAAACTTCCTGGAAAAAATCACCTCACTGAAATTATCGTCATTAATAAAAAAATGACGTCCTCCCCCCCCAACCATCTGTGCTTTAAATAAAACAATCTTCATAACGTTCTTTTCGTTTGGATAAGTTAAGATAAGATAAGCCTTTATTAGTCCCACAAGGGGAAATTCCCATTTACAGTTCATACTTTCCAAGAAACCTACATAAGACAGATGCATGCAGGGTGACAGGAACAGGAGAACTGTCGGATTGCCAGCCTGACCGGCACCCCTTTCTCAGATGAGAAAAAGGAGAACAGGAGGGAAGAAGAGGGGGACAAAAAGGCAACTCCAAACTCTGCTCCCATGGGGGGCACAGTTTGGGATCAGTAAAAAAAAAAAAAAAACACCGTCCTCAGCACATAAGCAACATAGTAAGACATTACAACAAAAATACTTGAGAACTTGCACATGTGGGAGGAGGGCAGGTGTCAGGGGGGGAGGGGGTCACAGCACAGACCCTGGGGAGAGCGCAACCATACTTGGTGCAAGCATCAACCCACAGTACCTGCACTACAACAGGGAGGGAATGGGGGGCTGGGGGAATGGGGGGCTGGGGTAGGAAGGAAGAAGATGAGTCAGAGCTTCTGATTAGAGCTGACACCCAGGGGCGGATCTACTGGGGTGGCATGGGGTGGCAAGTGCCACCCTAAAATTAACCCTTGCCACCCCTGCTGCCACCCCAACCGGCAGCAATGAACCTATAGAAAAATGTAACACTTATGAGCGCGAAGTTCCGATGTCCGACAACAGTGAATGCAGCACGAGAGAGCGCAAGAGCGATACGAGACTTCTTTGATGGGAGAGGCGCGAACATACAATCTATGGGCTCGAAGCAAGAGAGAGACAGTCGGGAGCGGAGGAGGAAGGCATGAGGAAAGAGGTAAAAGCCATTTTCTTATATCTATCAAATAACGAAATGATAACGAAAGCACAATGTGACTACACTCCGGACTCAATTCTCTGCTACTCAACCGAATATTGGGGCTGGGCATGTGTGAGTGGAAGCTATGCTACAGGCTGTAAAGACGATCACAGGAAGAACTAGAAAAATTGCATTTCCTTGCAGAAAATGCGTGGAAATGCCGTGTGCTGAAAGCTGAAAAAGCAATGCAAAAGTTGCTTAAAAAAATTGAAGGTTTAAGTGTAAAATTGGTTAAAGGGCTGAAGAAGTAGAAGTTTGATGAAAGTGAAAATTGTTGCAATACAAATACTATGAATGTGCTTCAACAATTAAAATTGCATTCATGCTTAATAAGGTCTGAAATTGCAAAAAAAAAAATGGGTAAGGAAGAAAATGACCTTAAAACACAGAAAGGTGAGAAGTGGCTGAAGTTTAAGTTGTAGTACTAGAAGTAGTATGATAATAGGTAGTTGTAGCAGTGATATTAGTAGTCATGTAAGCAGTAGAAGTAGTTTTAGAATAGAAGAAGTAGAAGTCAAAGCCAAAGCAGTAGAGCTCGTGGAAGAAGTGAGAGTAGAAGTAAAACAAATATTAAGAGAAGCAAGAGCAGTGGAGGTAGAAGTGAAGATACAAGTTAAAGTGATATAAGTAGTAATTGTAGTGGTATAATTGGGATTTTGTTTGAAGAATTAAAACATACATAAATAATGAGTGGTTTTGAAATGGGAAAAAATTTAAATAATTAAAAGTCCTAAAGTGTTAAACAGGTTTGAAGTATCAGAAAGGTTTGAATCAGTTTGAAAGAGTTTGGATTTGTCTGAAGAATTTAATAACAGGGCTCTCAAGTTTTGAACTAAGCTTAGAGTGAGATTGTGAGTGCATGAATAATGAGAATAATTTTAAAGTGGGGAAAAGTTAAATGAATAAAAATCCTGAGTACACCCCATAATGTCCTCAATGAGCTGGATTTTTGGAGCCCTGAATGGTTTCTGTAGGTCAAAGTTTGTAGTTCTCGCTTTGTGGGCCTTTCTCATAGACCTCACAAAGCAGCAAGTACAAGAGTGTAGCTGCGTCCGAATTGCCAAGTAGTAGTCGAAGTAGTATCTAGCATGTCCGAATTGGCCACCGGAGCGAGTAGCATGCTACTTCAGATACTACTTCAGATACTAGACACGCCCACATTGTAGGTTGGTCTCGGTGCATCCTACAGGCATGCTACTGACCCAAAATGCACCGCGGGCTTCTTCTACGGCCTCTTAAAAGTTGTAGAAGCGCATGTGATGCTAGCGCCACCAGCTGCTGCCTATTTAAATGTGTCGCGAACGCCGGCTGGCCACAGCAGTGCGCACCATGTCGGAGCAGCAGCAGCAGCAGCAGCAGCAGGCGGGACCGCAGCAGTACAGATGTAAGTTTCATGTAACTTCACACACTGTCCTAAAAATGTTTGGTTGTATCTCTTTGTCATGTCATGGTGTCATATTTGCCCAAGTAATCATTTTATGAGCAAATATGTGGCGACATCATGGAGGTAAAGCTCACTTATTCCATCATTAAACTGCACAGCTGCAGTAATCAGGCAGATCTCATTGAACAAACGATCACCACGTGAGTGAATGAAGGCTAAAAGTCGCGGAAAAGCTACTTTGTGAATTTCTAAAGCAGTACAGGAATATAATACAGCAGCATCCATCACTTGCACAACTACCATTCAAACAGTTTAAAACTGTAACATGACTTGGAGGGGACAGAGAGCAGACCCAAACATTCATCAGCTTTCTTTTTTCTAACATTTTTAGCCAAGGTTTGTTTATTCCAGTAGCATATGCTATATGTGTATTTCTTAGGGACGGACGACCAGACTGAGCACTTAATCAGGTGGCGGCTCAGCCATGACCGCCTCTTCACTGGGCGCAGAAATACGGCCAGGAAGGCATTTGAGTAAGTCAAGCCATTCATATGTTTCACGATTCTTCATACAATACGTGTGTCTAATTGTTACCTCACAATACACTGTGTTTGGCCTTCAGGAGGTTCTTGCAGGACAGCCCCAGCCTCCCGCCGCACATCACGGCTGAGAGTGCCAAAAAAAAAAATGGGACAACCTGAAAGATAAATATCGAGTATGTTGGGCCAACATCTGCCATCAACAGTCAATCCTCCTGTTAATTATGAAGGTTAATCTTGATACTCTCATGTCCTACAGAGACTAAAGGCTCCCAAGACAGGCGTCAGCACTGAGGGTGGTGAGGATACAGCGGCATCCTGGCCATGGTTCGAGCTGAAAAGACAGGAGAGGGAGGACAGAAGGGACAGGGAGGCTCGGGAGAGGGACAAGCGCTTTTTAAACATTTTGGACCTGCTGGCCAGGAGGCAGTAAGAGTTTTGTGTTAGAGGATTTCAGTTTGTGTATGTTTAATGTAGGCGATTGTTTTATGTTTGAGTAGGGGGCCCAACATTTTAAATTTTACGTTTTTTTGTTCTTAAATGCCTCTGTTTCTGTTATGGCACTATGAGTTTTCCTGAAGACGATTCGCCTCTCATCCAAGAAGCTTGATTTGATTTGATTTGATTTTATTTAGCACATTTGTTAAAAGGACAATACAATTGTAACAATAGAGTAAAACATAGAAAATAAAGTGCCAGGGAGAGGCAAAGAAGCCCACAGGGCTTATGTGAGGCCTCTACCTATGTAGAACATACAATTTTAAAAGCATACATTAATAGTAGGAAAATTTTCAAAATATATAGTTGGCTTGAAAAAATAGATTCTGGTAACACAGAAATACCTTAAAAGACAGAAAAAATTAGTGGTTAATCGGTAACCTTGTGTTGCAGCTTTTATGAAAGGTGTTATATAAATAAAGTTTGATTTGATTTGATAAATCCTTCAACCTGTTTTAGTATACATTCAAGGATGACAGTTTTAAACTCTTTGACTGTTTATCATAGAGAGTAGTACCTTTGTATTTTAGGGAAAACTGACCTTGACTAGTGTGGTAAAGAGGAATGTTGTTGGTGTTTAGAAATGTGGACGACTATATGTACTTGAGCGGTCTCAGACCAATCTTTGTTACGCTTCTGTCATGCTTCTGTTACACTTTGCTACACTTGTGGCATGATGAAGCTGTAACCCAGATCTGTAACCAGTAAAGCTTGTCAAAATGATGATTCGTGTGGACCTTCCATTTTTTAATGTGTGAACATGGGCTAGGCATCCTTACACTGAAGGATATAAATGCTGTGTAGATATGAGTTATACGTACTGGCCCAGACAATATTGCAATAAGTTAGGTGAGGATAGATGAGACTGAAATATAAGGTAAGCAGAAATTCTTGGTTAAGTAACCCACTTATTTTTCTGATGACACCAAATGATCTTGCCACTTTGTTACAAACAAGGTTTGACCTCAGGAGAGTAGTTAACCTCTGTGAGTCATAATAACTAAAGAAAGGAGTTTGAAGCCTACTGGCTCCAAGCCCTGGGAGGGTCGTCAACATTTGTTGGTGTGTTGTTAGTGACTCAGGTGAGTCAAGAATCAGTGAAACTAGTCAGGGTGATATATGCTGTTAGGAAACGTGCCACACACAGCAGCATTCTACGGCAAAACTTCTGTGGAATAAAATGGTTTGGTCCAAGCAATGTGATGTGTCAATTGTATCTCTGTGTTATAAAGGTTGGTGGAGGTGATTAGCAGATCTGACCTAAGCAGATGGACTTCTACCAGTGTATTTCATGTTTTGGGTCATCAAGAACCACACCAGGGTCAGGAGCATTTTTCCCCAAAAAAAATTTAATCATACAAAACAGAAATGAATCATACAGAACTGAAACACAACATAAGTAATTGCCCTATTTGTGGCCACACATTTAAAAGGAAAAAAATATACCAAAAGACGGTGTCAACAGCACCGTGCCCAGCATTCTGCAGTTTTTGGATGACACAGTTAACCTGCACTCCAACCTTCGCCTCTAACATCACTCTTTTGCTGCCCTTACTGCTGCCATCGACCTCAACGTGACCCGAGACTGGCCAAAGGACAGAGAGGTAGCAGCTACAACAAAAACAAAACAATTAACAATAATTATGGTCCTGGAGGACATCAGCCACAACCTCTGGGGCAGACACTGCTGCAGCCAGACGGTCCCGCAGGTGTTCCCCTGACGCCGCATCAGAACAGGGAGGCGGTCCATCTTCCTCAGGGGGAGGCTCGGCCTCGAAGAGGTCACCGTTGTCCATGCAGATGTTGTGGAGGATGGCACAACAGGTGACCACCTCCGATGCAAAGGCTGGCTTCACCTCCAGGGCCCTGAGGAAGATGGACCGCCAACGAGCCTTCATCATCCCGAAGGCCCGCTCAATAATATTCCGTGCCTTTCCGTGAATGGTGTTGAACCGGGCCTGCACGGGGTTGGCAACAGGTTCCCGGTCAGGAGGCAGATGGGGGCACCTAAACAGGGGTAGCCTCCATCCCCCAGGATACACCAGCCCTCCGGTGGGTATAGCTGCCTGTAGTACACTGGGCTGTTCCGTAGTACTCGGGCATCGTGAACGGAGCCAGGGAAGCCCACAAACAAATCAAGAAATCTCCCCTGGTGGTCACAGATGGCCTGGAGCTGGATTGAGTGAAACAGCTTACGGTTGAGGAAGTCCAGCTGATGTGCTGCAGGTGGTTTGATGCGGACGTGGCAGCCATCGATTGCCCCGACCACGGTCCGCAGAGCTGGACTTCCCCCGAGGCGGCTGAAGCCAGCAGCGATGTCCTCCAGCTGGTCAGGGTTGGGGAGGCGGATGGTGCTGCCCAGGATGCCCACGACAGCCTTGGTCACCCTGTGCACAATATCATGAACAGTGGACTTGGGGATGTCGCAGGCTGCAGCCACCACCCTGTAGGACACTGCATGGGCCAACCAAAAAACGAAGAGCAGCACCTCTATGTCCTTTGGCCAGCGTTGAGGCCAGCGTCACGTTGAGGTCGATGGCAGCAGTAAGGGCAGCAAGCGAGCGACGAGAGAGGCGAAGGTTGGGGCGCAGGTCAACGGTGTCATCCAAAAACTGCCGAATGATGGGCACGGTGCTGTTGAGCAGTGTGTATGGCCCGCGTGGGCCATGCTGAAAAATCAAAGAAACCACATTGTTAAATCCCAAATTCTCACCTCACCATCTCAATACCTGACTCCCCTGTCAGTCAAGGCCAAACCACACCCCCAACACCAAAAAAGCCAGCCCTCAGGCCTGCTCTCCCTTTTGCACCCTGACCAAGATCAGCACAGAACAAAGGGAGTCTGAGGCCTTACAAAAAGCCTTACTCAAAGCCTTACAAAATGTTGTTGGATTCTCCTTATTTGTATTATTTCTAATATGGTTTATTCTCAAATATTATTTCATTAGATTCCTGTCACCTTAAACGCAAATGTAATGATTTAAAGCCCTGAAGTGGATGCATCTTTGACGTAAGATTAGTAAACAAATTTACAATATCATTTGACACCAGAAAAGACTAGTAACAAGAAATACATGTCAGAGCTTCTAGTTCAAGCACTTCATGTCATAGCTTACCTGTGGCAGTGACTCCAAGAATCTCCACACAGAAAGCGCAAGACGGCGGCGAGCCAGGGCTCGCCTCCGCCTTGCACTTTCTGTGTGGAGCAGCATCAGTGCGGTTGCAGGCATGTTGGCTTTTGTTTGAAGATGTGCCACCTCCGTGATGGCACCACTATATTTATACTCATTGTTAATGAGTAACAGGTGCCTTCTGGTGATGATGCCTAATAAGTCACCTGTGCGCACCGATCATTGTACAGTACTCGCTGCAGTACTACAGCCAGGCCAGCAGATGAGGTGCTTCAGTTACCACTGTCTGCACGGGCGCAGTACCTACTCTCTGCCTGCGGGGGTCGTCTTTCCTCACCGCTCGTCTAGTGTGTCCGAATTGGGCCAACGTGTTTAGTATGTAGGAGTAGGATCTAGCAGTAGCACGTAGCAGTAGCATGTAGTATCCGAGCGGGCAGTTCGGACGCAGCATGTGTGTGAGTGTGTCTCGTTAATGATTTTATCCTAAACAGCTGTGAGACCAAAGGCGTTAACTGACCTACTGTTTGACTGAGAAGCAGCTGAACTGCAGTGACTTTAGGGCCTCTGAACATAGCGTGATTTCCTAAAGTCCCAGAATGAAAATAAGAACATCGTACGAATCCTCCGCCCTTCATGAACACAATGATGTGTTTTTCATGTCTGAACTCCAAAAAATGTGGCCACAACAGCGAGTTAAAAAAGTCTGAGCCTGAGTGACGATAAGGATTTTCTTGGAGAAAAAATACATGAGGGCTAATGGGAGAGATTTCCGCCTATTTGGACATTTGGTCACCTGCAGGCCAAGGGGTAGGATTTAATGATTTGAAACCTCTTTTGTGAGAAGCAGGACACATATACCTCCATTTTGATGTATTTTTTGTGGCTGTGGAGTGAAATTTGTGGGCGTGGGAGCGATATATTTGAGCGAGGTTCTGTCGAAAAAAGACGAGCTGTCCACTCTAGCGATGACATCATCACTCTAGCCTCTCCAATACACACCCATTATAAAGCCTGAAAATCTGCTGAAAACCACGAGGTGAATAAAGCTAAATTGTGGAAAAACTGTAGGAGATAGCACAAAAATGTCAATACAGCATATTTAGAGGAGAAGATTGTGAACATTGTAAAGCAAAAATGAGGTCTCGAGGTGAAAGTATGCTGAAGTTATAAGGCTGAGAAGGTGGAGGAGTAAAAGGTAGAATTTGAAGATTTCCCCATTCATTTTGAAGCCCAGAATGGTTTTTGTAGCTCCAAGTTTGTGGGTGGAGATAGGTGGTGAAGCAGACACATATTAACTGTGTGTACATGCAGGTCCTTTGGAAACAGACACACGCACACACATTGTCAGACTGTGTGAGTGTGTCTCGTTAATGATTTTATCCTAAACAGCTGTGAGATCAAAGGCATTAATACTAGTAGTCATGTCAGCAGTAGAAGTAGTTTGAGAATAAAAGAAGTATAAGTCAAAGGAGTAATGAAAGTAGAAATAGTAGCAATAGGAGCAGTAGAGAAAGTAGAAATAGGAGCAATAGCAGTTGAAGTAGAGGGGAAAGTACTAGTTTAATTGACGTTAGCAGTAGTTGTCGTACTTGAGGTAGGATTTTGTTTGAAGGATAGAATAATGCATAAATATTAAAACTAATTTAAAACATGGAAAATTTAAATAATTAAAAATCCTCAAGTATCAGAAAGTTTTTAAGTATTAGAAAGGTTTGAATCAGTTTGAATGAGTTTAAATTAGTTTGAAAAATTAAATGATAAATCATCACTGAGTGACTTTAAAATGTGAAAAATTTAAATGAATATAAATCCTGAATACACCCCATAATGTCCTCAATGAACTTAAATTTTAAAGCCCTGAATGGTTTCTGTAGGTCAAAGGTCATGTGAGAAGATAGGGGCTGAAGTTTTTTCAAGCGCTCTAGGAAAGGGTTTTAAATGTCATCCCCAGTGCTATGTGTACTGAGCCTGGCTTCATGTGTCTCATATGGCTATTAGAAGCAGCTTTCCAGTCAGCTGTGTGTCTCCAGGTGCACAAATTGGTTGCCATGGGGACCTTGGATGCATAACTATAGCAGGAGAAAGAAGGCTTGAAGCTAAAGAAACAGGACTCCAAGTAGGCCCTGACGCTCATCCTCTGTATATATTCATGATAAGGAGCTTGTGAGAACACAAGACTCTGCTGAACTCATTAATACAATTTATTATCACAATCCTCAAAACACCCCATAATATCTTCAATGAGCTGAATTTTTGAAGCCCAGAATGGTTTCTGTAGCTCAAAGTTTGTGGGTGGAGATAGGTGGTGAAGCAGACACACATTAACCCTTGTGTAACCGTCGCAATTTACACCCTTTGGTAACCACTTTTTTGACTGCTGTAAAAACATATTGGATTCATATTTTTTCCAATTTTTTTTTCATATTTCTCTTAAGTAACTTCTGCTCTATTCAAAAATAGTAAATTTTTCATGAAGCATCAAAATTTTAACCCTTTAAGGGCCAATTTAAAAAAAAAAGTCACCAAAATTGGGAAAAAATAGGAGAAAATGACTGATATTTAATAGAAAACATCATCCTAAACTGGAAATCTCTTGTAGGGTAATAAAGTCTTGAATATGTAAAGGATTAGTAATATCATTGACTTTGATGCCCTTTAAGTTTTTTATGTAGGATCAGATTTCCAAAAAACATCCTATCTTAACGTTCAGTGGCTAAAAAAAGCCACTTTTTTGACTGCTGTAAAAACATATTGGATTCATATTTTTTCCAGATTTTTTTTCATATATCTCTTAATTAACTTCTGCTCTATTCATATCTAGTAAAATTTTCATGTAAATTTTTTTTTAACCCTTTGAGGGTCCATTCAAAGCATAATGTCACTGATATGTTAGAAAAATACACAAAAATGGCCTATTTTCATCATAAAACATTAGAAACAGGTGATTTTTTACATGTTGCATAGTCTTGGCCTTGTGAAGGATTAGGAACCTCAGAAACTATGATGAATTTTTGTGTAATGTCTGATTTTCATAGAAACTTTCATAAAACCCTCATAAAAACACTTGCACTATTCATGTCTTTTCGATACTCGCATTTTCTTTGCCTACCTGAATCTACTGCCTCGCTGTGGGATGTGGATCTCTCCTGGAACCGGGGAAAGTGATAAGTGATTCAGGAAGAGGCTACTCCTGGAGGACCTGGGAACGGCTTTGGTGTCAAAAAGAACTGACAAAACCTGTGTGTTCTGTGGGAAACACATCTGGCATGAACACAGAGTGATCTCCTGCCGGTCTTGCTTCAAACACACACACACACACACACACACACACACACACACACACACACACACACACACACACAAAGCTGAGTTCTGGCTCAGCACATTACTGCTATCTGCAGGTAGGCAAAGAAAATGCGAGTATCGAAAAGACATGAATAGTGCAAGTGTTTTTATGAGGGTTATCTGAAAGTTTCTATGAAAATCAGACATTACACAAAAATTCATCATAGTTTCTGAGGTTCCTAATCCTTCACAAGGCCAAGACTATGCAACATGTAAAAAATCACTTGTTTCTAATGTTTTATGATGAAAATAGGCCATTTTTGTGTATTTTTCTAACATATCAGTGACATTATGCTTTGAATGGACCCTCAAAGGGTTAAAAAAAAAATTTTACATGAAAAATTTACTAGTTTTTGATCAAAGCAGAAGTTAATTAAGAGATATATGAAAAAAAATCTGGAAAAAATATGAATCCAATATGTTTTTACAGCAGTCAAAGGAGTGGCTTTTTTTAGCCACTGAGCGTTAAGATAGGATGTTTTTTGGAAATCTGATCCTACATAAAAAACTTAAAGGGCATCAAAGTCAATGATATTACTAATCCTTTACATATTCAAGACTTTATTACCCTGCAAGAGATTTCCAGTTTAGGATGATGTTTTCTATTAAATATCAGTCATTTTCTCCTATGTACTATACTAAATGTACTATTTTGAATAGAGCAGAAGTTACTTAAGAGATATACGAAAAAAAAAATCTGGAAAAAATATGAATCCAATATGTTTTTACAGCAGTCAAAAAAGTGGCTTTTTTTAGCCACTGAGCGTTACCAAAGGGTGTAAGGTTGCCGAGCGCCTATTTTTGACCTGGTGAAAATTTTGAAGTAATATTTTCAAAGTGTCTATCAATATAAGCATCCACAAAAAAAATCATCCCATTTGGTGCAGTAAAAAAAAAGTTACGTGGAAATTGGTGGCTAAATTCTGACCCTAGTGGCTCTTTTTAGCCACACCGTTACATAAGGGTTAACTGTGTGTACAAGCAGCTGAACTGCAAGGTAGACCTCACAAAGCAACAAGTACAAGAATGTGTATGTGTGTGTGTGTGTGTGTGTCTCTCGTTAATGATTGCATCCTGAACCGCTGTCAGATCTTAACTGACCTACTGTTTGACTGAGAGGTGCTGAACTGCGGTGAATTTAGGGCCTGTGAACTTCTTCACATAGCACGATTTCCTTAAGTCCCAGAATGAAAATAAGAACATCGTACGAATCCTCCACCCTTCATGAACACAATGATGTGTTTTTTATGTCTGTACTCTGAAAAATGTGGCCACAACAGCTAGTTAAAAAAGTCTGAGCCTGAGTGGCGATAAGGATTTTCTTGGAGAAAAAATACATTATGGTCAATGGGAGAGATTTCTGCCTATTTGGACAGTTGGTCACCTCCTGGCCAAGGGGTAGGATTTAATGATTTGAAACCTCTTTTGTGGGAAGCAGGACACGTATACCTCCATTTTGATGTATTTTTTATGGCTGTGGAGTGAGATTTGTGGGCGTGGGAGCGATATATTTGAGCGAGGTTCTGTCGATCAGAGACGAGGTCTGCACTCTAGCTTTTCAAATCGTCACTCTAGCCTCTCCAATACACACCCATTATAAAGCCTGAAAATTTGCTGAAAACCACGAGGTGCTTAAAGCTAAATTGTGGGAAAACTGTAGAAGATAGCACAAAAAGTGAATACATCAATAGTTGACAAGACAATGAACAGTTTAAAGCAAAAATGAGGTCTCTAGGTGAAAGTATGCTTAAGTTATAAGGCTTAGAAGGTGGAAGAGAAAAAGGTAGAATTTTAAGACTTCCCCATTCATTTCTAATGGTACAAATTTTGCACAAAAAGTTTTCAGTTATTGTTGATGAAACTAAAGATGTGCAGAAAAAAGAGCAAATGTCGTTTGTTTACACAGGACTTCTGCTGCATATTTATATTCATATTAATCTTGTGGACTTACAAAGGGCCTCTGCTGCATATGTATATTCATATTTATAATCCAGATTTACACAGGCCTCTGCTGCATATTTATATGTAAAATCTGTACTTACACAGGACCTCAACTGCATATTTATATTCTGAATTTACAAAGGACTTCTGCTGTATTTTTTTTTTATTGTGGAATGTATAATGTTTTTACTGCACTTTTATTAGACCGGCCACTTGTGGCAACAAGGGTAACAAGTGATAGTTTATACTGAAAACTGTCATTGTGCAAAAAATAATTATTCATTGAAATCAATGTTTTTATCAATTATTGACATGGTCAGGGCTGTTATATCTTTATCAAAAATATTTCACTTTGCACCTCATTTCTGCAAATATTGCATATTTTGTGTTTTTCCCATTAAAAAAAATCAGGGGTACTTACGACAAAAGACACTAAAAACCTAAAAAATTATAAAAAAAATTATAATAAACTTTATATCTATGGATAGGTCTGGAGTTGTTGACAAGATATAATGCTTTAAAGTAAAAAAAAAATGAATGTATAATGATTTTAAAGCACTTTTATTAGAGGGTAACAAAAGGGTAACAATTGTTAGTAAATTTCAAGGGGTGCGCAAAGGTTAAATGTTAAACAAAAGGGTAACAAGTGTTAGTAAATTTTAAGGGGTGCAAAAAGGTTAAAGGTTAAACAAAAGGGTAACAAGTGTTAGTAAATTATAAGGGGTGCACAAAGGTTAAAAGGGTCCATTATCCTTGTCCTGGGAATCAAAGGTCCTGGTGTGAGACACTCCTCTGGGTTTTAAAAGTCCATCCAGATGTGAGGAGTTCCTTGGATTGCTGTTTCTGTCAGGCGCAGTGGACAGTTGTGGCTTCATCAATCCTGCCAGTGGAGACTGATGGTTCCTCCAGTGGGTGGGACCCCAGGAGAGGGAGCAGGGGAAGCAAGAGAGGAAGCAAAGAAAGAAGCAGGAGAGGAAACAGAGGAAGAAGCAGGAAGAGCAACAGCGGAAGCAGGAGGAGCAGCGAGCTGGAGGGCACCACTTGAGGGAGGAAAAGTTTAAAAGGGTCAAAATCTGTGCATCCATAAAAAGAGAATGAGACATCATGAGGCCTACAGGACCATTCATGGTATTCTGCTGTTTGACTTTACTTGACCCCTTATCAACAATAACTGCAGTTAAGGTGCTGATTTGTTACACTCATTCTCTTCCTTGTATACATATTGTGTGAATATTTTTTACAGTGTATTTGTAAGGGAGATTTTGAGTTTGTATGTTAATGCCAGTCAGCATGGTGCGCGCCTTCACTTCCGGTAAAGGGATTGTCCGCATTTACTGAGTCTGCTCTCTGTCAGTGTAGTGGCAGAAATAATGGCTACCACACAATCAATTATTGGCTGTGTCTGAAATGAATCACTCAATCCCTAACCCCTAACCCCCATATGGGGTTTCAGATATAATTGACTATGTAGTGAACTTAATCACTGGAGGTTTTGGACACTACATGGCAAGATGCAATGCATGATGGGATGCCCACCACCGGTGAGTGACCATCGGATGGTCACTACATTTTGCAATGCTTTATGGGAAATTTTGAGTCGCCTATATGAGGCACTGGAATTGATCACTTATCATCACTATACCCCAATATAGTCACCTATATAGGGGTTAGGGATCCATTTTGGACACAGCCATTACTATTTTGAGTATCCTTTAGAATTAGAAACTCCTTTTTGTCTTTTACTCAAAGACGCACAGGCCTGCATTACACTTCAGTTTCAACACTTCTGTCTATCTATTATTTAAACAGACTTCATATCATTTTAATAGTTGAGTTATTTTCTTTTTTTTGCTTGCTAGTCTTCTTTCTTTTGTATTTGTGGTTTATTTCTGAAAAAAACAAAATTTGCTAATTGCACATCAATTTTATAGGCAACATTGTTGCTATAGTTTAGAGAAGTGTGTGTGTGTTTGTGTGTGAATGAGTGTGGATGAATTAGTGAAAAATATTTTATTGATCTTGTTTATTGGTAAAATTGTCAAATAAAAATCAAAAGTATTTGTACACTGGACCACGGCCTCCTGTCTTCACTGGCAGACGAACTTGTGTGTGCCCTAGCTCTACATTCAGGGGTAATTCTACTCTCCAGGTAAAATTCCCGGGGTGGCGTTGGAAGCAACAAAATCAATTCCGTAATTGGTAATCAGAAGTTGATTAGTTAATTGGTAAATAGGGGTTACAGTATTTTACTATATCTTCTTCAAAATTCCATTCTCTGTTAACCCCGCCCCCGGCTGCCACAAAAGGCACGCATGCGCATTCCACCTAATTCAGATCCGCCTCACAGTTCTAATATCTTCAAGTTATGAACAAAAACAGTTTTTTAAAACTTTTTAAAGATGTGGCCTAAAGCGGTTTAACGTTAGAAAAAAGTGGCCCAGGCGCCATCTTTGATTATGTTATTTCTACAGTTAATTTTGAAAGTTGAAGTCTCTAAACCATACACACATGAGCAAATAAGATCTTTCACCCTAACACACCTCAATTAATAGGTTTTACCAATTTCCCCAAGCAAAATTAGATATTTCTGAGGTTTGGGGTTTGGGGTCAAGCTATCTTAAGAGTGGAATTCATAACTCCGTTCCCACAACTGGTTAATTTAACTTCAAATAACTGTCGATTCTTACACTTTAATCCTACTTGATAGATAACAACTTTATCTAAAATCATTTAACATGTAAAATTGAGGGAAACTGGAGGATTTTAATGAGAAGTTTTAAAGCTGTCTTACCTGTCTCACTGGACAGGATGCGCTCCTCCCGACGTCCGTCGGCGGTCATCCTTGCAGGTGTTGCAGGTGTTTTTCCTTGGCGGTTTTTCCCTCTTGGTGTTCTCCTCAGGTGTTTTTTCTTCTCGGTAAGACTCGGTAAGGTTTGTAGTCCAGGTGAAGTTAGCTTTTCCAAAATATCGTCTTCTCAGTTGAAAGTTGTGCGCAAGCCGGCCAGAGGTTCAGTTTGTTTTGATTTGAAAGATATCAAACATTCTGTCTTGCCTGTCTCACTGGACAGGATGCGCTCCTCCCGGCGTCCGTCGGCAGTCATCCTTGCAGGTGTTTTTCCTTGGCGGCCGGCCAGAGGTTCAGTTTGTTTTGATTTCAAAGATATCAAACATTCCGAATTCATAGGCAACCATGAGCGCGTGTCACCTCTCTCTTACCATGGCTGTCACTGACGCGCGAGCGATAGTATATACAGTAAAAATGTTTATCAAATTATTTTCATTGTTGATTTTTATCTCAGTTTTTCTATTCAATTTAAATCCAGCCTTGAACACGGAGATAGTTAATTTCAGTGAAAACATTTTTTATTCAACTGTTCGTTTCCAGACCACGGACCGGATATAAAGAGTTCTGACATACCTGAGCAAGATATACATTTAGTACAAGCTGGGGCGGATCTACCGGGGTGGCATGGAGTGGCAAATGCCACCCTAATAGACGGGTTGCCACCCCGGGTGGCAGCGACAAATTAAATGGCCAATTTGACATTTACGAGCGTGAATCTCCATTGTCCAACTGCGTTGAGTGCAGCACGAGATTGCATCAGACCGTGGGTGGCGACGAAGCGGGTGTTGTGGTGGTGTGCCGGCGAGACGAGTGACTTTTTTTAATTGATAAAAGCGAAGGAGCTGGCCAGGAGTCGCAAAAAAGAGGGACACACGAGAGGAATGAGCTAAAAACTGATTAACTAAATGAATTTGTAATGAAAGCACAGTGCTAGCGCTGCGGCAAGAACGTAATTTCGCTAATTTTAAGCTAGGCTACATGTGCATCAGCAGCTAGATCCTGTGTAGGCTATGAAAGCTAATATTGATTCTATATCTGGCAGAGTAACATAAGTAAAATAGCTTCAAATCTTGCAGAAATGAAGAGGAAACGCAGCATAATTAGTTTTTTTTTTTTTTACCAAAGAAAAGGTGTTTATGTGGTCTTTCCCCACTCACCTACTGAGTCAGAAAAACTGCAATAATGCTGTCTCACTATATTTTGCACTGATGGGGTCATTTGTTTTATTAAAGCTGGATTGTTTTGGCTGTTTGTCAGACGAGAAAGATTTCCTCATGTTTAAAGGAGCAAATGCATAAACACACACATTTCAGGTCAGATGGGATCTTAACTGTACTCATCTTCGTTCAAACATGAACATGTTTGCACAGCTTTTGTAAAACAGAACAACTCACTCTAATCTGCTTATGAGCCAGTAATGTGACCCCAAATACCCCTCTACTTCACATTGAGTTTTTCTCACCTTGTTGAGCTTCAGATTTGCATGACCAATTGTTTATTATACATCATTTATTTTATTTGACCTATATTTAACCAAGTAATAAACAGGATAGCCTTGAATGGTTTTATAAATAAGACTCAGCCAGCGTGTTACCTGCAACTGCTCCAGGCTGGCCAGTCAGACTCCGTGTTCAGGGGTCCGTTTCACATTGGTGGTTCAACAAACTCTGAGTCAAATCCTTAACTCTGAGTTGATCTACTCTGAGATAGGAAACTCTGAGTTTCCGGTTTCACAACACCTGATATGAGTTAGTTTTAGCAACTCCGAGTAGTTTGACCTGGAGTTAAGCACGTGCACGCCAGATATAAACAGCCAGCATCTGTGGAGCCCAGATTCATTGATCAACCATGGAAACAGGGAGAAGGAGGGCAGCCTTTTTTACACCAGTGGAGCTGGAAGTCTTAATGCAAGCCTATGGTGAATTACAGCACATTTTAAAACGAAAGTGCAATACAGCAGCAGCTGCAAAGGAGAGGGAGAGGGCATGGGAGGAAATTGCTGCTCGTGTCAATGCGTAACTTTAAATCTAGTCTTGTGCAATCACAATGACAGACTGTTGCAGGGAAACTGCTTGCATGGAGCAAATTAATTTGTTTTATGTAGGTGCAATCCAGCAGGACAAAAGCGGACTTGGCAGCAGCTGAAAATGTAATATAAAAACATTGTGCAAACAGGTGAGACATCGGCATTTTCTCATTTTGATCATGTTTTACATTGTCAAGTAAGTATTAAGTGGCACTTTGATCCCTTACAAAATGCTCTTTTCACACTCAAAATGAATTTTACTCTCTTATGATGTTCTGTTAAATGATTAGGAATAATAAACTAACACAGACTTTCACTCAGCAAACAGAAAGAGGGCAGATGTCATCCTCTGAGGTCCCCCCCGCCCAAGACACAAGTGCCTACATAATATGTAATATTTCTCTACCTATATATTCCTCTCTTTGTAAGCCTATTCATACAAATATTTCTTTCCCTTTAATGTATTTTTCCTTTTGTCCCGACAGATTCTGATGGTGCCATTCGCCTTCTGGAACCCCCTCATGACGCAGCAGACCCTCCAACTGTAAGTAGGCAATACTCGAAAGCCTTTGCTGAATGGTAGTTTAAGAATACTGAATCATATCACTCATCTAGGACGAAGACAATGATGAGGAGGGAACCACGTATGCTACAGTGGAGGAGCCAGGAAGGCCTATGGAGGTAGCTTCTTGATATGTGACCAAGATTTCTCTTCCCACTGACATTTCTGACCATTCTGGTGGAGTCCAGAGTGACACTATTAACACATTCTCATCCCTTTGAACAGAGCGTGGCTGGGCAGCAGCAGGAGGCTCCCTCGACGTCCACGGCACACATTGTATATAAAATACATCTTTTAAAGACAATCCAAAAAACAGATAAAGAGATGCTATTGCTGGACCGCCAGATAAAGAAAGCAGATCTTGAAACAGAAATACTGGAGCACAAGTTAAAGGTGGGTGCACGGTCACACATCATTTATGTCAATGATGTGAACTATTGGAACATCAACTTAACTGTCTTTTGGATTTGTAGGAAATAAAGAAAACCAACTGAAATGCGCTTCATGATTTTTTTTTATTTCTGGGGGTGGTGATGGTGGTGGTGTAGGAGGTGATGGTGGTGGGGGTGCTTGAAACTCAAAAGTGATTATGGCAGATTGCGTCTCTGACTGCTCAACCATCCTGAATTGCTGCCAGGTGGATGGGGTCATCATCTGGCTCCTCAATTTGTAGGGCGGGGTGTTGCTCTCCTCTAATAGTGGCAATATTATGAAGAACAACACATGCCTCTATAATATCACAGGCCCTCTCGGGGGTCACCCTGAGGTGACGTAGGCACTGGAAACGGGCTTTCAGCAGGCCTATGGTCATCTCCACCCGGGCTCGCGTCCTGCAGTGAGCCCGGTTGAAGTTCTGTTGGGGGCCTGGTTCAGGGTCTGGGTATGGGGTCAGTAGCCTCGGTTGACACGGGTAACCCCTGTCACCCAGCAGAAGGCCGTCAAACTCTCCTGTAATATAGAGTGGATGCATGGAGTGTATTAAAGGAGGGAGACAAGAGAGTTATACTGCAAACCTTCAGGCTTCTCACCACGTTGGAGTCTGGTGCTCAGGTTTGACTCGCGGAACACCCTTGAGTCGTGAACCATAGCTGAACTATGATGAGGTGTTTAACATGTTGAAGCAGTATATGTACCTGCACATTGATGCTATGTGTCGACTTCCTATTCACATAATCTGCCTCATTATGTGAAGGAGCCGTGATGGGGATGTGCGTGCCATCAGTGCAGCCAATCACACTGGGTAATCCTAAAACAAATTAAATTTACTAATCTCAGTATGATGTTACAGCACAATATCAATATAGGGTGACCATATTTTGATTTCCACAATTAGGACAAAATAGGACATTTTCAGGAATTTATATAAACAAAAAAGACCCGGACAGAACGTAAAAAGATGACATGTCCGGACGTTTTACAATTAATACCACGAAACAGATCTGTACATCCTTTACCTGCGATCCTGTGGAACTCCTCCTTGATGGCTCGGACAGGTTTGTGTCCAGGAAAGACCACAAAAATCGGCAAAAGCTGTGTCAGGGCGAGGCAGACTTTTCGGATCGCCCTGCATACTGTTGCCTTGCTTAAATGCTCCGCATCTCCAATGTTGTATAAAAAACTCCCGTTTGCGAAATAACGCAGCGCAACACATAATATCTGCTCTGATGTGAGCGCATGACTGCGACCGGTGATGTTTGAAATGTGTGGATGGATGAGGTTGTGAATATAAATAATAGATTGTGAAGAAAAACGATACCGCTCAAAAAGAAAATTGTCCAGGAGGGCTAAAATGTTGATTCTGGGTCTAAGGATGATCTCTCGATGAATATGTAATTCCCTGCGCAGGATCTCTGCACCTTCGTCAATGGGATCTCCAAGAAAAGGACACGCCATGGTCGTAGATTGTAGTAGCTGCTGTGCCGAATGGACCAAGATGACTTAAATCAGCTGTTCAAAACTCGCCGGCTGACAGAAATCAAAAGGAGTGTGTGGCTGAAAGAGGGCGAAGACAGAGAAAAACTCTGGGTTTACTGAGTAAAACCTGGGGCCTGTTCTACGAAGCAGGTTCAACCTAGCGAGGTAGCCTTGGAGCTACCTCGCTCAACTTAGCGCGGTAGACAGCGGTCTCGCTAAACGGTCTTAAGACGCTGGTTAACAACCTCGTAAGTTGAGCCAACTTTGCTATGAGCGCGTGCACACATGTAAGGCGGAGCCCGCCGCATCTGACCAGTCGTGAACACGGACAAGTCTGGAGCGTCAGAGCAGGCTGGGGAGCGAAGGACCGTGTACTTTACAAACGAGGAGCCGGAGACGATCATAAGAAAGTATGAAGAGTTAAAATCTGTCATAAACCTCAAAAGCAACACCGTCGCCGCTGCAAAAGCACGGAAGGAATGCTGGCAGAAAAGTAATCTTTGATGCCTTTATCACCCTGAAATAGCACTGTTCAATGTGCGCTTTTAACTAAGGTGACCAGACATCACCGATTTCCGGGGACAGACCCCGAATTGGATGATCTGTCCCCGGCTAAAGCTGTCCCCGAAAATGTCCCCAATTTAAGCGTTTCATGAATGAGGACAAAAATGTTGCATGTGGGCTAGAACAACGGTTATTACAGTGGGTAGGAAGCACAAGTAAGCAGTCCTGAACAACAGTTTTTACGGGGGTTATTACAAGGGGCATGTGCTGCTACTAAATAGTACCGAGATGTTGTCTGTGATCATGCAGCCCATGCCCATTCATTTCCAAGATGAATTCATTCATTTGTTCATTCCTATCATGTTTACATTTTTTGTGTGATTTGTCGGCCATATGAGCCTTTCATAAAGGTGATCATCCAGAGAAGTAAGTGGGTCCGTGCAGTCCCTGTAAACTCTCACGCGCCGGAGTAGTCCTCGGACAATACGAGCACCGAGGTCTACAGGATCCTCCAAGAACGGACAAGCCGTTTTTCGAGAGAGCTCATTGGTCAGTGGGCGGGGTTTTTATACTTGGTGAGTTCAATCTGGAACTTAACCTGCCCCGGAGCAGGTTAGCCGTCCAGCGTATGTTGCCATGGAGACTCACCTCGCTAAGAAGTGAACCCGCGTCGTAGAACAGGAAACCCCAAACTTACCCTTGAAGTTACCTCGCTAAGCAGTAATCCTGCTTCGTAGAACAGGCCCCAGGTTAGGTTCACGGAGTCTGTTACTATGGTAACTGACCGCGAGGTTGAGTTACCTCTCTTTGTGAAACAGGTTAGAGTTACCCCTCTCTCTCTGGTTTAACTGACCCTCCTTTGTGAAACGGAAAACTCAGAGTTTCCCTGATTTCAGGGTTAACAGACTCTGAGTTTCCATTAAACCTGCTACGTGAAACGGACCCCAGGTCACAGTGATGGGTGAGCCTGGGTGAGTCGTGAACAGTGATGATAGTGCAGTGATAAACAATCTTCAAAGACTGTAAACATTCACTGTAGTACAGCACATCACAATGATCAAGCAAAAGCTTAGTTTTTTTTAGTTTATTCGAACAGGTTAAAAGAAAAAACAAAATGAATACAATATACAATGTGCTTTGGCAGAAAAGAGAGACTGCTCTGTAGCAACATAGATAATCATACTTTGTTCGAAAGGGTGTAGGATAAAATTGATAAGACTTATTAAGTCCTACCCCTTTATTTTTGTGTTACTGTAATTAAATCAGTCAGAGCATGTGTAGAAATAACAGCACAGAAGAAAGAAAATATATCAGAAAAAAGGCACTTTGCCCGTTGTTATAAATTAATGTTTCTGTTTCTCTCTTATATCTACTCAGAATGTGGTTTATAAAAATACGTTTGAACTTGCTAAGCGATCTGCAGGTTTTCATTTCTTTGCTGCAGCTGTTCCACAGATTAACTCCTTTGACTGATATACATATCCCAGCACTGAGCCCTGAGGTACAGATATTTTGTTATAATTTTGAAACACCTTTGTCTCTTAATTGTTTTTTCCACCAAGTATGAACCACCCTTTTGTGTGACTTCAGTAAGCTCATGTTATTTGTGGTCTATTATCGCCAGTTACCCTCTGAACATTCACCAGGATCTGATTAAATTCTCTTCATAGCTAAATCCTTTTTATTTACATGTGCTGCTGGTAGAGAGTAACTAATGAGGGTTGACCTGTGTGTTGTAAATGAGTCATCCATTCAGAAAAAAAGTGAAAGTTTAGGAAAGAGTTAAAGAAAAAAACCTTTTTTAAGTAACTTTGACTTTAAAGATTTTCAGAAACAGTTTCACAAACCAAACCAAGTCAACAAGAAAAAGAAACAGTGCAGAGACAAGCGTCTCAGCTCAACAGAACTGTATTGCTTTCAGTTATTTACAGTTATTTACAGTTTTGATATCTACAAAGAGGTGACAGGATAAGGGAAGGAAAGGTGGGTAAGGGTTGAAGGGGTAAGGGTTGGAAGATGGAAGGAACGGTGAGGTTAAGGTGAGGAGGGGGGGGGGTTAGGAGGGGAGATAGGAAGTGGGGTTGGGAAGGAGGTTAGGGGGGAGTTGAGAAGGGAGTTAGGAAAGGGGGGTTTGGAGGGAAGTTGAGGTTAGGCAGGGGATTAGGAAGGTGGGTAGAGGGGTTTGTTGACAGCTTTTTCATTCACCGTTGTCCTCTTTTCTTCTTCTTTTTCATCTTCTTGTGTTCGCTCTCCTCCTTCTGTGTCTTCTCCTCATCTGACTGTTTTTCAGTCTCATTCCCCTTGTCTTTATCAGCTATCTTCTCCTCATCTTCTTTTTTTATCTCCTAATTTTTCTCCTCCTCCTCCTGTTGTTGTCTCTTTTCCTCCTGGAGGAGCTAAGAAAGTATCTGTGTGTTAGTTGATTCAGCAGAAACCTTAAAATATTCTCTAGAGAATCAAAGAAGTGATTATTTTGATGATCTGTAATATATCTGAGCTCTGAAGTACCTGCAGGTTGATGGTTTGGTCTTGGAGACACTTCTGCAGATCGTTGTATTTTTTAAGCCAACTCTCCTCATTCCTCCGAAGCTCCAGGTCCTTTTTGTTGAGAAGGTCCAGGGTGTCAATGTAAGCTCTGGTGCGCTTACGTCTCTTTTTAATAGCTCTCCACTGGACCTCTCCCATAACCTTGAGGTCTTCTTGAAGCCTGCAGACTTCAGAGGTTTTGTTGGCCAGCTGGTCTTCATAGGCCTTGGATGAGTTCTGCTGTTCTTCAGTTGCCTTCTGGACCAGCTCATCTTTGAGCCTCAGCTCATCTTTGACCTTGCCCAACTCTGACTCTTTTTGTGCCAGCAGGTCGATCATGTCTTTGTGGGCCTGTTTTGTATCCTGCTCTGTTATCTGGGCCCTTCTCAGCAGGTCGTCCTTCTGGCTCAGCTCCTCTTGGAGTTTTCGAAACTCTGTTTCTTTTGCTGCAAGTTGCTCGATATGGGCCTTGAGCATATTCTTCTCCTTTTTATCAGTGGATTCTAGGAGGTTGGTCTTGGTTTTTAGCTGCTCTTGCAGGTCAGCTAATTTGGCCTCACTTTGGGCCAGCAGGTCCAAGGTGTTCACGTTCTCCTTTTCTCTGTCCTGCTCCTTTTGTGTCATTTTAATAAGGAGGTCATCTTTTAATGCCAGCTCCTCTTGCAGCTTTAGCAGCTCTTTCGCGCTCTGGGTGAGCAGGTCCAGGGTGTTCTTGTGAACTTGGTTTATGTCCTCCTGTTGTTTTGACATTTCAGCCTCTCTTTCAACACTTTGTTTTGCTCCTTTAGAGTCTTGAGCTCTGCGGTAGTGGAGCAGAGAGTTTCTCGAAGACTCTGGGCAACTTGAGCGTCACTGAGCTGGTGATGCGGTTTCTGCAGCTGAACATTAGTTGGAGCGTTCAGGGTGTTCACAGCTGCCACACATGTGACTGGCACACAGGGCTGAGAGAGAGAAAATGACATGAGGTTCATTAAAATAATTACAAAACTTTGTTGACATGGAAACATGGCTTGAGTGATGCCCGGTGACATGTAACAATATTCCCACGGGTACTTAATATGCGTTCTGATGGGGAACTAGTGGCAGGCACACACAGATACTTTTTTGCCAAATTTTTCAGGTTTGGGAACATTTCCTCATGGTCCTTCCACCACTGCAGGGGATCTGATTCATTGTCAGCACTAACAGATTGCAAGTAGGCAGACAACTCAGTTTTCATTAGCTCTCTGAGTGATGGTGTGGCTGTGGCAGAGGACATTGTAGCCTTTTTGAAGAAACTTCCAAGAGTTTTCTTTTTTGGTGGCTCCCACTCTGGGACTGTTGGTGCTTCATGAGGCAGTGAGGCAGCAGACCCTGCTGTGCCCTAGTCAGACTGCAACGCCTCTGTCTCCATCTCCAATATGGCTTTGTGCTTGATTTCCTCCACCTTTTCTGCAGGGATGTATGTTGCCTTGAATCTGGGATCCACCAATGATGCTATGTCTAGAAGTGCATCAGTGGCAGGGTCTGCAAATTTCTCCCTCAGGTAATCCAGGATGGAACGTTTGATGGACTGGGTCAGTAAAGTGTCATCCTCCTGAACTGCCAAAGTGCTGGAGTGGAAGAGATGAAGCACGGGCTTGACGTAGGACACAGTAACGTAGTCCTCACCCGACAGAGCATCCGTGAATTCCACAAGGGGATTTAGAGCCTTGTGCACTGACTCAAGGACTTCCAGGTCTTGCCAGGTCAGAACAAGATGCCGTGTTTTCTTGTCTGAAGCCAAAACCTGAGAAATGGCTCGCTCCTGCTCCAACACCCGCTCAATCATCTTCTGCCGGGATCACCACCTGGTAGGAGATTCACTGATCAGCTGGTGTGCAGAGATATTTAGTTCTTTCTGCACTGTGGCCAGGTCTCTCCTCCTCTTCCAACTGAATGAGAAGCTGCTCACAGTCTTCTTGCAAACAGCAATAGCACGATCAATACGAGGGTCTTTCAAGCTTCTCTCTGAAAATAAAAATTAATATTTAAAATGTTATACTAATATGTCACGAAGAAATTCAGCAATCCAGTTACTCATCTTAATACTAGACTTAAACTTTAATTTAGATTTATATATATTTCCTATAGATATCTCGGATTTCAAATAAACATAAACAAAATAGTTTTCAGGCAATTACACATATATACCTAATAAAAGCATTTTACAGACACACACTTTTTAACTGCATGAAATATTCTTAAATTTTAACTGATCGGACAAATTCATGATATACATATGTACTGTAGTTTTACTACCTGATTTAAAAAATAAATAAATAAATAAGTTATATTATATCTGCAGAAAAATCATTAAACTACTCTCAGTTTTAAACTTAATGAAAAAGAGTATATTTTCACTTAATTTTAACTGTGAAAAATATCATGAAACTTTTTAACTGTATGACAAATTTCATGACATACTCAGTTTTTACTACATAAAAATGTAAACATGATTAATTATTCTGTAACTGCTGAAAAGTTAAAAATACTGTCACGATTTTAAACTTCATGAAAAAATGATGAAATAATTCACTTAGTTTTTTAATTCATGAAAAATCATGAAATATTCCTACATAGTTTTTAAAACATGAAAAAAAAGAGGCTTGGCTATACTGTAACTCAAGAATTCATTTAAAATGTTTAAATGTTTTGAAAAAAATGTGAAAAACTTCAATTTAGGTTTTAATTGCATTAAAAAATAATGAAATACACAGATTTTACTTCATTAAAAAATAATTAAAAACATGTTAACGTCTCAAAAATTATGAAGAATGCTCAGTTTAAAACTCAAAAAAACAAACACCATCACGCAGCTTGTAATTGCATGTGACATATGAATGTTGTGTCAGTTTTTTATATTTACAATTATTGATAATAACAGTGATTGCTCGTTTCCCATTAGAGGAAGGCAAGCCTACACAAATACTCACCAATTGCAAGGTGCAGCCGATGTCCAAAACATTGCAGTCTTGTCCACTCGTTCAGGCTCACAGCTTTGACTATATTAGCCCCATTGTCCGTGGTGATGCACACCTGATGAGTTTCTGACAAGTTCCATGACAGGAGAGCATCTTGCAGACCCTGTGCAATGATCCCTCCTGTATGATCATCAGGAAAAAAGCTTGTTTGCAGGCACGAACTTTTCAGTTCCCAGTTGTCAATGTAGTGGACTGTTAAGCTGAGATATGGCTCACAAGTTCTGCTGGACCAGAGATCCGTCGTTGTGGAGAAGTGGGTCGCATTTGTCGGCTGGTCGGCTACCTTTTCTCTATCTAAGATGTACAAGTCTGGCAGCGCTTTTTCTGCAAAAAAATTGCGACCAGGCAAGTCATACTTTGGATTAAGTGTCTTAATAAGATTTTTGAATCCTGGTTTTTCCACCACACTGACCGGAGCCATGTCTTTGGCGATGTACTTTGTCACTGCGGCCGTGATGTCTCTCCACCTTTGACTTTTTCTGTCATATGGGACTGAATTGGCAAACGAAGAGGACAGCGTCATTTGCTTCGGTGACGGTTTATGTGGTGTAGGAGGAGACGTGGACATACGGAGTCTGATGCATTCTTCATTTTGTAGTGGATGGCATTTCAGGTGGTGAAATAAGTTTGTGGTACTGCTACCTTTGGTGGCTACGTTTTTGCGGCATACTTTGCAGATAACCGTATTTTGCTCCACGTCTTCCACTGCCAGATGATTGAGCCAGTGCTGTGTTTTTTCGGCACCAAGTCGTCATTCTCCATCCCTCCGTCCTCTTAGTAACTCGAAAACTTGCCTTGGGTCTCAACTTTTTTTCGTTCTCCCCGTGCTCGTCTCCCTCCTTTCCTTAAACAACAACACGCATGCACGCAGGAGAGTTTCCGGTTGGGAGGAGAGGGACCCAGCTGCAGCCAAGATGGCGGACCCAGAAGATGAACTTCCGCAGTGCTTCCAGAGAATAACTTCTGGGTCATTCTTGTATTCATTCCGGCGGACGGGCTTTGCGATGCCAGAACAGTAGGTGTCCGTATGCCCCCAAACATTCTTGCGGCAAAATTTACAGAAGAAGAAGAACTTTCAGGAAGTTTGAAAATAGCAAGCCATCCGCATTCATTCAATCTCACCTCCGACCCACTCAAACTAACCCTAACCCTGCATTCTATTGTTTCCATTATGGGAAATCTAAGTGACGCTCTCAAATTAACAGGAATATTGCGCAGATGATATGTCCTGGACAATGGACTGAGAAAACGGGCAGAGATTTAGAGGTATTTGTGCATGCTCTATATTACAGTTGAAAAGTGTATGTGACAAGATGATTAACGTTTGCTTTTGTTAAATCAGGGCTTCCCCAGCCAGGACTTCGGCTCAGACTGTGGCATATTCATGTTGATGGTAGGTCATAACGAGCTGTAATGCACAAATATTGTTGTATCTAGAATAACTTTCCAACATGGACTTTTTTAATGTTATCTCACATGTTGTCTCATATTTTTTTTAAGTCTGCCATGTACATTGTTATGGAGTCACAGTTTGACTACTCAGTTGTAAGTACTTTTCAACACGCAGTGTCATCCTCAAGGTTGTATTTTGTATTGTGCACTAAAATGAAATACAAACAACAATTTCAGCATGACATGCCTGTTTTGCGGAGATGGTGGTGCCTGTTGCTCTTGGACAACAAAGCTTTGAACAGGTAGACAGTTTAAGTAAATTAGATGCCCTAATTAACTGGAAGACAATCAATATATTGTACTTAAAGATATATTGTCATTACAGTTGTGGGAAAATCTTTGCCCACTGGACGAAGGAATGTCAGGAGCTTATTGCTGGAAAGCATACTCCAGTCTTCAGGCTTAAGAAGAAGGCCAAGCAGCAGGACACAGAGGTTAGAAAACTGCCTTCTAAAAACAGTATTATCTCAGTCGGAGTCCTTCAAAATGCACATGTAATTGATGTTTCTTTTCAAATTGACTTGTCCAGGAAACCATGACACAGACGACATCTGATGTCCAAAGAGTGTGCATGGCAGATTCCATGAAATTCTGTGTCTACCAGACATCCGACACCACAGGAGAGAGGTTTGTTGCAGACTCAATTTAATAAATGCAATTATCAGGGCCTATTCAGTGATTTTCCATGAAGTGACCACTTTTACATATAGTTTATTTGCACAAATCATGTGGTAAAATTATTTAAACATTCAAATGTGCTGCTGAGGTATAATCAATTGGACAGCGTGTGTGTTTAATATTAAGTTTGTCTCTCATTTGATCAGATTGCTTTACCCTGAGGTAAAGTTTGTAAAATGGGTCCAGTGCAAGACATGCAGGGGCTGGCTGCATCAAGATTGTGCCGGGATTGACATGGAGCCCTTTGACTGTGGCTACGAGGACTCCATTGAGCATCCTCGGTATAACATAATTTATCAAAGAAACATAGTATCAGTCAAAAATACGAGATGCAAAGGATGAAAAATTAGGGCTTGCTCTTTTTCTTATTTCTCTGCAGGATCAAGGATGCCGTTGACAGTGGAAGAATTGGTGCTGTCTTTTCTAAGACACAGATCAAGGTTACTTTTGAATGCACTATCAGTTGTTAAAGCCACCGTTTCTTTTTCAGATGATTACATGTTTGTCTCTTGCTCTTTGGTTTCAGACATTACACGATGATCTGCTTTCTGGAAACATCCGCTCCGGCAGGATGTTTCTTTGGAGGAAACCCGCCACCTCACTCCGGCTAAAGCAGCATCTAAAGATAAGGACACTATGTTGAAGTGAGCAGCGCGTAAGTAAAAATGCCATCCATCATGAGTATTTTTACTCTCAGAGGTGTTTCATTTGAAAGCTGTTTACTTTCTATGTTTTTCTTCAATAGATCTTCAAGCTCCTGCGGTTAATTGAGGAGGCAACAACCATATCCGACAACATCAAGAGAGGCGAGATTCACTTGCTTGATTTTGTCTTTGATGTCATGCTCCCAGAGGTGAGTAGATCAAACTATGTAGCTTGCTTTGAAAATTGATGATATTGTTAAGAGGTTGTTTTTATTCATTTGGAAAGCTCAAGAACAACAATTAACCCATACTGCATAACTTCAATTGTTCACATTATTTGACTGTTTTTCGGCTTTCGATCAAAGCACTTCAAGAGCATGGCATCACCCGACTCAGAGCGGAGCAGATGATGGCCTATGGCAGTATATTTTAAGCCCCCACCACACCGACGGCAATGCTCTCAATTATGGGACGTGGAAGCCTGTATATGTATATATGATTATATTTTTTTACTGTGTGTTTACAATTTATTGTTTTGAAAATATTAAAGAAATCTTTGGAGCAGTTTTATGACAATTTCCCATTTCTTTACAGTCTGTAATGATATCGCAATTCAAGAGTTTTTGCTAAATGGCTCTTCTGAACCTTGAACAGATTAATCTGAGTCAGCACATACTATATACGGATGTTATAATATTCAGTTTCGTGAGTCAAATTTATTTTATATGCCAACATCTATGAAAGAAAGAGCCAGGCCACGGAGCGCGATGTGTCATTTAAGCACAGATGGTTCCGATTTTAATGCCATTTTTGGAGTCTATGATGTGATCTGTGCGCCCAACCCACCTTTGCCACATGAGGTTTGAATATATGCAACTTTATGTGAGTGTCTTTATTTGTGGAAAAGGGTGTTTGTCTTACCAGTGGGTCCAACATTTCACGCACCAAATCCATCTGTGCTCATATGAGAGAGTGTAGAGGACGCCCAATGCAGTGCTTACAGTGACACTTGTTGAGGAGCTGCCTTCTGTCGCCATCTTGTGGCATTACTGTCCTCAGACATCTCTTGATCTCTTTCACTACTTCCCGAAAATAGTAATACGCCTCGCCAGTGGCGGATTTAAAAGGCAAGGAGAGGAGCTTATGTGATTGGTGAAAACAGGTCTCGGCTGTGACTTATGCCGCTGGGAGGAGCTGAGTTAGGGAGGGGGGATACTTACACCGGGCTCTGCCGCTCACCAAAATACCAAATTGTGCTTGGGAACGCCTTATCCGCGCGTTGACCTGACTTACGCCACGCCTGCAGCACGTCTCCAGCAAGGCACGAATATAGAGCCATATGTGTCAATTTGTACTCGATGGTCGCGATGTGGTCATTTTATACATCTCACGTGGAAAAACCCGCTATATGTCGAGTATATTCGATATATCCCCCACCACTAATCTCCCGTACATATTTGTACAGGGATTCAACAATTTCAAACAAAATCAAAGTGTCAGAGTAATCCTCTGATTACTGAGTCAAAAAAAAATGATCACACAAAAAAGTTATCTTCAGATTCTCCAGTAAAAAGTTGATCACACAAAACTGTTGCCGTATTATATTTACAGATTAGATTGATCGTTGTCCGAGTTGTTGATGATTGCTGATAATATTCTTCCAGTGCTCAAAGATGTGTCTGTTCCGGTCGAAGGTCTGAGTTGATCTGATCGCTCTCTCCAGGTTCAAGGTTTAAGTAACGGTCCTGTACTGTGTGAGGTCACGGATACAGAATGTTGGTCACTATGGCGGCAGTGTCCACCTGCTTCAAATTTAAACAATGCAATTTCTCCATATCTTCAATACCATTACTTTTAATGTCAAGTTTAAATTGCTTCATTTGTATGAACAATTCAATGTTGCTATTAGCAAAGACGTTCACGAAACAAATCACAGTATTTATGTCACAAACTCACATTACATGATAGCACAATTATTCTTCAAAGATTAAACTTTTTATGCCCTTTTTCTTAAAAACAATTCAAGGTGTTAAATCTACATGCAGTTATATCACAGTGAAATAATGACAGAGTGTTGATCAAACAGATCCTCTGTGGTTGGGCTCTCAATGAGGGGGTGAGGCCCTCAGGTTGTTGCAGACAGAAACGTCCAGAGCTGCTAAAGGAGCCGTTGGTCCGTCACCCAGAAGGACTGTCAGCTTCTCCTCAGGTGGTAAAGTTGAAAAATTTGGGTTACTGATATTTACCCTTGGATGTTAAAACACTATAGTGAGTGATAACCTTAGCCTAAAAAAATAGATTTAGTAGCCCAGGAGGTAGAGTGGTCGTCAAATAACTGGAAGATTGGCAGTTCGTTTCCCCCCTATCCCCAGTCTGTCCGTTGTGTCCTAGGGCAAGACACTTAACCCACCTTTCTCACGTTTCTGTCAGTCTGCACTACTAAGATAGTAGTCATAGCTGCCCTGGTCGTAGATAGACACCACGAGATTGTGACTGTGTGAGCGAATGAATAATGTATCCAATGTAAAGCACTTTGAGGGTCTCTGATAAAGCGCTATAAAATCTGATGCTTTATTATCATTACAAACTAGCTACATAAACACTTGCTGTTTCCCAGCACCTGTACCTCCATTCTTGTAACCATGCCTAGGAGAAATTTAGTTTTCCCTAATATGTGTTTGTAAAAAAGCAGCGAGCCAAAAAGTACCAGGATGTTCCTCTATCTCTAATTGTATTTTGCAGTATGACAGTAAGCATGCTCCTTTGCTTTGAATAAGATTCACCACATGAACGACCAAATGTAATGGCACTTCATGCAAACTTCGTATCTCATAAAAGCAGATGCAGTATGTACAGTAATGAAAGAAAACTTGATAAACAATCTTATGAATATTAAAAATAGTATTGGAGATAATAGTAGTAGTCGTCATAGCTGTGTGTCGTTCAGTGCGTTTGTTCACTCTGGTGAGTTACACAGCGCATTTTGAAATCAGTTGTCGGCTGTTTCTGTGTATACCTCCTGAAACCATCTCATGCCGCATCTTTAAGATCAAACTGACTACAGAGAGAGGGGTGGATGTTTTTTTTTTGTGGTGTACTATAAAGCTAAAGGAGAATATTTGAGTTGACACGTAATACCCTTATTGTTTCAGGGTTCATGTAGAAATCATGATTGGAAGATAAAGTGAAAGCAGGTGCCTTACCTGCTTGAATTGGGATGATGCACTTGATTACTTCCTTAGTTTTTTAAAATGTGTGAAAAAATAACCCTGGTTTTCTTACAAATAGGCCATGAGCCAGGGGGGTTGGTCGGTATCAACTGAGAGGAATAATGCTCATAGTGATTTTTGACATTGTATACATGTAAAGAGTTAGAAAATATGTGATAGCATTGCAGCAGTGGTAGCTAAATGGGTGCTATCATGCATTTTATTTTATAACACTAGGTGAAAATTACATGGGTCAATATATGAAAACATACAACTTAACTCCCCAGAAAACCTATAGAAAGGGTTTCCTTTCACCAAACATCATTTCTATAAGGTGTCTAGACTAACATAATATAAGTCCTATGAAATCCTAGTTGGAAAAGTATGTTAATTTCACCAGACAACAATTCGCAAATGAGCTCAAAACTTATTAAAAATTTGCCCAAAACACTCCTTTTCCCCTGAACTATTATCACAGTGAAAGCACATTGAAAGAGGGTAATGGCAATGCTGCTTTTGGACTGGCCTCTAACCTGAAAACTGTCCGGCTTGGTTGTACCTACCAGGGGTATTACCCCGGCCGGTGTAGTCTTCAGGGTCACTGAGGAACACAAGCCTCCCCACCATGACAAGGTAGCAACAGGTTGTGTTTTTTTTTTTACTTTTTTTTTTTTTCTTTTTTGTATGTTTATTTTTTGCCTGGAACCTCGCCACCTTCTGTACATGTCAGTTCCTGGCTTGTTCTTTGCTTTGTTCTGGGACAGAGTTAAACCAAGAAAGGTGGTTTTGGTGTATATCCCTACGTTTGCCGTTCAGGAATAGTGTAGGCCTGAATCTCTCCAATTCTCAATTATACAGATCATACTTTTCACTTCTATACGTTCACAACCTAATAATCAATATCATTTTCATCCACTTTTTCCACGTCTTCTTCATCTGAACTTTACACACTGTCTGAGGTGGATGCTTGGTTCTCACAGTCTGCCAGTCTACACATGTCAGTACACTTGAGGCCATTTGCAATACAGACACATTTTGGGAGTGAACATTTCTTTGGACAGTTACAGGCCAGTAGATCTGCTTAGGACCCTCCATCATAAACGAAAGTGATTCAGCTCCTTGACATGAAACCACTCTGCTGTTCTCTGAATTGTGTTGTACAGGACTACTCCGCCACCACTGACTGGCCTATTTATACTGTGTGCCTCAATTAACTCAATGCACAGCATGTGTGTGTTGTGCACACCCAGCTCCATCCATTTAGACTGACTCAGGCCAGGTGTGAGTGTGACAACTTAAATCACAGCAAGAATAAAGTAGAAATATCTAGCCTATGCATTACTTTCCATGTTTTATGTATTAACATGTTTAGGTTGTGTACAAATTAAACCTTTGTGTTACATCTTTCATGAAAACGGAAGACATATATTGTCACTATGTTGTCACTGCTTATAAGAGAAAAAAACATCTAGAGATGCTGATTCCAACAACTCTACTGAACAATATGTAGCCTGGGCTTTATTCTGACATTTTTTCACAGAGATAGGGTCAATTAATAAGAGAGAACCATCAGTTTGAAGTAGAATGATTAATTCGGATTTTGAAAACTCTGTTTTGGCATGTGATCATAAATTGAGTGATAACACACAGAAAGCTACCACAAATGCAATGCTATCACATTTTTTCTAGTACTAGAGGTGTATACCTACCCAAAAATCACTATGAGAATTATTTCCCCCCAGTTGATACCGATGACCTCATATTTGGAGTCCTAGCTCAAGGCCTATATGCTTTACCAGGTACCTGCAAAAGAACTGTACAGACAGAACCTCATAAGACAAATAAAAAAAAACGACAAAGAAATGGTATACCTGGACTGCTTGATTAAGAAGACAGATTTAAAAATTGGATTGCTAGAACGCCAGCTGAGGTGGGTGCAGTGTTCAAGCAGCAATGTCTTAATTGTTTGCACAATAGTACCAAGACTGACTGTTGCATTTGTTTAATGCAACATTTTGCCTTCAGGGAATAAAGACTGAATGCAAACTGAATTAGTTGTGATTAATTGACTTTATTTATTGTAAGTGATTTTGGCCAATGATGTTCCACATGGTCCTTTCATCCTGGACATCAGCAGGGTAGATGGGATGGTCATCCACAGGGTCATTAAACTGTATGGCAGGGGGTTGCTCTCTTCTAATAGCTGCAATATTATGGAGCACAACACATGCCACTATAATGTCACATGCCCTCTCTGAGGTGACCCTGAGTTTACGCAGACACTGGAACTGGGATTTGGGAATGCCAATGGTCATCTCAACCTGGGCTTTAGTCCTGCAGTGGGCCCCATTGAAACGCTGTTGGGGGCCTGGCTCACGGTCAGGGTAAGGGGTCAGTAGAGAGGGCTAGCATGGATATCCTCGGTCTCCAAGCAGGTAGCCATCAAACTCTCCTGCAATTAATACACCTAGTTGTGTTAGGAGAAAGACAATGACTTATATTTGCATGCTATGGGCTACTTACCACGTGAAAATCTGTTGCTCAGGCTACACTCACGGTAGATCTGTGCATCATGGATGGAGCCTGTCCACTTTGCTTCCACATTTGTTATTATAATTCCAGCATCACAAATGATCTTAAGTGTGCAGAGAATGACATTAAAGCTGCATTGTCATATGGTTTATAGTCCTGTCACTTTAAGACAAGAAGTGAAGTACCTGAACATTTATACTGTGGAAGGACATCCTATTAACATAGCCCCCCTCATTCACTGCTGGAGCAGTGATGGGTATTTGGGTGCCATCTATGCATCCTATCACATTCAGGAGCCCTGCAAAATTATGGCTACTTACTGGTCTTAATGTGTGGTTGCAGCAGAATGTCTCGGACATAATATTGAATACATTATAGAAAAAAAAATCTTAATTTAGAAATATTGTCATTGACATCAAGTGATTGCTACATGATGTACCTGCAATCCTGTGGAATTCCTCTTTTATGTTCCTCAGAGGTTTGTGCCCGGGGAACACCACCATCACGGGGAGCAACCGTTTTAAAGCCAGTGTCACCTTTCTCACTGCTCTACACACTGTAGCCTTTCCAATATTTTTAGTGTCTCCATTATCATACAAAAAGGTATCGCTTGCAAAAAAACGTAGCGCAGTGCACAAAACTTGCTCTGATAAGAGCGCACAGCCACGGTGTGTGATATTGGAAATGTGTAGCCGAGGGATGTTATTGATGTAAATGATTGATTCTAGTGTGAAACGGTGAAATGGTACCGCTCTACCAAAAACTCTCTCGGGAATGAAAGCACATCCAGACGGGGTCTGAAGCGTCTCTCCCCACGCAAGACAGCGCCAATTAATTGTGCCTCGATGTCGATGAGATTCCTCTCAAATGGGTAAGCCATGTCTTACTCATGTTCCGCAGAAGGTAAGAGGACAGCTGAACTGGAAACCCGGCGATTCCCTCATTTCAGGGTTAACATATTCAGAGTTTTCACTAAACCTGCTCTCTGGAATACCGCCCTGGAGGATAACCAGCTAGTTATACCATCATTGTGTACACTTAAAAGACTGTGAAGAGTGACAATGTATTGTAATAACCTTATTCTGTTGTTTACTCAGACACTTTAGGTTTGATAATTGTTGTTGTTTTTTCTCTTCTCCTATTTTCTTTATATTGTAGAAATCTATATAATTGACGCATATAAGCTGACACGTTATCCTAAGTGTTCATGGTTCGTAGGTGCTAAAGCTTGTAATGTGGCTGCTATGTTGACAGTCTATTTATAAACAAGGCCTTATATTGCACTTGGATTTTCAATGTGTTTCAATTTTTTTTTTTTTTTGTTCTGGCTTGTAAATATTTATTAGGGGACATGAGTAATGTGGGTTGGAGGATCTTTTTTATCCAAATGGAGGTTCTTTCGGGAGGGAGTGTTGAAGCTGGAAGGAAGTGCCAGATTCATGGGTGTATAGGGTTGGGGGCCTCTTTGTTGACTTATTATTTTTGTAATGTTTGTTGTATTAATGTGAATTTAGTTGTTATTGTATTATGTTGCTCATGCACTCGCCGCTTTTTTATTCATCTCTTGCTGCATGCATCCTTGGATTGACGAGAAACTTTTGCTGTCCTTTGCTGTGTCATGGCTGGTGTGACAACTGGGGGGAGTGGGTGGTGGACAGGTGGTAAGGATCGTGTCCTTTAATACAGTTGGATTAAATGCAGTAACGAAACGAACTAAAATCATGACACATATCAAAAACCTTAATGCTGATATTATGTTCCTTCAGGAGACACACCTACAAAACCCTGATCATCATAAGTTGAGCAGGCAGTGGAATGGTCAGGTCGTTCACTCTAGATTTATTTAAAAAGGAAAGGCACAGCCATATCAATACAGAATGATGTACATTTTACTCCTACTAACACAATTCTAGATTCAGGCGGCCACTTTGTGATTATCTCAGGCATACTATAATAAAAGCCAGTTGTCCTGGTGTTGGTTGATGCTCTGAACTCAAATGACAAGAATTTTATGAAGTTGTTACTCTCCTCTATCCTTAAGTTGAATTCTCATATTTTGATATTTTGAGGTGACATGAACTGTATAACAGGACCAATATCAGACAGATCTAGCTCACACCCCGCCCTCAAAAGTGTCACAAACCCTGTCTGCCTCTATGGACCAATATGCTTATGTTGATCCGTGGAGGTCTTCACACCACTCTACCAGACAATATTCCTTTTTCTCGCATGCTTATAGGTCGTTCTCTCAGATAGACTACCTTTTGGTTGGTAAAATAAATATTCCATCAATTGTTTTTTGTTACCTAATTGTTACCTAATACTCTCCCATCACTGTGTCTGATCATTTTACTGTGATTCTGGACCTCTACTTTGATGCCCATCTGTAACAATTACAAATTTTATACTAGCTCAGAATGACCCACAATTTACATCTCCGGAGAGGAACGGCCTTCGCTGTTTGGGAGACTTGTAAGTTAACAACGTTTTCACCAGTTTTGACCAGTTACAATCCGCATTCAACAATCTGCATTAGGACCGACTCCCCAGCATTCCCACAGGTTACAAGCCCCAGTGGCATTGATTTGGCACTAAAGGCTGGAGTCTTGCCCAGAGGTCAGGTGTCCTTCCTTTATGACCTCCTGTTTACAATTCAGGAGTCCACGGTAAATAAGAGCAAGGCTAACTGGAAACTGAACTACAAACCAGCCTTTCTGAGGATTTCTGTAAAAAGGCTCTAGGGTCTCATGATTCTTCTTCTAGCTGTACTAGGCTGTCTCTCATTCAGTTTGATGTGCTACAAAGAGCTTCATTACAACAGACAAACTCCCCAGAATATATTCAGATACAATTGATGAAACCTGTGCTAGATACAGCATTCCCAGGCTCCTTGCAACTTGACCTTTATGTTTTGGTCTTGTTATAAATGAGTTAATTATTGGCCATCCTTCTCTAAGTCCATCTCTGACATTTTAGGCTTAAACATTAATCTGTCTCCGCAAATAGCTATTCTCTGCAAATAGCTATTCTCTGCAAATAGTCAGCACAGTATTATTGCCTTTGACTCTTTGATTGCCTGCAGGAGGATCCTTCCTCTCTGTGGAAATCTCCACAACCTCCCTCCTTCAAAGCATGGCAGCACGATGTCCTATTTTTCCTTAATTTGGGGAAAATTAAATTTTCTATGGGTTTAATACTCACTGGAAATCTCTGTTTCAATATTTTCAGAAACTTTTACCTAACCAGGTATTATAAAAGTACTCCATTGCCTGCTGATACCATTCCTTTCCTCGTGCCTGCCCCCCCACCCCAAGTCGGGTCCAACCTGTGCGTGACTGAATACCGTATTTTGTGTTCTGACTATACTTCTTCCTAAGCGAGGGTTCTTCTTCCGCTGAGGTGCTGTCCTTGATGTTGGCAGCAGTTGTCCTTTTCTTTTATCAATTAAGTTGGGCAGAATGTGTGAGTGATTCGGTTTCTTTTACAAGTTATACTACTTTACCTATGTACTTATATTGTATACACATAATAGTGTTCACTCATGTTGATGTTGTACTGTTCTCAAAAGTACATCTATATTTAAGTTTTTTTTTTTCTTTTCTTGCATTTTGATTTTTGTCTTTATGCTAAGAGGTCTGTGTGTTGTCTGCAGGGGGAAGAGTTACTCGGTTTTTTAATGTTCTTGACTAAAAAGGGAAATTTTGACTGTACTCCAACTGCAGTTTGTATTGAACTTGCTTTAATAAAAACATGTTGCCAAAAAAGAAAAAAGGAAACCATTGTGTCAAATGTTGTGACTCCATCAAGTTACCGTGCCCGTTAATATCTCCAGTTTTTTCACTGGTAATTCACAAGAATTTGAGAATAACATGATTCTAGTTTTATCTGCATTTAAAACTGATTTCTGCAGACAAGACTGTCTGACATTAAAAGCTGACTGCAAAAAATTTAAAGTTTGTGAAACTGATGATGAACAGTAATATATTTTGGTATCATCAGGGTGAAAATGGTTCAAGGAATTTGGCAAGTTATCACACAGGTGATTGAGATAGATGGCAAATAAAATAGGACCTGAGCCACGTGGCACACCCTTAGAGACCTTCAGAAAAGAGGAGGTGCATCCAGCCAGTTGGCTAACAACAACTTGAATTCTTTGCAGTGACTATTTTAATTCCTGAAACCTGAATAGGAGGAATCTTGCAGCTTCGGCATAAAAGCAGTTACTCTCCTGGCACAAGAGGGACTAGGTATCCACCACAGAGCAAAACTGTGCGGAGAGATAGAAAAATGAATTCCACCACATTACAGCAGGTCTGACGAAAACACTAAAAAAAATGCTACCCTGAATAGTATACTTGTCCATAGACCAGCAATACTGCAGTCCACTGGAGGAAGTCCCTTCAGAGCATAAAATCTTCCGACTTCAGCATCCTCCTTATGTTCAGTGATGAACTGAACTGTAGCTTTCAAGAGTGAACATCGAACACTGAGAACCTACAATGATGTCTTCAGTGGACATTTAGAGCTGCCCCTGGCAGGGGCACCGCTAGGGATTCTGGGCCCCATGAAAAGAATTTTTACAGGGCCCCCAACACAGAAGGCCAAATTTTTGATGCTTTTTTACAAAAAAACAAAACTATGCACTTTTATGTTACTGAATTCTGAATTCCTTTCAGCATCTTCATCCTCACTCTCTGCTGCCTGTGTTTCTGCGCTCTCACTTTTATCTGTACTCTCTCCCATCTCTTCCTCCACATTCATCCCTGACAAACCAGAAGAGAGTCCTGGACCTGTTTCTGTAGAATGTACGTGACATAAATAAATTACATAGTATTTCCTATAATATATCTATTTGTATTAGATTCTCACAAGCATTCCCCTACTGAACATGTAAACTCCTCTCACTGGATTGAAAGCAGTCACCCCAGTCCGCTGCACACACAACATATTTTTCTTCTGTTCCTATTGCACTTATTCTATTTCAGTAATAGCTGAATTTCAACAAAATAAAAATTGTTATGCATTTTAAACCATTAAAATTGTTAGGAATTATTTTTATTTTAATATTTTCCTTAATAACAGCGTCATCTTTTGTGTGTATTGTTTTCAGACTGTGATTAATTATATCATTATGATTAATCCAACACACCAATTTGAAATGTGGACTCGTCAGACCACAGAACACTTTTCCACTTTGCATCAGTCCATCTTAGATGAGCTCAGGGCCCAGAGAAGCCGACGACGTTTCTGGATGTTGTTGATAAATGGCTTTCGCTTTGCATAGTAGAGTTGGTTTTTGATACAGTGCCGCCTGAGGGATCAAAGGCATTCATTGTTGGTTTCCGGCCATGTCGTTTACGTGCAGTGATTTCTCTAGATTCTCTGAACGTTTTGATGACATCATGGACCGTAGATGTTGAAATCCCTGAATTCCTTGCAATTGTACTTTGAGAAACGTTGTTCTTGAACTGTTCGACTATTTGCTCACGCAGTTGTTCACAAAGTGGTGAACCTCGCCCCATCCTCGCTTGTGAATGACTGAGAATTTTTGGGGAAGCTGCTTTTATACTCAATCATGGCACCCACCTGTTCCCAATTAGTCTGCTCACCTGTGGAATGTTCCAAATAGGTGTTTGATGAGCATTCCTCAAATTTCTCGCAAATTTTTGCCACATTTCCCAACTTATTTGGCATGTGTTACAGGTCTGAAATTCTGAGTTAATTATTATTTGCAAAAAAAAAAAAGTTTATGAGTTTGAACATTAAATATTGTGTCTTTGTAGTGTATTCAATTGAATATAGGTTGAAAAGGATTTGCAAATCATTGTATTCTGTTTTTATTTACATTTATCACAATTTCCCAACTTTAATGGAATTGGGTTTTGTATATAAAATAATTGTGATTAAACATTAGTTATGACTTCGAGTCATATTATTTTTTTCAGTATAACTTTATTAGGGGCCTCTTTGGGCCCCTCTCAATCACGGCATCTTTGCTCTCCAGGTCAGAGACAAACCAGCTGAATAACATCTCTGCACGTCAGATAAAACACCTTCAGCCTAGTAAACCATAACAGTTCTGCCCATCTATAGCCCTATAAATGAGAAAATTCATGTGCAGAACTTGTGCTCTTTGTCAGAAAACGGTGAAATGTTTGACAAAAGAAAAGCCCTCTGAGCCAGCAAACCTGCTTAAGCTTTGCAAATTGTCTGCAAATTGTTCCTTTGTATACTCACAGAAGGGGAAAAAGGTTAGAGAAATGAAGAAAAGGAGAAAATCCAAAATACATTTCTGTCCTCTTCTGTTTATATCTGCTGAACTACAGACAGAGACTGTTACAACATGGAACAAATCCTGATTGCATCCAGTCTTGAGTATAATAACTCCTTCTCACAAATCCCCTGATCACCAAGTTCAGGCCTGAGTGACAATCAGGGCTCTATTTTCGTGTCTCGCCAGCAGCGTGGCGTAGGCGCAGCAGACCTAAGTCAGGTCCACCGCACTGAACAAGGCGTGCCCAAGCACATTTTGGTATTTTGGTGAGCGGCGCTGCCCGGCGTAAATTGTTTCCCCCCTCCTTAACTCAGCTCCTCCTAGTGGCATAAGATGTAGCAAGGGAGGAGAGAGGCGTGGAGTGGGTTTAACACAGCCGAGACCTGTTTTCACCAATCATATCAGCTCCTCTCCTCACCTTTAAATCCCCCAACGGTGAGGCGTATTACAATTTTTGTGAAGTAGTCAAAAAGATCAAGAGATGGCTGAAGACAGCAATGCCACACAATGGCGACAGAAGGCAGCCCCTCAACAAGTGTTGCTGTAAACGCTGCAGAGGGCGTCCTTCACACGTTCTCAAATAAGCAAAGAGGGATTTGGTGTGTGTAAGGTTGTACCTACCAGTAAGACAATTACCCTTTTCCACAAATAAACACACTCACATTAAGTTGCATATCTTTATCCCCACGTGACAAAGGTTGGTTGTGCACACAGAGCACAACATAAATTCCAATAATGGCATTAAAATAGGAACCACCTGTGTGTAAAGGACGCATCCCGCTGCATGGCCTGGCTCTCTCTTTCACTGATGTTGGCATATACAGTGGAGGAAATAATTATTTGACCCCTTGCTGATTTTGTAAGTTTGTCCATTGGCAAAGAAATGAAAAGTCTCAGAACAGTATCAATATAATGGTAGGTTTATTTTAACAGGGACAGATTGCACATCAAAAGGAACATTGAGAAAATAACTTTAAATAAAAGATAGAAACTGATTTGCATTTCAGCGAGTGAAATAAGTATTTGAACCCTCTAACAAAAAAGACTCAATACTTAGTGGCAAAGCCCTTGTTTGCAAGCACAGAGGTCAAACGTTTCTTGTAATTGATGACTAAGTTTGCGCACATTTTAGGAAGAATTCTGGTCCACTCCTCTTTGCAGATCATCTCTAAATCACAAATGTTTCGAGGCTGTCTCTTTGCAACTCTGAGCTTCAGCTCCCTCCATAGGTTTCTATTGGGTTAAGGTCTGGAGACTGATTAGGCCACTCCATGACCTTAATGTGCTTCTTCTTCAGCCACTCCTTTGTTGCCTTTGCTGTATGTTTTGGGTCAATGTCGTGCTGGAACACCCATCCACGACCCATTTTTATTTTCCTGGCAGAGGGAAGGAGGTTGTCACACAGGATTTGACAATACATGGCTCCGTACATTTTCCCGTTGATGCGGTGAAGTTGTCCTTTGCCCTTAGCAGAGAAACACCCCCAAAGCAAAATGTTTCCACCTCCATGCTTGACGGTGGGGATGGTGTTTTAGGGGTCATAGTCAGCATTTTTCTTTCTCCAAACACGGCGAGTTGAGTTAATGCCAAAGAGCTCAATTTTGGTCTCATCTGACCACAGCACCTTCTCCCAGTCACACTCTGAATCATTTAGGTGTTTATTGGCAAACCTCAGATGGGCCTGCACATGTGCCTTCTTGAGCAGGGGGACCTTGCGAGCACTGCAGGATTTTAATCCATTGCGGTGTAATGTGTTTCCAATGGTTTTCTTGGTGACTGTGGTCCCAGCCGCTTTGAGGTCATTAACTAACTCCTCCCGTGTAGTTCTAGGATTATTTCTCACCTTCCTCAGAATCATTGACGCCCCACGAGGTGAGATCATGCGTGAAGCCCCACACTGAGGTCGATTGATGGTCATTCTGTGCTCCTTCCATTTTCGAACAATTGCACCAACAGTTGTCACCTTCTCTCCCAGCTTCTTGCTGATGGTTTTGTAGCCCATTCCAGCCTTGTGCAGGTCTACAATTTTGTCTCTGACATCCTTGGACAGCTCTTTGGTCTTTCCCATGTTGGAGAGTTTGGAGTCTGCTTGATTGATTGATTAAGTGGACAGGAGTCTTTTATACAGGTGACTAGTTAAGACAGGTGTCTTTAAAGAGAGTGACTAATTGAGTAGGAGTGTCTAACCATTCTGTGGGAACCAGAACTCTTAGTGGTTGGTAGGGGATCAAATACTTGTTTCACTCAATGAAATGCAAATCAATTTATATATTTCATATAATGTAATTTTCTGTAATTTCTTTTTGATAGTTTATCTCTCACTGTGAAAATAAACCTACCAAAAAAAATATAGACTGTTAGTTTCTCTGTCAGTGGGCAAACTTACAAATTCAGTGGGGGATCAAATAACTATTTCCTCCACTGTAGGATGATTTTAGCTCACACAACTGAATATTATAATATTTGTATGTGGGCCTGACTCCGGATTGAATATTCACAGAATTTTAGGATGTAAGGACATTAGATAAACAGGTTATTTTGAATGAAAGTTTCTTTTACTTTTTTGTTCAAATTTTCGAATTAAATAGTTCATCTGATCACTGAAACAAATCATCTGTTCAGCCTTGCCGCCGCAGCATCAGGACGGGGAGAGGACATGGAGACATGTCCGAGTCGAGCTGCGCGATAAAAAAGTAGGAATAAAAAAGGGGGACAAATTAGATATCTTGTTAACTCCATCATGTGTGACTGTTTACTGGATATTTAATTTAATGCAGTTTCATCTGTGTTGATTCGGTCAGGTTGTGTGTCCAAACGTGTGCCAAACATGCTCATCAGATCAGATATAGATCAGAATATATCTATAGATCTAAATGTATTTTCCACGCCGTCGGCAAGCATGAAAATGCCACTGCGCCGGCTGATTTTGTCGACAACTCCCCCTGCCGCGCCACCACGCCTAGCTTGGCGAGCCCCTGGTGCGCCTCAGTCTACAAAAATACCAAACTGGCTGTGTGCCAGGTTCCGCCAGATGAAAATACCACTGCGCTGGGTCCGCCGCGCCACCGGCGGGCACGGAAATAGAGCCCTCAGTCTTCAGTCTAGTGAAACTCGTTTTATGCTTGAGAGAAGTGTAATAAACACTCATAAGTATCATGATGAGTCAGATTCAGATGCAGGACAGAGACCTTAATTCTGGCCCTAAGGCAGACCTGACAGAGTTCATAACAGTGTATCCGTCTTGTAGTTTTCATTTCCAGGCTGGAGATAAGCTGACAGGGCAGTTCAGTCTGTCAGAGAACTTTGGAGAGATGTGCCAGAGGCAGTCAGTGTCAAGTCAGGAGGACAGCACACAGATGGACAGCTGACAGAATCTGTAAGAGATGGTGAGCACCAACAGTCTATATGGAGGAGATGTTGTGCTTGAGTACAGCTGGACAATCTAACTCTAACCGTACTAATCCCCTGAGGAGGAATAGTTTGTACTCGTACAACACAAATTCAGGCTCCACATAAGCATAAATAAATTCTAAAAAAATATGGCTATGAAGGAGACTGATAAATAGACAGTACAAACCATTAAAAGGTCAGTCTAATGAGAGATAAATGGTTCTGTATGATAAAAGTGTAAAAAGTCTATAAAGATGATTTAAAAACCTCGGGAGCATCTAATACTACAACTGCAGGAGAGATAAATAAAGACATATAATAAGTCAATAAATATGATGTAATGTCACATTTGGCAGTAAATAAGGATGGAGGACCCTAATATGCAGTCTGTAGGAAATTGAGTAAAACCAAGGACTTTTAAGGGCTTATTTTACAAAGTCCAGAATCAAGAAACATCAAACAAAAAAGAATCACTACAAGCAATAGGAGGAAGGACACCTGGGGCTATCAAACACAGGTGTGACACAAGAGACAAGTGTAGCAAATCAGAGAGAAAGCATGAGGACAAGAAGTAAAAACCAAACTGATAAACCACAGTGTAAAGAGTACAGAAATTAAAACAACACTGAAGACATCTGTGTAGGTTCTCATTCACCCAGGTCATGGTAATCCAATTCTTCGTTGAAAGGGCAACTGGACTTGTTTGAGGTTTTTGAAAATGTTTTGCCTCTCTTCCAAAACCCTGAACACTTGAAACATGAGCACAATTACAAACAAGTACTACAAGAACTAAAAGACCTGAATAACTACATAGGAAAACAGGAGGGGGAACAGGAACAGGAAGAAGGACAAGATATAAGATGTAAGGGAAGTTCATTTTAAGATGGAACAGGGAGTGTCCACTGTACAAAAACTACAAGAATACTTGATGACACAGAGTCGATGCTTCCCCATAGAGGAGATCACTATTGTCAGGTCCATGAGCCAAATGAATTCCCAAAGACTTGAAGCAAAAACAAAACAAAGACAAAGGAAACACAGGAGAGACAGAGACTGTGTCCAAAGTCAGCAACCAAAGATGATATAGAGCAAGATGGATTTACCATTTTTAATGCTGTCTGAATTTTGAGTGAGAATTATTGTAGCCTGGCCTGACCAATCTAACAAACTGCCTTATCCCCAAAGTGTTTGAATGCAAGATCAATTTTGACTGTAAAAGGATTTGACATGTGGACCTTCGGGAATATTATCTTTATTTCTGCTCTCAGTTTTTGGTCAGGGCTCCTTTTGATATGAATAACTGCATCAACATGTCCTGGAGTCAGTCAGTCTGTGTCTTTGCTGGGGTCTTATTGAAGTCCAGGGGCCTTATGTATCAATACTTGCGTGGAACTCATACCAGAAACGAGCGCACGCAAGGTCCGTCACGCTGAAAAAAATCCGTATGTATCAATGTGTGCGGGCGCCGAAATCAACGTGTGTTTCCTTGATAAATCCCAATCAGCGTGGAATTGAGCGCAGATGTCGGAGTGACTGGGCCCGTCCCCGTTACGCCCTCCTATAAATATGCAGATTTATTTAAATAGGGTCTCCCTGTCCTCGCACACAGACAAAATGACAAGAAAAACTAAATTTACGGCGTGCGAGGTGGAGGTGCTGGTGGCGGAGGTGGAGGAGCGACAGCGTGTTTTGTTTGGCAGCCTGTCCAGTGGCGTCAGTGCAAAACGAAAACGCTTGGAGTGGGGGAGGAGACCCTCACACCGTTTGAGCAGCGGGTGGTGGCGATTATTATTATAGGGTAAGTGGCGTGTCACACAAATGTCCACATGCTTTGTCATCCCACTGAGCAAAAGACGTATATTAGACGTCTAGTCTAAGTTTATACTTCATTTCAACATCGGGATTCAGTCTATTTTTAGACGTGATTTATACTTCGCCCTTAACTTCACTTTTCGATAACTTTTTATGTAATAAACAACTGTAATGTGCATAACTGACCTCGAAATACTGGATTACATTACCTATGATACCGTGGAGAGAGAGATGTAAATGCAACAGATACACAGAAGCAGGAATTGAAATGAACCAGTATTTTTATTGTGTCACAGAAATCAATGTGTCGGCCGTGTCGCCGGCTTGCGGAACCCCGGCCCCCGGCACCAGCATCAGCACCAGCGCGCCGACAAGCGGTGGAGCGTCCACCAGCCGCAGCGCTTCCGCTGGACCACCCGGACGCAGTGGAAGGGTCCTCACGGAGGCGGTCCTGCAATCAGGAAGAAATCATCAGGGGGATCGCGGGGATCAACGAGCGGCTGGAACGGCTTGTACATGTCTTCGAGCGTCTGGTGGCGAAAATAAATTAATTTGGCTCATTGAACTGTGTATTCACTTCTTACCCATTCACACTGTGGCGATGAGATTCTCCCGCGCGAGGACGGCGGCCCGGCAGGGATCAGCTCGCATCCCTCCGTCTGCTGCTGGTTCGTGATGTGGGGCGACGTGCTGCTCGGCCACGGGGATGTGGTGCACGCTTGTCACATAGTGAGTCACCAAACACCGCCACACAGCGTCGCCAAAGTGCGAATCACCGTCAACGCAAGTATCGGCTCAACGCCAATTTCTACACCACCTCCTGACTTTGCGTTGATTAGCGCTGGAACCGACGCTCGTTTCGCGATGATAAATCTGGACGTGTGCGCCGATTTTGGCGTACGCAAGGTTTTCTTGCGCCGCAAGCGTTGATACATGAGGCCCCAGGTTCCTGATATCTCCTTCAGCTTGTCTGTATTGATGCTCTGATGGCGCGCATCTTTCTCTTGATGATACCCCAGAGATTCTCTATGGGGTTCAGGTCAGACTAGTTGCCCGTACAATTAAGCACCGTAACACCATGGTCAGCAGACCAATTTCTGGTAGTTTTGGTGCTGTGGGCAGGGTTCAGGTTCTGCTGGAAAAGGAAATCTTCTAACTCCATAGAGCTTCTCAGCAGATGGAAACTTGAAGGTCTCTAAGACCTCCTGGTAGACTTAAGGCTGTGTTGACTCTGGACTTGATGACGTGGTCCTCCAAATCATCACAGACTGTAGAAACATAACTCTAGACTTCAAGCACCTTGGATTCTGGGCCTTTCCAGCAGGAAACTATGGTCTTGGATTTTGAGGTGCTGACTTTCACCCCAAACGCTTCACACTGAGCTGCAAGCCACCCCAATACCTGCTTTGGGTCCCAGCCCAAAGAAACCCAACAGAACCACATCATCTACAAAGAGCAGAGATGGAACTCTGTGACTCCTGGACTGAAGACCCATCTCCCCTGGCTGAACCTTGAGATCCTGTACATGAAAAGCACAAACAGGATAAGTGACAAGAGGCGACCCTGTCTGAGTCCAACATGGCCTGAAAACACATCTCTCACTTTGGGCAAACAGGGATTGTATGGCTTGTAGTAACAAACCCCATATTCCTGCAGTAACCCCTGCAGCCACCACCAAAGACTGATACAGGAGTAAAGGTACAAAAATATGTTTTTACTTATTGTAAAATAATGTCATTTTAAATTGATTTAATATAATTTAATTATTTTGCAAGGACATGCTGAGTATCATAGTGGTTATCACTGAAATTTCAGATGTTTATTTCACTATTGTTGACTGCAGTGATGTCAATATCAGCCTCTACGGAGACAGTAAGTGGTGTTTTTTTATGTGCCAATGAGCTCACTGAAAGTCCTCTACACAACACCCTGCAGGTAGAGAGTAGGATGCAGTGAATGAACGCGTTTGATTCCAAACACTGACCCACTCCTGAGCTTTGAGAGCTAAGCTAAGCGAGGCCAACGACCTCCTATTTTTAGCTTTTTTTTACAAACATGAGTGATATCTGTGTTTTCATCCTTTTTTTGAAAGAAGAGTATGCAGGGTTAAAACTTTCAAACCTTTTTATTTATTCTTGCTGTGGAGCCAGATACATAAATATGAGTTTCAAAGGAGAGTCGCTCACTTTTGAAGCCTGAAATGATCAATTCCTGAAACTACTGTCTGTCCTAAATGCTTCAACAGAAAATAGGCAATAGGCTTTTAGGGAGTCTGCTTTCTCAGTCTGGGATTTATTATTGAACAAAACACCCTCAGCTTCATGTCAGGGCTCTATTAGGGTTCAGTTCACTCCCCAGCTCTAATCTTCTTCCCTCGCTGAACTATTTTTTGAGCTCTAAAAATTCATTTTATTCACAAACAGTTTTTTGATAAAGTTCAAATGAAACACAAGCATGCTTTTTGTTAGTAAACACAAATTCAAAAGGGAAAAAAAGTTATTTTGGAACAAAAAAATGATCACTCTTTTTCAAGTCCATCTGATCTAAAACTCTGAATTAACTGTTTTATGTTTCACTGTGCTTGAATATGTTATGTTCACTGGTTAAGTTATCTTTTTTTTTTTTCCGTCTACTTTCCATTTCATGTTTTGTGTTTCCTCTTTGCTTACAGTCTACACTATAGACTGTATATACTATAGAATATTTGGCTCTGCCTTCCATCATTATACGAATTTGAAGCCGAATTGCTCTTGGTATTTTTGGGATTTTTCAGAAAAAATATTAGCTCTTTAAAACTAATGACTCAATGGTGAATATAGAGTGGTTTTACAAATGTGATTAAAATGCTAGAGTCAAAGCAGTTAAAGAAGCAGCAGTAAAAAGCTTACAAAACGGTCTGGCAGATAAGGGAATAAAAACATGACAGGAGTGGGGACTACTGTTAATACTGTAAAAAGGATAAAACAGCAATAATTAAAACCAACAGATGGTCTGACACACAGATATCCTTAATTCAAAGTTGTAGAGGGTGAGACCATGGTGTAAAACTAAATCTAAGATATGGCCTATTGAATAAGTGGGGACTTGAATAGACTGTGTGAGACTAAAAGATTCTAAGGTGTCCATGAAATCAACGTAAAAGCCTGAGAACGACAGCATACATGAATGTTTAAACCACCTAATATAAGAAATTTGTCATGTTTTGACAAAAATATGATAAAACATCAGAAAATTCCTGATTAAAAACACTGTTTGGCTTGGGAGGTCAGTGGAAGATAAAAACTACAATACTTAAATTAAAAAACAAATGAATAGCATCAAAGTGATGGCTGATGGAAGACAGGGACATAGAGAGAGAGAAAGAGAGAGAGAGAGAGAGAGAGAGAGAGAGAGAGAGAGAGAGAGAGATGAACAGATGATGAGAGGTAAACAGAGCAGACACTACTCTGTATCAACACATTTAATAATCCCTCAATAGGCTGTTATTAAACCAGTGGACTGGTGGGCTCAGTGTGGTAAGTAGAAATAAACTGTGAAAAACTGTGGCAGAAGGACAGTTACTGTTTTACACAGTGATGATATATGTATATTTTCTGTATTAATGTGAAACAAAATGTGGTGAATTTGAGTTATGATGTTAAGCTCAAAGAGAGGAGAGGCTCTGAATTCACTATAAATGTAGACACAAATAAATATTTGCTGTTTTGTCTGATGTTGGAGAAACCAACTCCCTTCAGAAAGAGGGTTATGATTCAGCTTGTGGACAGAGACCTCTAGTGGTTTTAAGAAATACAAATTAATGTCGAGTGACTTCACAGTGATGCTGGAATGTCTTCTAAAATTAAAACTCTTGGTTATAGAACCAAAAAGTCCAAAAACTCTGGTGTGTAATTATTTCATCTGTTAGCATTGACTGTTTGTCAGAAAAACTAAAGGCTTGGGTCTGAAGTTGGATGCTTTATGTGCTGAGCTCATGGCACAGTTTCTATCCTTCAAAGCTGATGTGGCTCACTGGTAGAGTAGTTAGTAGTAGAAATCCTGCATGTAAAGTTATCCTCAAGGCAAGAACCTTGACCTCAAAATGCTCCTGGTGAAGCAGCATGTCAACAGGATACCTTTCATTGAATGTGAACAGAGGAGACACCTACAAGAGGACACATGACTTCACTTGGGGTTAGACAGAGAAAACTTTAGACCAAGAGTCCTCTTCATGGTTTTTTACTTTCAAAGAGATGATCGACATCTGGGTTTATGTCCTCGTATAGTCAAGAGGATTCCAGTCCTATAAGTGGACAAATGAAACCACGACTAGTTTCCTACTCCTCTTGAGAAAGCTCCTCCTCAGAGCTCTGCAAAATGCAAATATTTTCCTAAATAAGCCACAAAGCATCATCACACATTTACACTACCTTTTTTGAGAGAAAAAACTGTCATGACTCGAGTCAATTCATGTTTAGAAGCTGATTAAAAGAACAATAAACAAGTCTGACACCCTGTGTTTAAAAATGGTTACTGCAGTCCAAATTCAAAACATTGATGACAGCTGATGAACATGTGGGCTAAACTAGGGGAGGCTGAAACTCTACTTTGAGCCCCTCACCATGAGTTAATATACTTACAGATCTGTATGATAAAAAAGAAAAAAAAAGGTTGTATTTGAATTGTTTCTCCTACGGACAATATAATGAAGGCACTGCCCCACACACCCTGGATATGTGGCACAGGCCCAAGAGCCAAAGCAAAATAATCCATGCTGTAAATTTGTGTTTGCTTTGTTGATGGATTAGATTGTACTTTTGAAATAATCTACATCAAATCCTCTTCTTATAAACAAAAGGGGTGTACCCTCCTTCAGTCTTGGAATGAAGACATCAGCAACCACTTTTGTGTTTGTTGCAAGACTGTAAGAAACTACCATGTGTTCTTTGTCAGTATAAAAGCTGACAAAAACAGACCTTGTATCTCCAGCTGACCCTAGGACTTAAGTTACTGATTTTCATCAGGACCTGTGGACTAGAGTCCTCCACCATGTGACGGGGCAACCTGCATGGGCCTTAGGTGCCTGTCAGCATGGCCCTTTGGAAGAGGGCAGAGAGAGGGAAAGGATCCTTGAAAGGGACTGAAATCATTCTTGATAAACACTGGTCAAAGATCATCCATATATATATTTACATTTCAGGCATATCTTAGCAAAGATTGTTGTGGAAGATCAACATAAACTCAGAAAAACAATGCACAGGAGACAGGATGAGATCTGAAGAGCAGCCTGGTCGTCTTTTATTGTGCAGATGTAGAAATCAGTACAGATGACAGAGTCTTGATCAAACTTGAGGAAAAGCCTCCCTAAGCTTCTCTTCAACTCCTTTTCATGCTGTCACGTATGTATCTGAATATAGTGATTGTGTAACGCTTGTACCTCTAATATATATGTACATTCCATACATTTAGGTTAAGAAATATGGAGCGATTATCTTTTATGAAAGGGTTACAAATAATCTAGGTTGGCCTACTTATGCAGTCTCATAACTGGGAGGTTGTAAGTTAGGCTGCTTTGCAGGGACCAAAACTTATCAGTCTGCCAGAACATTTAGAGTTTATCATGTGGAGTTCCGCTGAGGCTTAAGAAAAAGCTAAAAGGAATAACTAGAAATAAGTCACTAATAATTTTCTGATTATAGTTCTGGCAAAAGCCAAAGACCTTATGAAATCAGTTTTATAATTGGACTTAAATTACAGATACAGACTGTCTTAATGAGCAGAAGATCAAAAAGAGGTCAAATAAGGATAGACTGAGCAGTCTATCCAGGGATCCTGTACACACAAACATTTTCCAGATCTCCTGACCAATTGTAGGAATGTCACATGTTTAAATGTAAAGTAAAGGTAAAGAAAGTGAAGACTACTGACTGACCGTAGTGACTGACTCTGACTTAAGACAAACAGGTGTGAAAAGGTATACCACTGTGTGATGAAAAAGTGAAGTGTGTGAGTTGAATTGATGTGTGCTTGTCTGCTCTGTGTCAACTAAATTCCCTGGCAGTGTTAACAGCCGGACTCTGCATCTGTGTATGTGTTATGTTATCCAAAGATTGGTGTGTGTTCCTCACTTGTGTTTCATTCAGTTATTTATGTGTTTATTGTGCTCATTGCAGACATGCTATTAGTTGAGACATAGAAGGTTACACATTCCTGGGAAAGACGTTCTGTTTCTAGTATCATGATGAATACTCCTGATATGAAGGTTTTAGCTTATGCTTGTATATCACCATGATTTTTGGTTGTTTACACATGACTTATGCTCCCTAACAAATTTTTTTCAAATTTCTCTTATCTCAATGCAACATTAGCAATACAGTTATATCATGCAAAGGAGGGTAAACGACCAACATGATTTAACACCTCAGGATTCATGGAGGAGAAATACCCGATTGCTCGTCTTTGACGCGCTTCGCCGGTGTTGTGCCATAGAATGCACCCCTGCCATAGAATGCACCCCCTGACGGGAGCGCGGTTGAAAGTATTTAACAAGGCGAATAATCCAAGTTTTTCTTACCGTTGGACGGAATCTAAAGCATGTGCCTGTAATGATTTCGTTCAGACTATTCAGATATGCCAAAAACAATAGCCCTCTGATTCAGAATATTTACTGTCCCGAAAATATAATGTTCTCTACCTTAACAGCTTACTGTACAGTTTATATACCCAAGTACACCTCTATGTGTGCATTTTTGAGACACATAAAAACAAAACGAAAGTTTACTGCTCCATTTGACATGTTTTCATGATCTAATACTGGTGTTTTTTTTAAATATGAGATCATTGTCTTCCACTTTAAGAAGCTAATGAGTGGAGGGGATGCATTCTACGGCAGGGGTGCATTCTACAGCACAACACCTGTCTTCCGCTAACCAGTCAGGATCAGATAAGTGAAACAATAAATTACTTCTGTCCTCTGCTAACTTTGAAACGGTAAACAAATTGTACTGTGTACGGTGAGTAAACTTAAATATCCAACTAACGTTAGCCCTTGTACTTTTTCATAGACAAACAACCTGACAACAACCTGACAACAAAAATTGATATTTATATACTGGTTGAAAATAGCCCTGTGAGAAATTCATATTAAAGTTCTTAAAATTAATAGAATTTGAAAATTCATGGAGAAGTTCAGAAATTTCATCCAAAAAGAAGAGCTCCGGTTAGCGCCCTCATTCAAACCATGTTTTTTTTTTTTTCTATATCCTGCCTTTTAAAAGAATCGAAATAGAGAATCGATAGGAATCGGAATCGAAATGAGGAATCGAAATCGAAATCGAAATCGGAATCGTTCAAAATCAAACAATACCCAACCCTACAGCTGGGGTGGGTACCTACTCCTGGATCACAGATTACCTGACAGGAAGGCCACAGTTTGTCAGGCTGGGGAACTGTGATTCTGGGACATTAATGAGCAGTACAGGGGCTCCACAAGGGACAGTGCCGGTGCCATTTCTGTTCACACTGTACATGTCAGACTTCAAATACAGTACTGAGTCCTGCCACATCCAGAAATACTCAGATGATACCGCTATTTGTGGCATGTATTAGAAATGAACAAGAAGCTGAATACAGAGATCTAATAAGAGCCTTCAGTGACTGGAGTCACAAAAACTGCCTCCTCCTCAACACCTCAAAGACAAAGGAGATGGTCATAGACTTCCGTAGATCCAAACCCCCTCTTCAGCCAGTGAACACCTGTGGAGTGGACAATGAAATGGTGACATCATGTAAATACCTAGGTGTACATCTGGATAATAAGTTGGACTGGTCTAAGAATACAGACTTCATCTACAGAAAGGGGCAGAGCCGCCTCTTTTGTCTGAGAAGACTCTGATCAATAGACATCTGTAGTAAAGTGCTGAAGATGTTTTATCAGTCTGTGATGTCTACAGTGTTCTGTTCTATACTGCAGTCTGCCGGGAAGGAAGCATCAAACAATTCACAGCAGCGCTGCCAGCTTGGAAGGCTAAAATGCGTACATGCTGTCCCAGTTCAAACGGGTTAACATCAATTCACTATAATGCAAAATCAACCCTTTCTCTGTCCAGTGAACTCTGTTTCTGGCTCAGTTTTGCAAGGGCTAGTTCCCTTTCAGTCGATTCACTTGGTATAACGCATATAGTATGGGCTATCACGCCCCCGCGTGGCCTGACTGAAGACACCTTTATTCCTGCCTTATGGCAGATGATCTGTGGTGACGCCTGGGAGGCTCTGTCTACACATTTATACGTGTAACACCACAGTCATGTTTCAGTATTTACGCTCTTTACCTTGCTAAGAACACCTCCATGGAGTCGGGATAACTAGCTGCTGCTAGCTTAGCTTGGTCTTGTCCGTTTTTTTTTCGTCTTGTCTTGGCTACTGCCTGTTCGATTTTAGCTTAACTTCCCCAGTTGCTATTAGCCTGCGGCTGCCCACGGAGCGCTCGGTTTCTGTGTCTTGTTATGAGTGCTGAGCCTACGAAAGTGAAGGCGAAGTCTTCTGTTCTGTTCGCCCTGTTCTCAGGGGTGTGGCTTCTCCCTTCACGAAAAAGATCTCCAGGAGGCTTGCCCCGTTTGCCTGGGGATTGTCCACGCCAGGAAGGCGTTGACTGAGCCCGAGTTGTGTAAGTCCTGTCACCGTCTTCGGAGCTCAACCCTGAAAAGGCGGGTCAAGTTTGTGGAGAGAATATTAGGAAAGACAGCTATAGCTCTGCACGATCCTCACCTCTCCAAGTCCAGGGACCCGACTTCGTCAGAGCCCAGTGGTGAGGACTTCCTGGTCAAAGGCTTAGGGCCTGATCTAATAAAGGTTTAAAACACATGAAAAACTTGATCACGTACACAAACCTGGGGCCTGTTCTACGAAGCAATTTCAACCTAGCGAGGTAGCCTTGGAGCTACCTCGCTCAACTTAGCACGGTAGCCAGCGGTCTCGCTAAACGGTTTTACGACGCTGGTTATCAACCTCTTAAGTGGATTCAGCTTTGCTATGAGCACGTGCACGTATATAAGGTGGAGCCCGCCGCATCTGACCAATCGCGAACATGGACCAGTCTGGAGCGTCAGAGCAGGCCGGAGAGCGAAGGACCGCGTACTTCACGAACAAGGAGCAGGAGACAATTTTATGAAAGTATGAAGAATTGAAATCAGTCATAAACTTGAAGAGCAACACCGTCGCCGCTTCCAAAGCACAGAAGGAATGCTGGCAGAAAATTGCTGACAGTCTCAATGCGTAAGTACAGTGCGCAAAAAATCTTTGATGCCATTATCACCCTGAAATAGCACTGTTCAACATGCGCCAGACATGTCTAATTCATTTCCAAGATTAATTCATTCATTTTTTCATTCCTATTATGTTTACATTTTTTGTGTGATATGTAGGCCATATGAGCCTTAGATGAATTCCTGTCACAATTTTAAGACAGGTAATAAAATATTTTAATGGAACAGAAGTGTTGGCATTGGAGATCTTGTTACGGCAATGAGAGTTCTTTATTCCCTTTAACTACCTGTAGCAAGTGTCATGTACTGTGTTGTGACTCTAAATCTGAATCTCATTTCAGCACCAATCAAAGTGGCACGAAGCTCACGTGGGAACAGGTGCGCACGAAGTACAAAAACATCATTCAGAGTGGTAATTGAATTCAGCATCAATTGGATCAGATAAGATACAATTAAGATATTAAGTGACTAACCCCCCCCAGCCAACAGAAAGAAAGCAGAGGGGAAAAGAACTGGGGGGGGCCTCCTCCCCCAGATTTCACTCCTGCAGAGGAGCTGGCCCTCTGCAGCCATCGGGGTCGCCCACTAATGGATGGCGTAGTGGGGGGCATCTCCACAGATCCGTGTGGAAGTGGCAGCAGTCACCTCCAGGCCAAACTGTTGCGGGGTAAGATAATAATCCACTCAGAATTGCAAATTACACATGTAACACTCCCCCCCCCCCCATGAAAAATAACAGATACTCGCTCTCTCACCAGTCGAGGCTGGCACCATCCAACTGCGGCCACAACCAAGTCACAGGCTGACTTCTTTAGAGGTACCTGCTAAAAAAAGAATACACATCATGGTTGCAGGAACAATGACAGATTAACTTGAGCATTTTCTTGTCGTCCTTTTCCAGGTGGATAAAGAGACGGTCTCCGTTTGCTCCACAAGGCCACAAATGGTACACTGCAGTGAATAATAAGACCCAATGTATATTCCCACACGCATGACATTGATGTAAAATATCTAAGTGACCTATGGTTAATGCAGATACAAAATGAAACAGAGGTGAAACTTAAACTAATGTTATTATTTAACCTTAACCACACTAAAGACGGTGCTTCATCCTGAAAAAGCCACAAGTGTCATTCTGTACTCAGGACCACGTGTTGCTTCAGGTTGTCTCATTTTTTTCTCATGCTATGATGTGCAGGATGAGGAGATCCCCCCCGGAGCGTGTGACCCTCCCCCCCAGCCCCAGCCCAAGGCCAAGGCCAAGGAGAGCACGGGAGGTATTGACGTAACCTGGATTTTGAGCTTTGATCACTGACAATGTGTAAATGTAAAAGGTTCTCAACAGCATTATTTGTCCCCAGCCTGCAAGAGACAATGTAAGGGCACTTTATAAAAGACATCTCGAGCTGGATATAGAGTTAAAGCAGCTGCTAATTAAGAAGGCCAAGCTCGAGGTGGAGAAACTGCTCGAAGAAAAGAAGGTAATGTTTGGAGAGCTGCCACATCACAACTTGAAATGTAGTCCAACTAAAATTTTCCTCTCCATTCCAGGAACGAGACAGAAGGGACCAAAAGGATTAACAACAAATGTCATTAATAAGAGGGAAAAAAAAGGAAGTCAAAGGTCTCTGTCTCCTCTCTTTGTAAACCAAAAGTGCCAAATCATGTGAAAAATTGTTCCGTTAAAGCCCGCCGCACAGCCCTGCCGGTGGGATGGTCTAATGTGATCGGATCCACCACATCGGGGGGGAGTGGGTCAGCGGGTGGGACCCTCTCTCTCCGAATAGTGGCTATGTTGTGCAGCACAGCACACGATGTAATAATGCGGCAGGCCCGGCGTGGGGTCACCCTCAGGTCATGCAGGCAGCTGAAGCGAGCCTTCAGGATGCCAAAGGTCATCTCTATCCTGACCCTGGTGCGGGAGAGAGCCACATTGAATTGTGTTTGTGGCCCTGCACCAGGGTCAGGATAGGGGGTCATCAGGGGCCTGTTCTATGAAGCAGGTTCAATGCTCAACTTAGCGCGGTAGCCAGTGGTCTCGCTAAACGGTCTTACAACGCTGGTTATCAACCTCGTAAGTTGATCCAGCTTTGCTATGAGCGTGTGTACGCATGTAAGGCGGAGCCCGCCGCATCAGACCAATTGCGAACATGGACAAGTCTGGAGCGTCAGAGCAGGCTGGAGAGTGAAGGACCGTGTACTTTACAAACGAGGAGCAGGAGACGATGATGAGAAAGAATGAAGAATTAAAATCTATCATAAACCTCAAAAGCAACACCGTCACCGCTGCAAAAGCATGGAAGGAATGCTGGCAGATAATTAATCTTTGATGCCATTATCACCCTGAAATAGCACTGTTCAACATGCGCTTTTAACTAAGGTGACCAGACATCACCGATTTCCGGGGACAGTCCCCGAATTGGATGATCTGTCCCCGGCTAAAGCTGTCCCCGAAAATGTCCCAGATTTAAGCGTTTCATGAATGAGAACAAAAATGTTGCATGTGGGCTAGAACAACGGTTATTACAGTGGGTAGGAAGCACAAGTTAGCAGTCCTGAACAACAGTTTTTACGGGGTTATTACAAGGGGCGTGCGCTGCTACTAAATAGTACCGAGATGTTGTCTGTGATCACGCAGCCCCTGCAGCCCATGCCCATTCATTTCCAAGATGAATTAATTGATTTGTTCATTCCTATCGTGTTTACATTTTTTGTGTGATATGTCGGCCATATGAGCCTTTCATAAAGGTGGTCATCTGGAAAAGTAAGTGGGTCCGTGCAGCCTCTTATCTCTCGTGCGCCGGAGTGCTCCTCCTCGGACAATACGAGCACCAAGGTCTACAGGATCCTCCAAGAACGGACAAGCCATTTTTCGAGAGAGCTCATTGGTCAGTGGGCGGGGTTTTTATACTCAGTGAGTTCAATCTGGAACTTAACCTGCCCCGGAGCAGGTTAGCCGTTCAGCGTATGTTAACATGGAGACTCACCTCACTAAGAAGTGAACCCCCTGCGTAGAACAGGAAACCCTGAACTTACCCTCAAAGTTACCTCGCTAAGCAGTAATCCTGCTTCGTAGAACAGGCCCCTGATCTACTAACCAGGAGCACCGAGGATTGCATCTGTCAAATGAGCAAAACAGCTCACACAATCGATTTAGCGGGTTTGCCTTCATGAATATGCATAATGTATGTAGATCATCAAAATGGGCAAAGTTCTGGGAGGAGCAGATGCAAATTGAATCATTTGGCACCCGCACTGTGATTTATCAAACCCGGGAACCGATTGTGGTCACTGTTTTTCCTCTATATTTAGCATGTTTCAAAGGCACGTGCAAACTGGAGCAGCATTACGCACAATCGTTGTGGAGAGAGTGATGCAGAAGTGCATCCTTATAATAATAATAATAACATCAAACAGGAAACAGACAAAAAATGTATCTGTTTGTCTAATTGATTTTAAATTGTTTTAATCCCTTTTTTGATTTCTAGTATATCTTCTTGCATCTGTAAAGCACTTCGAATTGCCTTGTGTATGAATTGTGCTATACAAATAAACTTGCCTTGCCTTTTATCTAGTTCCCCAAAACGATATGTACAACTCCATGATTTCAAATACTATGCTCTCACAAACTGTCCATGGTGACAGCCGATAGAGCACACAAAATCCTCGTTTAAAGAGGGCGGTCTCACTATCAGTTGTGCATGCAATGATAGTAGATCACCCGCAACACAGCCACTAATAGCATGTGCAACTTTTCAGTTTGCACACGCAATTTTGCGCTCGCTATTTAGGATCTTGGTACATTAGGCCCTTAGTTGGAAAGTGGGCAGACTATATGAAATGTGCTGACGGGTCAGCTGGATTTGAGCCAGGCCCCTCCAAGGGCACTGGCCAGCCACTATCCGGGCTAGCCTGTTACCAGGAGGACGATGACGTGCTGTACATCGGCCTGGACATGCAGGGCTTTTCGGAGGATGAGCAGGAGCCATTGTCTTTGGGTCAGTACACCACTGCCACTGCGCCGGTTGACCTGGACGACACATTCTTCCTCTCACTGTACTGCCGTGCAGCTGAGAAAGTGGAAGTAGAATGGCCCTCTCCTCCAACGGCTCAAAAATCATTGCGGTTCTTGGGTTTTTTTCTCCCACCTGAACGGATGGCTATTAAGAACAGTTTGCCCATGTTCCTGGATTTAGTCGCAGAACTAACCTCGACATTGAACAAGCCGCTGTCCACCCGCACCACTGTGCCCGGTTGTGGACAGTTTCTGGACCTGGATGGAGCTAAAAAAGCTGGTTTGGTGAACCCTCCACCTATGGAGGCATCCCTGGCAGCCTATCTGGCCCTGGCCCAAAATTATGGTTGTCAGTGGCCCCATCACGCTCCCATCCAAGCACTGCAGGACTTCACTATCTCCTCTCCTCAACGAAGTTAGAGTCGCCACAGATTACAATCTCTGTGTGTCCCGCTGTGCAGCGCTCTCTCTAGGTAGAGGCATGGCTTCCACAGTGGTGGCGCAGAGGCACCTGTGGCTGACTCTCTCTGACGTTCCGGAGAGGGACAGAGCAGTCTATCTCGATGAGCCTGTGTAGGCCAGCGGTTTGTTTGGGCAGTCCCTTGACGCCATTCAAGCTAAGTTTGAGCTGAGGAAGAAACAAACCGAAGTTTGAGTAGTATCATCCCCAGGCGTGATGCAAGGCCCAAACAACAGGGTAATCTGCACAAACCGGCACCGGCGCCTCCTCTCAAGAGGACTGTGGCGCCTGCTAGTTCAGGGCCCCAGCCAGTGAAATAGCATGTACCCGGTCAGAACCCGTGCCCCTCATCTCGGAACAACGGTCCGCCACCGAGCTTCCTGAGGGGCTCAGCACCCAGGAGGAAAAAGCAGCAGTCATCCTAGCTTCAGGATCGACTCGAGAGGGGGCCCAGCAGCATGGAGACCCTGCAGCCCTTCAGTTTTTTCTGCCAAAGAGGCTGCGTTTGTACAGTTTGTACAGGGGTCTGGTCCCGAGAGGCGCTGCACTCCCCTAACACAGTCTCCCAAGCACAACCAACCCTCACACACATGCCCCAATAATGACACCTGTTGTTTGCTGTGTGAATGTTACAAATGTGCATTCGTTGAGTCAAATAAAGGTTTTGTTTTGTTCTCAAAACATCACAAGTCAATCAAATGTGGGCGGGCAGTGTTGCTGTTCCCTGCCGGCACATCAGAGGGTGACAACCCCTCCCCAACAGTGCTGGAGGTCAGTCGACTGACTGTTTATCTCCCTCGGTGCCACGCATGTGCAGTCTCACCATGGGTAGAGAGAACCGTTGCCATGGGCTACCGCTTACAGTTCAGGGCCCAGCTGCCTCACTTCCACTCTGTAGTACACACAGTTGTAGCAGAGGAAGCAGCAGTTCTGAGGCAAGAAATAAACAACTTGTTAAATAAGAGAGCGATATGAGTTGTTCCTGCTTCGGAAATGAACCAAGGTTGGTACAGCCGCTATTTCATTGTAACAAAAAAAGGAGGAGGGCTGTGTCCTGTTCTAGACTTGTGAGTGTTAAACAAATACCTACCAACTTATTGGTTCAAGATGCTAACACTCAGACAGCTACTGGGCATGATTAGACTGGGAGATTGGTTTACAACTATAGATCTGAAAGATCTACTTAAAGACTGAAAGATCTTACTTTCACGAAGCGATTCATCCGGACCACAGGCAGTTTCTAAGGTTTACATTTGAGGGCATAGCCTACAAATACCTGGTGCTGCTATTTGGCTTATCACTCGCCTCCCGAACATTCACCAAATGTGTCAAGGCGGCAATGGCTCCTCTACGGGAGAAAAGTGTTCCCATCTTAGCCTATCTGGACAATTGGGTGCTAATTGTGAGCTCCAGAGAGCCAGCAGCAGCTCAGCTGTCATTGACCCTATTACACATCCAAACAATTGGCTTTCTTGGTAAATTTACAGAAAAGTTCACTGACTCCGAGGTCAACAGGCTGGAAATATGCTCCGTTTCAAACCGAGCACATCTGTCAGAATGCAGGGTGGCTGCGTTTCACCGCTGCCTTGCACAATTTCAGTTGGGATGCAAACTGTGTTTCCGGACAATTTTACGGCTGACAGGCATGATGGCATCTATGATCGCTGTAGTTCCGCTCCGACTGTTGACTGAGATGAGAGTGTTTCAATGCTGGACACAGTCTCACCGGCTGTGCGCGCAGCCTCACCTCCAGAGAAAGCTGACGATAACACCATCTTGCATGTCGGCTCCTCTCTCATGGAGAGAACCTGGTTTTCTACAACAGTGATCTCCGATAGGGAGGGTGTCTTTTTTACAAGGTGGTGTCCACAGACTCATCCCTGAGGGGTTGGGGGGCTCTGTGCGAGGGCGCAGCAGTGAGAGGGGTGTGGACACCAGCACAATGCAAGCTCCACATCAACTTCCTAGAGTTATTAGCTACCCTTTCAGCTCTGAAGCATTTTCATCCCATTATGACAGGCCATCATGTTCTAATCAGGACGGACAACACAACTGTGGTTTCCTACATAAACAAGCAGGAAGGCACATGCTCTCTTCTCCTGTTAAGACTGTCTCACTCTCTGTTGCTATGGTGCAGTGTTCATTTTCTGTCACTCAGAGCCACACATATTCCGGGTTACTTAAACCTCGGGCCGCACCTTCTCTCCGGGGAGGTCCTCTTGTTAGAGAGGGGAGATTGCACCCACTAGTGCTGGCTCTCATATGGGACCACTTTGGCAGGGGGCAAATACTTATTGCCCCCTGTTCTTTTCTATAACAGACTGCAATGCTCCCCTGGGAGTGGATGCGCTAGCTCACCCATGGCCCAACGCGCTGCTATATGCATTTCCTCCAGTGGAAATGATTCTATCTGTTCTGGAGAGGATGCACCAGCAGGAGCTCTCCCTAAACCTGGTGGCTACTCGCTGGTCGGCGAAGTCATGGTACGCCAAGAGAATCAGTCTGCTAGCAGCGAGGCCCTGGCAGCTCCCTCTTTGCAGGGACCTCCTCTCCCAGGCAGGAGGAGAGATGATTCACCCGTGCCCAGAAATGTGGTGACTACATGCCTACCTATTGAAAGGTCCAACTTAATAACTCAGAGTCTGCCCCCCAAATGTGGTCGCAACAATCCAGAGTGCAAAGGCATCATCTACTAGGGACCTATATGCCTTTAAATGGTGGGCATTTGAGCAGTGGTGTCAGGACCAAAATGTACTCCCATTTCAGAGTTGGAAAGTTGATGAAGGAGAAAAGTGAGGGAGGAAAAGAAGACCAAGAAATAGGGAAGAGAGCAGCCTGAAGGGACCGACAACGAAAGAAGATTCAAGAACTCAAGAGGAACCTCACAAGAGTTATGTTCCTGCTGTCAAGACACTCCAGAACCAGAGATGATGTCATCAGAGTCTCACTTGAACTAAGAGGACAAGGAGCTGGACTGTTGCTCAGTGGTCCAAAGTCCTGATGTCAGATTAAAGTCAGTTTAACATCTCATTTGGAAATCAAGGTCCCAGAGTCTTGGGGAAGACCAGAGAGGCGCAGAATCCAAGGTGCTTGAAGTCCAGTGTGAAGTTTCCATAGTCTGTGATGGTTTTGGGGGACCCTATCATCTGCTGCTGCTGGTCTACTGTGTTTTATCAAGTCTAGAGTCAAAGTCTACCAGGAGGTCTTCGAGACCTTAGTGCTTCCATCTGCTGAGAAGCTCTATGGAGATACAGATTTCCTTTTCCAGCAGGTCCTGGACCCTGCCCACAGCACCAAAACTACCAGAAACCGGTCTGCTTACAGGTCTGAACCCCATAGAGGATCTCTGGAGGGTCATCAAGAGAAAGATGAGAGACACCAGAGCATTAATACAGAGAGCTGAAGAGGCTAGCACTGACCTAGACTTCAATAAGACCCAAGCAGAGACACAGACTGACTGACTCCATGACATGTTGATCATCAAGATTAAAAAAAAAAAGGTCCTGAACTATTTCAGTTTATTTGTGATGAATCTAGAATATGTGAAAAAGTTTTACTTATTAAATCAAATTATGGGAAAATTGGACTTTTCCAGGACATTCATGTTTCTTGAGCTGCACCTGTACAAATATGCAGTAAAACTGACCAACTTAAGCTTTTTTTGAATGTTTAAAATGATGGTTTAAAGCAATGATCCAAGTAATCTTATTATTACACTGACAGTACTTTTCCATGATTATGCTAGTGAGCTAAACCTTATGCAGGCTTGTTGTTGGCTGTGTTTTGTCCGCTAGAGGGCAGACATGTCCTGCTTCTCTCTTCTACTGTCATGAGGAACTGGTAAACTATGAAGTTATTTAAGAACAGAGAACATTCGTTTCCCCACAGACTGTAGTAAAATAATACCACAGTGGTCATTTTCTGTCATCACAGGGAAATATAACAGTCCACATTGGGTGTGATCTCATTGTTTTGGTTTTCTGTGCTACACTGGCTAAAGACTGGGTGGAAAATAAGGATGTAACTGTATATCCACTATCTATGCCAGGCAGGTGCATCACACCTGGACTTAATATGCAGAAAACAGTGACAGTGGGTGGATCCAGACTGGTGGTTTTTACACAGTGAGTAGGCAGGGAGAGACCTGTGGAATATACACAAAACACTGCAGCACTACTGAGGCCTGTAAAAGAAAAGGGAAACAGGCCAGGAGTTAATTCTGGACACAAGATGTTTGCCCCTAAGGAGAGGCAGCGGAGCCAGGAATACACCAACAAAGGCATGTGGAGGAGAACTAGGGCTTTAAGATGGAAAGAACAAGAGGGAGCCAGGAGGAGGAGTGTGCGTGTGAGTGTGTGTCTATATGTCTGGCTTCTTTGTGTGTGAGTGAACATGTGATATGGTACCCTCTGTTCCCTGGACCAGAGCTGGTTCATGGGCCCAGCAGTCCTATCATTACATTTCTCTTGTACAAACTAAACTCTGGTCTGCAGAGAAATGTCTGCACCACACACACACACACACACACACACACACACACACACACACACACACACACACACACACACACACACACACACACACACACACACACACACAAATTTCATCTTACAAAACCCTTTTGTATGCACATTCAGGAAAAGGATTAGTCCTGCAGGGCAAATGAAAGTCACTAATTTTTTTTTAACTTAAAAATTGTTTCCAAACCAGTACAACAGTCACAGCTACAAACAACTAAATAGATAAATGCACTCATATATGTTTGCATTCAACCTTTCCACACTATCTGCACAGCTAATATTTAACATTATTAACCCACTTTAGCAGTGAGTATTCTAATAATCCTAAAATCAAATCAGTGATTGCTTTGTTAAACCTCAAAATAAACATTGTATAGGTAAGAAGGGAGGGACACTGTGTGCATACTCAGTATACAGAGGTCAAGCCTCAAGAGGTCATGAGAGGGCGGCCCAGGTTTAATTTCAGCCCGTGGCTCTTTTTCTGCATGTCATGATCGATCCCATTTCCTGCTGTCCTACTGTCCTGTCCTCTCCCTATGGTTTTTACTGTACCTTAACATACTGTTTCATAATGTATGGTATAGTATGGTGTGGTTTCATATCATATGGAACCATATCATATCTTTGCACATCATATCTTATGTCATTGTATTATATCATACTCTACTTAGGCACTTTCCTTTGTATTGTATTGTGTGGCGTGTGGTGTATTTTGTGGACCCAGAAGCAGACACAGAGACAGATATTAAGTTAAACGATGTAATTTTAATGTCCAACTCAGGGGAAAAAGGCACGAGAGAAAGTCCAGTTTGCTGGCTGGCTGTTGTGTGGGCTGGAGACACTGTGGAGAAGCAGAGGAGATGGAAGTGAGAAGACATACAAAGAATCACAGGGAGAAAAAAGTCACAAGCACTCATCCGAGGAGAAGGCCAGGAGAAGCGTCTGTACCACTCAGGAGTAAAGACAATACTCAGGCGCTGAGACTGAGGGCTGCTGGCTTCTTCAAGGGCCTTAATTGCCAATGCAGCGCAGGTGTGGAGTCTCTCTCAGCCTCAGTGACTTGGGGGAGGGAGAGTGGTCTATAAACATTCAAGCCAGACCAGGGAAACAAGGAAAACGAAAGTTACGTATGTAACTACGGTTCTATGAATCCCGAATGACCGCCAGAGGCGGTGCTTTAAGCACTGAATATTCCCCCGCGTAGTTCGAGTGTTTATACCAAAATAGTCACCTGTGACCCCCATATGACCCGGTAGGAGTCTATATCTGTGGGAGTCACCAGGTAATCAGTCCCTACAGAATTTTCTCGCGAAACACGAGGATTCTGAGTGACCCAGTGCTCTGGCGGTCATTCAGGATTCATAGAACCGTAGTTACATACGTAACTTTCGTTCTATTTCATCCCTACTGACCGCCAGAGGCGGTGCTTTAAGCACTGAATGTCTCATGCCAACATAGTCACGAAGAATCCTGATTACAAACCTTAACAGGTAGAATCGGACTCCGGGCACAGGACCACCCCCATTGGGTGGGGAGTGGCGACGTTCACCCTATAGAATCAAGCAAATGTGCTTGCTGATGCCCATGAAGCAGCGGCGCAAATATCCCCTAGGGGCACGCCCTTCAGGGCAGCCCATGATGTGGCAACGCTCCTGGTGGAGTGGCACCGTATGGCCGCTGGTACAGGCTGGTTGTCAGCTTCATAGGCCTGGCTAATAGTCTCTACTATCCAGTGGGACAGGCGCTGCTTTGAGAGCGCGTGACCCTTTTTAGGGCCCGAGTGGCTGAGGAATAGCTGCTCAGAACGCCGAATACGTTTAGTAGCCCTGATATAGGCCCTCAGAGCCCTCACTGGGCAGAGCAACTCCATCCTGCCTGTCTCTCCTGGTGGAGCAGTAAACTGAGCCAGCTTTATAGGCTGGTTGAGGTGCGAAGCAGACAACACTTTGGGGAGGAAAGCAATATTTGGCCGCAAAGTGACCCCTGACCCGTCAGAGTTCCACCTCAGACATGAGTCGCTCACTGACAAGGCGTGAAGCTCCCCAACGCACCTGGCTGACACAATGGCCAGAAGGAAGGCTGCCTTGAATGACAGCCACTTGAGCGCTGCCCGTGCTAAGGGCTCATAGGGAGGCCCGCATAGGGAATCAAGCACAATCTTAAGGTCCCACGCCGGCACTCTCGGGGCTCTTGGTGGATGCAACCTCCAAGCCCCCCTGAGGAATTGGGTCACCAGGCTATGACTCCCTACTGTGGCATTATCGATCTTAACATGTTGACAGGATATGGCCGCCACGTAGACCTTTAGAGTTGAAGGGGATCGGCCCCTACCTTGGAGGGATTGTAGAAACTCCAGAATTGTTGGGAGAGAACACTGCACTGGATCCTCACTGCGAATCATTACACCAGCTAGAAAACAGTTTCCAGCGGTTGGCATATTGCAGCCTGGTGGATTGTGCTCTTGCGTTCAGAATGGTGTGCTGAACAGCATCTGAGCAGCTGCTCAGCAGCGGTTCGGGCCCTCCAGCAGCCAGACACATAATTTGAGGCGTTGGGGGTTGGGATGCCAGACCCGCCCCCCTAGCTGCGAGAGCAGGTCTCTCCTGTCGGGGAGGCGCCATGACCTCCCGTGACAGAGTCGGAGGAGCAGAGGGAACCACATCCTCCCCGGCCAGAAAGGCGCTATTAGCAGGATGGTGTGACCCTCCTGAAGGACTCTCTGAAGAATGGGCCGGACTAGTGGAAGAGGTGGAAACGCGTAAAGCAGTGCCCGTGGCCATGGGTGAGCCAGTGCATCCTGACCCAGAGGACTGGTTGTCTCTCCTAGAGAGAACCACAGGGGGCAGTGGGTCGAAGCCTCTGAGGCGAAGAGGTCCACCTCTGCCCTGCTGAAGCGACCCCAGATGTGCTGCACTACCTCTGAATGGAGACACCACTCTCCCGGAGGAGGTTTCTGACGAGAGAGGAAGTCTGCCACCTCGTTTCTCTCTCCTGGCAAATGCATGGCCCGAAGACTGGCCAGGCGAGGGGCTGCCCACGTCAGGAGATCTGTGGAGACCTGCAGCAGCCGCCTGGACTTGGTCCCCCCCTGATGATTCACATGGTAAACGGTCGAAGTATTGTCCGACCGAATGAGTACATGCTTGTCTCTCAGAAAAGGCAGAAAGTGCTGCAGAGCCAGGTGAACAGCCCGTAGCTCCAGCACGTTGATGTGCTCGGCACCATCTTTGGCAGACCATTGTCCGCGAGCCGTCCTGTTCTGCCAGACAGCACCCCAGCCCGTGGGGCAGGCATCGGTGGTCACGATCTCCCTGCGGGATGGAATGGATCCCATAGGGACACCCCCTGATATAAAGGCCCTGTCCCTCCAACAGGCCAGGGCAAGGAGACACTGCTGTGACACCCTTATTCTCCTGTGCCTCTGCCGCTCTGCATCCAACTGAAAGCTGTTGAGCCATCTCTGCAGAGGGCGCAACCGCAGCAACCCCAGCGGAACGACAGCCGCAACGGAGGTCAGTTTGCCCAGGAGGCGAAGGTACATGACATACGGTAGATACCTGCCTTCCTGAAAAGTGCGGAGGAGTTTTACGATGTCGTCCACCCGGTGGGTGGACGGACAAGCTGTCATGGTCTGCGTGTGCAAGGCCAGGCCGATAAATGTTGTGGTCTGAGAAGGTTTGAGACAACTCTTTTCCCTGTTTACCTTCAGCCCCAGGCTGGATACATGAGACAGGAGATGCCTTGTCCGTGTGACGACCTCTTCCCTGGATGGAGCGCATACCAGCCAATCGTCCAGGTATGGCAAGATTTTTACCCCCCGTGCTTGCAGTGGTGCCAGTGCCGCTGCCACACATCTGTTGAACACCCTTGGGGAGAGGGAGAGGCCGAAAGGAAGCACCCTGAAATGCCAATGCCTTCCGCGATACGCAAACCGCAGGAACCGGCGGTGTTGATGGGCAATGGGGACATGGAAGTAGGCATCCTTTAGATCCACGGACGTGAACCACTCCCCAGGTGCCACAGACTGCAGTACGTCTGACGTCGTTATCATGTGGAACAGTATAACTTTTAAATATCGGTTGAGTCCCCTGAGGTCTAGAATGGGGCGGAATCCCCCAGTCTTCTTTGCTATTATAAAGTATGTTGAGTAGAACCCCCCGGGTTGAGATAGAGGGTCCACGGGCTCGATGGCGCCCTTGGCCAGGAGGGAGGATAACTCCTGGTCCAGTATGGTGGCTTTTGCCGGGTCGCAGATGACTGTTGTTTTGACCCGGCCGGGTGCGGGGGGCCGACGTCGGAATTGAAGCTTGTACCCGTGGGTCAGGGTGGAAACAACCCATGGGTCCGAAGCTTGAGCAGCCCAGTACTTGAGCTGCTGATGGGAAAAATATCCGACGGCCGGCCCCGTGGCTTCAGTACTTGGGCCCTCGGCCCCTCGGGGGCCTGGGGGGGGGGCGTCCAGGGTTTGGGGAACGAAAGTGCCTGGAGGGCCCAGGAGGCAAGGAGTCAGGAACCCGAGGGTCGCGGGTCTGACCCTGTACAGGGCGCTGGGAACGGCGCTGGCCGCTGGAGTAGGCTGGTGTTGGTGTGCTACCCCGTGGGGCATTTGAGCGTCCTCTGCCCCTGCTGGGGGGGGCCCTGTTCGGGGGAGGCATGCGTCGCAGGCCCGCAAGCTGCTGCCTTGTCTGCCCCGCCTGGATTGTCCTCTCCAGCGCCTCCTGCGCAGCTGGGCCGAATATGGTCCCTGGCTCCACTGGGAGAGCACACAGGGTTCTTCTGGTCTTCTCCGTCAGGGGTGACTGCGACAGCCAGACCTGGCGTCGAGCCTGGACAAGGTAAGACATCATTCGTCCTAGCTCCCGTGACATGTGGCCAAAGGCCTCCAAGGCCGCATCGCAGAAGTTACTGCTGTCTCCGGCTTCCCCGTCTGCTTTGCCTCCTGGACCTGCATCGTCCCCATGCGGGAAGCTGAGAGGGCCAACATCAGGTGTGACAGAGAGTTGCCGATGCGACCAGCACGTGCCCCCGAGTCATAGGCTCTGACTAAAAGGTCATCTGTCTGCCTGCACTGGGGCCGAGGGCACCTTGCGTCCTGACACAGCGACTCATCTGGTGACACAATGAGTGATGCGATCCCCGGCTCGATAGCTGGCATTTTGTCCAGACCCACTGATGTTGCGTCGTGCATCGCCGCCAGGGCCTGGGCATCGGCTGACAGACTGGAGCCAGCCTTTGAGTCTATCCAGCTGGCCTGTAGCTCCCTCAGAAAGTCCTCTGAGTGAGAGACGGTAGAGGATGTAGGAGGCGGCCTGCGCCTGAAAAAGGCGCTTGCAGGAGCTGATCTGGCGTGCTGTGGCGCTGCCACATTCAGCTGCTCCAGGGCCGTGCGCAGTATGTCGCGCATAGAGGAGTCCTCTGTCACAGCCAGTGAGCTGTAGCTTGAGGAGCGGGAGCCCATTGAGGTCCGGGAGGTACTGCTTTCTCCATCTTCCTCAAACTCGCAGAAATGTGTGGCCGACGCTGCCAGGGAAAGAGCATCCTCTTCCCGGTCTAGATGTGGCATCGGTGGTGTGGGAGCCTCCTCCAATGGGGACTCGGGCCGGTGGGCCTGGGCCATCAGCAAAGCCTTTATCTGTGCCAATTCGGCCGACAGCTGATCCACTTTGGAGGTCAGACTGCGGTCAGGCTTTTTCTTCTTTGAAGGAGGTGCGGCATGATCAGTAGTGGCCTCCGCCCGGCTGCTAGACCTCCTAGACTGGGTTGAAGCCTCAGCCCGCCGCTTCAAGCGTCTAGTCTGGCCTGATGAGGGTTCGCCCTCATCTTCCACTTCTGCCAGCCTGGCAGCCCTCACCGCGTAGGGCATGTAGGTGCAATTAATACAGGCGTCGTCACCGAGTGCGTCCCTCAGATGAGCAACCCCGAGGCATCTGGGGCAGAGGTCATGGCCATCATCTGGCTCGAGAGGAGCCTCACAGGAGGAACAGGGGTGTGGGCGCTCCATGGCTTCACTGGTACCTTTATATGAGCGAGGCACAGTGCACGGTCACACGTGTTCGCTTCGCTAGCCGTAAGCCAGAGGGAGGGAGCGCGCACGCTACCTATGCAGGCAGAGGCTGTTTTGTGGGTGGGTCTGTATACAATCGGCAGGAGGGAGGCAGCGCTAACGCTACCTGTACCTGCAGAGGCTGTTTGGTGGTGGGTTTATGTTCAACTTACCGGAGGGAGGGAGCGCGAACGCTACCTGTGCCAGCAGAGGTTGACAAGGAAAAGTCGTATCAAAACTAAATATGAGAATAGAATAATTAAAGTAAGCTATGAGCTGATAGTCAACTATCCAGCAGGGACCATAACTGGGGAGAGGGGTGCTTACACCCCCTGCCAGTAGAGGCCGTTGTTGTCACGGAGTCAATAAATTCAATTAAATAAAGTACAGATTTTACTTTAAGCTAAGTAAAATTACTGCATCATACCCAATATACTCAGTTAATCAGCCAAAAAAAAAACAAGCCTTGACAACAACAGAAGAAAAAAACTAGCCCAAGGAAAAGCTTCCCACAGCTGCCAAGCTACTAGTAGCGGCTGAGGAGCAGCTAACGCTAAATGCCGGGAGGAGGGAGCGCGTGGCTGCCTACTCACAGGGCAAGAACAACGAAAAGAGTGCTACACAAAATAGCAACTGAGCCAGAGGCTAAAAAGGCTCCCTATCAACTTTCGGAGCGTTACTTGAAAGAAAATGACGCTCGACCACCGAGCTAAAGCCTCACGCTGGCTGAAAACTACAAAGCAAATCGCTATAACCACAAAAAAAATGAATATAGTGCAGTGCTCCTTGACACTAATACGATGAGAGCGCTATCGCTATTGTTCGCTTTCACCGCGAACCCGATACTTATGTTGGAGGGAGGCTACGCGAACGCAGCCTATACCGACATAAGAGGCTAACGCGGACAGCGCTGTCAACAACCTTACCTTAGACCCGCGGCGGGGCCGGCGAAACCCATAACGTTGTAGCTCATCAACAGGTTGATAAAGTTGCAGCTCCTGGAGGGCGAATGTCTCGCTACTCCGACCGATTATATGGTCACGGAACTACTTGCAACGTTTAATCGCATAGAAAAGCAGCTTAGCATTAAGCATAAAGCGAGAAAAGAAAAGGGACTGATTACCTGGTGACTCCCACAGATATAGACTCCAACCGGGTCATACGAGGGTCACAGGTGACTATTTTGGTATAAACACTCGAACTACGCATGCGCGAGGGGAATATTCAGTGCTTAAAGCACCGCCTCTGGCGGTCAGTAGGGATGAAATAGAACAGGAAGTTATACCAGAATAAAACAGGAAGTGGAGGCGTCTCACCACAGTACCCGCCTGCTGGGTTTGTTGGGTTGAGCAGCGTAGAAGTCGTCGAGGAGTTGATGGTCCAGGATAAGGGAGTGGGAGATCCAGGACCACTCCTCTGGACCATAACCCTCCCAAACCACGAGGTATTCAAAGCCTCGTCCCTGAGGCCGCACGTCCAGGATTTGTCTCACAGTGAAGGCAGGGTGGTTGTCAATCATCCGGGGGGGAGGAGGGGCGATGGAAGGGGAGCTCAGGGTGCACAAGGTGACAGGCTTAATCAGGGAGACATGAAACATGGGGTGAATTTTGAGGGATGATGGAAGTTTCAGTTTTACCACCGATGGGTTAATAATCTTCTGGATAGGGAAAGGACCAATGAAGCGGGGAGACAGCTTGCGGGACTCAGTCTTCAGGGGAAGGTCACGGGACGATAGCCAGACCATATGACCGGGACGATAGTCTGGTGCAGGGGTGCGGTGGACGTCAGTTGGGCTGCAACACACCGCAAAGCCGACAAGGGGATTCTGATTGGCCCGCTCCGTCTGACTGTTGGTCTGCGGGTGATAACCCGAGGAGAGGCTAGCTGCCCCACCCACTGCCTGGCAGAAAGCTTTCCAGACCTGGGAGGAGAACTGGGGACCACGATCTGATATGATGTCAATAGGGATACCATGGAGTTGGAAAACATGAGACACTAGGAGGTTAGCAGTTTCTAGCGCAGAGGGGAGCTTGGGTAATGGGACATAATGTACAAAAGTTTGTACAGTTTAGAGAAGACGGTGGCGTTGCAGAGGGGTTCAAAGGAGGGATCGATGACTGGCATCGTTGGATGTTGAGTCCAGGGAAGCCGATGCAAGGAGGGAGAGAGGAATCTTTCTTTGACTGAAAACAGTCAAGCCAGACCAGGGAAACAAGGTAAACAGGAAGTTAAACCAAAATAAAACGGGAAGTGGCGGCGTCTCACCACAGTATTGTGTTCTAATATATCCTCTTGTATCATACCCTATGGTATTACATCTTGACGAGATGAAGGGTAATCATGTCATATCATATCAGATCATATCATGTCATGTCTTGTCATACATCATATCATGACATATCATATCACATCATATCATATATCATATTTTATGTATTGTCACTATTATTTTTCTTTTGTATGACCTGCTTCTTTATTTTGCATACTCAAAAAAAAAATGGATTAATTAATTAATTAATCGATCAATTCTTTTTTACATGTATTTACATTGTTTTAAATGTGCTTTATAAGTAAACTGTGAATTACTAATGTGCATCTCCTGTAGCTACAGGTGTTAGCTATCTGTGAGCTGGTGGGCATGGCAGTTGATAAGGAGAATACTTGCTGCTGTGTACCTTGTGCTGCAGTGTTAGCTGGTTAATGCGGATCAGTAGAATTTCCAACACTTTAAGTTATTATAAGGACACGGGTTCTGCAACTAAACATCCTGCAGCAGGACAGTCTACAGTCACTACTAAATGTATCTGCAATGAGAAAAAGAGCAGAAACAGACTCAGCGTACAGAAATATCTTTAATTCATAAAAGATTTACACTATTTTACATATGACACATACTGTTGGTATAAAGCAGGATAAAATATCTTTGGCACACACTTGTAGATATAGATAGAAAACATACAAAATGGTTAAAAATACATCTTTATGAAAGCTCTCAATCTGTGTTCAAAGATAAGCACAGGCAACATTTCCCTTTTGGCTGGTTTTTCCCCTTTGTACAGTTCTTGCCTTGATTTACAATTTGTTTGCTTATCTGGCAAACATAGATTATGTAAAGCTGAGTAATAAAAAAAATACTGTTTGTGTGTTCAGCTCAAAACAGATGCAACTTTACTGCCTTTTGTTATCCGTGTGATATCACCAGAGAATCTGATAGTCATACCTCCATACTGTCATCTGGATAAGCAGACATTGTGAGTGATTTGGTTTTCTCCTCCAGGAACTGCATTTGATTTTGCTAATTTTATCTTTGCTCAGTACCAGGATGTCTAAAAGAGACCAGCCTTAACGCCAGCTTGAATCAGCTGACAGCTCAGTTACCTTCTGCTCATTCACTGTTTTATCTAAACTTTATGCTTCATCCACAAACCACCTCACAACATCCAGCCCAACTCCTCCTTTAGACACTGTTTCTGGGTCTGGGCCTTTGCTTTTTATTTACTCCTATGAAACGGGGAAGTTTGGTCTCCTCACCACAGGCTCTCAGAACAGTCATGTCACCAAATGTGACAGAGGACTGGTTATAAAAGTCCTCATTAAGTCTTTAATAAAATACTTGCTTCTGGTTCTTCTGAGATCCTTGAGGCTGTTCAATTTTTCTTGTCGCATTGAAATCTGCTTTTCCATGAACTGTTACAGTGCCCCACAAAAAAGAAAAAAAGCAAAAAAAAAAAAAGCAATGCTTTTAATCTGAAAACATCTTTAAACCCATGAGTATATACACACACACACACACACACACACACACACACACACACACACACACACACACACACACACACACACACACACACACACACATACACACACACAAACTTTCCTTTGGATACCTGCTGCTGGGTCCTGAGCCCACAGCATCATCAAGAGGCAGCATCTCTGCCGGCTCAAAGTCAAACACAAGAACACTTTCAGGCAGACTTTCGTTAGAATACACAACAATATAAGAACAACACACATCTGTAATGCTTAAGTATCAAAGCGTAAAGTGCACATCAAATGTCTTTGGTTTAACAGTTACTGCCCTCTTTATTTCTGACAATGACACAGAAGCCTGTCTGACTCTTGAAAATACTGTCTGCACATCTTTGGAAGCTTCCAGTTACCTTTGTTTTGGCTCTTTGGCTTTTCAGCTGATTAAGGCAGGTTGTTACATATAAGAGGTGGTTAAGCTCAAGAGCAAAACCCAGAGACCCTCTGCAGGGTTAAAATAAGAAACAATAATGTAACCCTACTCAAAGTCCTGGGATTCAGGAGCTCAGCTCCTGAAAATCACTGCAGAGGTTTCTTTTTTAAATCCCCCTACAAGCAGAATAAGTGCTCTTGTTGAAAAATCACCCAATGAGTCCATGTGTGTCTCACTTTTCATCACTGACAGAACAGTCCACGGCTATTATATCTTGTATTTCTGTGATTTTCACCATGTCTGGCATCTCCACCTCAATGGGGATCTTCTGCTCCTCTGGGATCTTCTCCTCTGATGAGCTGCGGTTGGACAGTTTGTCCATCTCTTCCTCCAACTCTGATATACGTTCAGCTACGCAGTGGGCGGTGAGTCGGGCCTCGGGGTCATGGTCCCAGCATTCTTTAATGGTAGCACAGATCACTGCAACACCCTGTGAGAGGAGGAGGAGAGGACAATAATTATAATTTGCTTCCAGCAGTTCGTTGCACATTTAAGTCGAGCCGTGGTTTTGGCCTGATTTACTGGACTACTGTCTTTGTCCAAGGAACTGTGCAAAAACCAGGTAGTTGACTGCAGTATGGCTGCTTCTGCAATGCCAGGTGAGACAGGTCCCTTTCAGCACAACAGCTCAACTGTCCCCCAGATGACCAATTATGTCACAAATCAAGACAACTTCAATTTTCTTCTCCCTCTCTTCTTCTGTCAAAGCTTTGTTTACCACTTAGCTTTCTTTGTGGTTATGCTCCTCAACTTCAGGATCAAAGCTTGGGATGTGCATGAAATCTGGAGCATGTGCAGAACGCTGAGGCCAGTATGGGTCACAATATGACATATACATTCAAGACAAATTGATTCACAGCTGCGTTATTATGTTATTTAAATGTCTCATAAAGGAAGCATTTTTTATGTTTTTTTTTTTGCTGTGCCCTCTTTGCTCTGCATGCTTCACTTTATTGTGCCAAACACGTTTTCATAAATGTAAATCTAGCTTTAGTTTTATGCACTAAGTTTAAACTGTACTGTTTTTGGATCTTTCAATGTTCAGTTTCATGCATAGCGTGTTTTACAAATATCTTTACCTGGTTGAAACATAACCTCATGAAACACGCTATCTGATTGGACACATGTATAGCCGAGGAACCAACTTAATAGCTAGGAGGATGAACCAAACCTCCAAACATGGAAACAAGGTGGAAGGTAACTCACCATGAGGAGAAAAAAAGAGGAGCAGGGTGGAGCGGGTTTAAAAGAAACAGCATGAGAAGTCATCAGACGGTAAAAGAGACGGGGAAAACTGACCACAGAAGCAGCTGCTGTGGAGACCACAGGCAGCTAGCCTCAAAATGTTGCATCCCTTAGAGTACTGGGGCACAGCTAAGAGGTTACAGAGAGTTTGGAGGTCTGAACTGACTCTGGGACACATAATGGGGGAAGCAGTTCGTTCAAGGGTTTGTTGTTTTTATGATTCAATCATGACCAATTGTTTTCAAAATTGTCATCTGAATATCAATGAGAGTAAATGTGATCACGCTTTTTGTCAATGCATAAACTACCAAATACTGTGAGTCATATGTATGTGGTTCATTGAAATGAAAGGAGATGATCCTGATTCTGAAATGATCCTGATGGTGTCTTTATGGTGAAAGTAGACCTTGTTTTGGAGTGAAGTTAATATATTTCACTGATAATCCACATAAAAAATGGATAACCAATTATAGTCACTGTTTTGACCATAGAGTGTTGCCATAGAGACCATGCAAGTGTCATCAGACCTCCTAAATGTAAGTTGGATGTTCTTCAGGTTGTGGTCTTTATTACCATGTCATCCTAGTTGACTTCTGACATTAATACTGTTAGATATTTAATCAAATGTTAATCATGACTCTCAGTCAAGGAAACTACAGTAAAGAGCTTCCTTCATGATTGGTTTAAAACACATCCAGTCTTTGGTCCTCTCTTTTCTGCTCTGTCACATGAGCATATGACAGTTTCATATCACTATTTCATGCTTTAAAAGGCTAATGGCGGTGGACTAAGTTACATTCCAATTTGCAGGTAATGCAGAAAAGTGATTTAGTTGCTGTCAGGAAGAAGCTAAAATTTTGGGGCAAAATTAAACATCAGGATAATTTACATCACTGAACTTCTTTACAAAACTATAATAAATGTGAGAGTGGTTACTTCTTAATAGCCATCAGCACTAGTTTTAAGTGTCTGCATGCTGGTATGTCAATGTGATTTCAGAGTTTGTCTGACCTGATGTGTAAGCCAGCTGTCTGGGATCTCAGGTCTGCCTCTGTCTCTCAGCACGTTGTCCTTCATGCTCTCCACACAGGGGTGCTCTCGTACCTTAGAGCCATATGCCGGCTCGTAGTCTTTCACCTCTGCAAGACACAATCACAACAGATCAGATATGAACTGCAACTGATTTACAAATGCAGAAGTACTTTTTTGTCAATGTCATGCTGCTGGCATCATCATGTTTCTGTCACTTACAAAACTCCCTGAAAAAGATGTAAAAATGAAATGATTATCAAACCAAAAAAACAGCTCAGATATCATAACTTGCTTTGTGAAAGAATTGTGGTTAAAATAAGAGGAAGGTGAAGTGAAACAGGTGGCCTGATGGGTTAATGTGATTTGAAAGTGCTAACATCCGGATATGACAACATTCAGCTCCAACCCACTGAGTTGTTTTTCCCCCGAAGATGTTAGAGTTTTGGGCACCAATACTGCAGGACATCAAGAGGGAAAATGCTCACTCTAAATGTTTGTAAAAGCACCAACTCAGCATCCATTAATGGTCAATTAGTCATAATCTGAAGTAACCCCCCCCCGTTTTTTTTTTTTTTTTTTTTTTTATTGCATGTTAAAGCACCAGAAGAGAGGGGCTAACACTGAAAACATGAAAAATGAAAAACAAAGTTCTGGGATTGGATCCAGATCTCATGAAACTGAACTCACAACAGCTGCAGTCTGTCTTCAGCCCAAAAGAGAAAGCTCTCAGGATCTCACAGTTACTGTGAAATGAGACACGAGCGCAGCAAAGTACCCTTCCTCTACCCATCGGGGCCAGAGACTCACATGCAGTCACAGCATAATTTTCTACTCTAATCTTTATATCTTTGTCCTGTATTTTCCAACCTGCTAAACACTGATCACTTTCCACCTTTGTGTGCAGGTTAGGTTTAACAAATTTAGCAGCATCTGACATTTTCTTTTAATAATTAACTTCATGCTCACTGCTGCAAGGTCAGGTTTAATTTAACTTAACTTTTACTCTTTAACTTATGCTGGTCCTCCCCCATATGCTACTTGCAGCAATTTTTAGTCACATACAAATTTCCAAAGTTTGATTAAATCACAAGTTCTGCAAAAGTTGGAGCGTGCTACTTTCATCAAGGTTGTGTGGTATATGGTGGTCTTCAAACTCAATCTAGGCTTCTTGGAGTCATTTTCTTCTAACATTAAAATCATGCTTGTGTGATGTTATTGCAGATGATGTTATTGCATATCCTGTCTTCTTTACACTGTGTTGTTCAATAGCATCAATGATTCAACAACAAATAGGTACACCTCTGCAAGCACCTAACAGGGAGCTGTAAACTAGCCAAACAAACATATGAGAGAGGCACAAGAATATCTAGTTCTGTTTGACTGGACTGTGAAAAATAAGGAGAAACCTGAGGGTTTGAAACAAAACAATATACTCTGTTTACCTCATGACAGAGTAAGAGAGAAAAAATGGGCAGACATTGCTGCGGCCCCAGCACTATAGCTAGCTTCAACTATACCCTCAGAAAAGGGCTGACAAATCTACTTGTGGTTTTGACAAGATTTTGCCCAACAACAACATCCCCTGTCTTTGCAAAATCTCCAGCCAGCAAGTAAACTTGGTGGCAAAATGTCTGTATGATCAGAAGACTGATCACAAAGACATTTAAGAAAACAGACTGTCTGACAGCCTCTATGGTGCACCAACTAGCCAGAGTGGGGGATCCTGAGGACCACCTTCTACAAAAAAAAAAAAAAAACAGACTGATTTCTAATTTTTTTAAGCTGAGTGAAAAAGTTGATGAAGTTGCCATGGAAATGAAAACCACTGGTTCATATGCCCGTGGTTTTTGAAGATCACAGGAGCCTGTCCTGACTTCAGCAAAACTCCCATGATTTAACAACTTTGGGATTTGGCTTTGTATGTAGAACTGCATAAATAGTCATGTTAAGTACATACATTTATTTTTCTGGAAAAAATGTTAACATGCTTATTGTTTCAAAAGCTACAAAGCTAAAGGCAGCAGCTTCTAACACTTTGAGCCTGTGCTGTGTTTTACAAACTAAAGCCCAAACGGGTCTGTGATGGCCAAGAAAGGCACTGAACCAACGGTGAAAGGTTCACATAACTTTTTATTCTCAGACTGGTTGGACTGTGGCCTCCAGGGAGCTGTTAAATGAACTTTGTCAGTCCACCTGCTGAAGAGGATCATGTGAGATCATCAAACACTCGCTCAGCTTTTTTTCTTTGGGACAGTGTGAAGAAATCTAGGAAAAGCTGTGGTGGTTAAGTTTCACTCAGGTTCCTGCAGTCCCTGCTGCTGCATCCTCAAACACCGGACGTGGGGAGATCGGAGTGGAACCCCCAGACAGGAAGGTGGAGGGCCAGGATCAGGATCAGGACTGTGTGCTGAGAAGCTGACTCCACAGGCCTCTACTTCCTGTTTTTTACATGTGGAACTTCCCTCGTTTTTGGTATTTAAAACAAGACCTAGCCGGCCCGGCCCATTCCCCAGGAGAGACCTTATTTATGCCAGCCAGGACCAGTATTGTCCGCAGCTCTCTGCTTTTTAGATCTCCTGCTGTGAGGCTGGTATAAATACCACACATTTTCCTGGACTGGGTACAGCTGAAATGCAGAACAGCAAAGAGCGAGGAAACCCAAAATGAAAAAGAACAGAAATAAAAGAGGTGGAGCAGCCCTTGAATATAAGGAATAACTGATTGGAAGAGGTTTCATTCATGCTCTGAAGCAGATTTGGCTCCTCCAGCCTACACTTGTCTCCTTGTTTCAGGCTGATATTTTGAAGACAAAAAAGTGGTCTGCTCCTGGCCTGCTCCTCCATAACAGCTCTGGACATTTAGAAGTTATGAGAAGAATTTCATCCGTGGTTCGAGAACAGATTTCACAAGAGGCTGCAACCAGAGCCTCAGTCTCACTTTCCCTCACTGTCTGGGGCCTGTAGTTAAAATCTGGTATATCCAATCCAAGGGGCGGAAAGTGGTTTACGACAGTTTCCTTTTCAGATTATCTGTCTGAAACCTTTGTGGCCTGGAGGTTAGCAGAAACCTCTGTGGCTGTCTGTGCTGTCTGGGATCTGAAATCTTAAACGAAACACAGCATCAGAGACCTCAGTCTCTCCACAGGCGTACAACATGAGACTGATCCCACACAGCTGTAAAACAAACTACAGAAGAAGACGAAGTAAACCAGCATGAACTCTAAAGGACCACGCCCACTGATCAAAATAAAACCTCTCCACACACCTCAGGAGAGAGTTATTGGCTCACAGCTGCACGTTTGTGGTGAGCACATTAGGGTGCTGTGAAAGTGTGTCATCAGTGCAGTTTGAGATGTTTCGGTTTGGCTTAAAGAAGACAGAGGAAGAGAGGAGACACCAGCCAGAATCAGAGGGCTGTATGACAAAGGAAGTTCAATAGACTTGGATACAGTTAGCTTCCTAAACTAAAGCAAGGCCCAGCTTGACAGTCACCTAAAGAGGTAATCAAACCAGGACTGACCACAGGCATGAACGAGTCAGCCTTTCTAAGAGCCAACTCTGACATGAGAAATACATTTAAATGCACACTTTAGTAAAATCATGTCAGAGTTGTATTTCTGCAGCAGATTAA